>JAWDJD010000009.1:8082500-8667500 GCA_035047305.1 Bradypodion pumilum | reverse complement strand
CAAGGATGCTGAGCTGCCATTACAAACACTACTTAGAAGATATAAAATAGGATTTATTTCCCAAATGCTCACTGTGTCGGAAAGGGTTTATTGCTGTTGTTAACACAGGCAGTTAAAGGAAGACAAGAGGTATGAAGAAGACACATTTTATCCTATGGTTTATATGCAGCAACATTTTCTAAGTTTTAGCTATGTTTTGGGATTTCCAACATTACAAATGCTGATGCTGCTGGAACAGCCTTTGCTGACATATATAGCTGGTGAATGCAGTGATGCACTGCAAAAAAATATTACTACCTACTCTGTGGGCTGGCCAAATCTGTGGGTTGGGCCAAATCTGTGGGTGTGGCCAAACATCCTGCATTATGGGCTATGGAGGTGGGTGTGGCCCATCAAGTGGGCATGGCCTGGGGGAATTTCCACTACCGGTTCTGCAGAACCTGACAGAACCTGCTGCAGTGCATCACTAGGTGTATGCTAAACTAGACCACCAGTACATCTAGAGCAATACTGTCTGTTCTGATTGGTAGGGAATCTATCTGTAGGAGGGAGTTTTTCAGTCTACTACTCCAAGAATCCCCAAACAGACATAGTTATTTTCCATCTTTGTTCCATGTTCATTTGAAAAGATTTGTCTTCTTTGTGACTAGATATGAGAAGGTCACATCTATTACCCCCCAAAGTGATTCTATTCTTGTCCTATGCCTCCTGGACACATATACACATGAAATGCAGGCTTATGCAGGTAATTTCAATGACCTTCAGAAACTCCTTGTTTTTTGTTTGAAGTGGCCTTAGTGAAGGCAACCAGATGCCCTGAGGACACCTGATTCTTTGGAAGACGAATGACTGGAACTGAATTCCCCAGCAGATGGACAAATGGAAAGGGGATTGATATTGTAGAAACCATTGTGGTACCACTGGTGCAAGAGTTAATAAAAATGGAGTTGCTTTAACCTTCCAGATTGGAGTTCTTGAATATATGGACTGAGGAGGGATTACTTTCCACGCAAACACTTGGTGGTGACACTGTGTTCACCCTGTGGCTGAGAACTACTTTAATGGAAACCAAAAGAGGATCTGAGCAATTAGTAACATAAATTACACTTCTATACCACCCCATAGCACTTAGCGCACTCTCTGGGTGGTTTATGGATCAAGCTACATATCAATTAACTATTTCCCAATTATTTCAGCCATATTTGTTCCCCTTTCAATAAATGTCATCTGATTATTATTATTATTATTATTATTATTATTATTATTATTATTATTATTATTATTATTATTATTATTATTATTATTATTATTATTATTATTATTATTATTATTATTATATTTTAGTCCATGATATACTTGTTGTTCGTGGGTTTGATTTGTTTTGGGCACTGTTGTCTTTAATTTTCTTCTTGTTCACTGCCCAGAGTGGGATAACACCCAGATGGGCTGTATAGAAATCCAATAAATAAATATTCATAGAGATGTGAATCTCAGTAATCAGATTTGCAAATAAACCTATTTTTTCTATCTTTATTGACCAATAACAATACAGTCAAAATTCCTTCACTAATCACAAAATGAAGCACATGAAATGCAGGAAGTTACATGCTTTGACAAGCAGATGTTTCTTTTCACGAACTAAGGAGCAGCTTTTGCAGGGGGGGATGTTAAGTTTGTTATCCAGACCAAAACTGTCATTCATGTTGTCACTTCTGATGCAAGATTCAGGGAGCTATTTCACAAAAGCAAGAAAAAGAAAACAATTCAAAGCAGATTATGAAATAAGGTTAAATCAATAATGAAAACAAATAACAAGAGGCTGATTTGCATTGTTTGACATTTAAGCAGTAAAAACAAAAATACAATTCACATTTCATTCTATCTCTCCCATCCTAATACTTGAATATATTTTATAAAAGATAGAGAGACAAGATAAACTTCAGGGTAAAGAGTTCTCTTTGTCTACTCATTTATTCATTTTATGGCTCTCATCCATTTGTCTTTGAGCAGCTGCATGATCGTATCAGGTGCCACTATAAGTGGTGTTGATAAATGTCAAACGATCTACTTAATACTGTGCTTGTCTTAGCTTATTATTTCTGGCATTTTTGAAAAGAGAATTTTGATTTAGAGCAGTATTTCAAAGATATGCATTGAATATTTCACCTCACTGAGTATGATTGGGCTTATAAGCAAGCAATCATTGTGAGGATAATATTGCACAAAATATTCACATGACAGGAAAGGCCTGTACCTCATATACATGTGAAATGTCACAATAAGTTGGGGAAATATTCATACTTCTCTATTTCTTGCTTGTTCCTCTGAAATATGAAACAGAACTTATTTAAAAACAAACAAAGATCTATTTGAAGCTTGCCAAGGAATGTAATTGTGATGGCTAAATTGCCAATATTATAAGGGAGATACAAACAATGGCAAAAATGTCCTCCTATCCACAAAAAAGCCTCTTTTAGTTTTGTTTTTCCTTTGTCAGACAGCATTTGTAGATTAGTAACATTATTATAAAATAACAATATTTATGGAGGTGTGTAGAATTTTAAGACTATATTAACTCACAACTCATTGTATGAAATGTTAAGAGTAGAAGCATATGATAGGTTGCTTATATCTTTCCAAGGAATCAGATTTTCATTTTGTATTTGCAGCGTTATGAGTGCTTACCTTCCACAAAGGGAATGGAAGACATTGTGTGCAAATTTCCCAACCCTAAAACAAATGAAAAAACAAACTGTTGTGCCCCTGGAGTCTGAATCTGATGGTCAAGGCTGGCAGCCAGCACCTCAGCCTGCTGTTAGAATGGATCTGCTTCCTCTTGATTCAGTAGATTGAGAAATGACAGACACAGCCAGCAATTGCTGAATCATCAAGTGACAGAGAGGAGTTGGAGCCAACAACATAGAGTTTTGTAGGTGACAGCTGCAGAACCAACTCGAATTACACCAAAGGGCAGCCAGGACTTGTTTACAGGGAGTGCTCCCAGCTGTGGAGCCTTGAGCTGAAGTGCTTTTAAACAGAGATGTGCATCCGGCCCATGGGCTGCAGGTTGAGAATCCCAGGTATAAAAGGAGGTGAGCCCAAACCCTGAGATTGGAGCTGTCCACATGCCAGGTGCTGTGGCCCAAAATGGGCTAGGACAATGATGGCCAACCTTGGCACTTCATATGTTCTTGGACATCAAGAACATCTGATGAGCAGGAGTACTGATTTGGGCTTCCAGTAATTGAAGTCCAAGAACACCTGGAATGCCAATGTTGGCCAACACTGGCCTAGGGGCTTCTCCACTGCCAACCAGGCTCCTGGCAGCTGATTGGAGAAGCTTGCTTGGTATGTTTTGTTGGCCATGCTTTGATTTCTTGATCTTTGTTAACCATGTGTTTGTAGAAGGACCTATTCAATAAACCTTTGCTTGCTACCATCCACTAAGTACTAATTGCCTCCAGATCCTAAAGAAAGGTTTGTCTAGCCTGCTTGGCAACACATCTTCCATATGAGAAAAAATGATAACCCTAACTTTGTTGTTCAGTCGCACAGTCAACTGAACAATAAATATACTACAATAAATATACTACAATAAATATATTTGACAGGTAATGAAGTCAAAAGAAGAACAAACGAAGACACATTCGAGGCTCGAATAGAAAGGAACTCAAGTTTTAATAGTCCAATTACCAAAAAAAAACACCAAAAGTCTTCTATAGTGGCTAACTGTAGAAAAATTAGAAATCGAAATAGCTGTGTAAAAGTCCACCGGTTTGGGTACTTCGCCCGATTTGAGGTGACACCAGCAGTGGATCCAGCAGTGTTGCCAGAGTCATCGTCATTACTCTCCTTAGGGAATGTTGCCAGGGTGGAAGAGGGAGAAGTGAGGCGAATATTAAAAGGGATAAATGGGAACAAGTCTATGGGTCCTGATGGAGTGGCTGGTAGGGCACTGAGAGACTGCTCAGAACAGTTGGCAGAAACTTTTATGAAGATTTTTAATTGGTCTTTGGCCCAAGACATTGTCCCACCTTGTCTGAAATCCTCTACTATTATACCTCTGCCTAAAAAGCCTAACATAGATAGTCTGAATGACTTCCGCCCTGTAGCGCTTACACCTGTCATAATGAAATGCTTTGAAAAGTTGGTGCGGAACCGTATTATGGCTTGTTTACCAGTTGGACTTGACCCTTGTCAATTTGCATATAAGAGAAAGAGATCCACGGAGGATGCTGTGGCTACGGCCCTACATGCTGTTCTGACCCATTTGGAGAAACAAGGGACTTATGCGAGACTGTTATTTGTAGATTTTAGTTCTGCTTTTAATACTATTCTTTCACATAGACTGGTGCCCAAATTATTAGATCTGGGGCTTCCGCCATGCTTATGCAGGTGGATACTAGATTTTCTATCAGATCATTCCCAACGGGTCAGGATGGGCTCTCATGTCTCTGCAGATCTCAGTATAAGTACGGGGACGCAGCAGGGGTGTGTGCTGAGCCCGCTTCTGTACACGCTTTACACATATGATTGTGTTCCCAGTTATCCCAGCAATAAGATCATCAAGTTTGCAGATGACACAATGGTGGTGGGTCTGATTACTGCTGGGGAGGGGGAGTCGGCTTACAGGAAGGAGGTTGAGATGCTGACAGAGTGGTGTAGGGAAAACAATTTATTCCTCAATGTAAAAAAGACAAATGAGATCATTGTGGACTTTAGAAAATGCAAATTGAACATGCAGCCACTTATTATTGAAGGGAATTGTGTGGAACAGGTCTCGGTGTTTCGATTTCAGGGAATGGAGCTGAGGGATGATCTAACATGGGGAGCAAACACCAAAGCTCTGATGAAGAGAGCACAGCAGAGGTTATACTTCTTGAGAATCTTCAGGAAGAACAATCTTTCAAAGGACCTACTGTTGACATTCTACCACTGTACCATAGAGAGTGTGTTAACTTATGGTCTGTGTGCATGGTTTGGGAGTTGTACAGCTAGGGAAAGAACAATGCTGTCCAGGGTCATAAAGACTGTGGAGCGGATAATCGGGCGCACTCTTCCCACTCTAGATCAAATCTATGCCACCAGGTGTTATAAGAAAGCTATAGAGATTGCACAAGATAGTACGCACCCCGGGAATGATCTCTTTCAGCTTCTGCCTTCAAGAAGAAGGTATGGGGTCATAAAGACCAGGACCAGACACTTGAGAAATAGTTTCTACCCAAAAGCGGTTCTGGCTTTGAATACAGTGCAATGCAGTCTATGAGGGAGCTTCTGTATATAGTTTTTAGAGTTTTTAGGGTTTTAGAGTTTTTAGAGTTTTAGAGTTTTTAAAGTTTTAGAGCTTTTAGGGGTTAAATGTGTATATGTGGGGTGGGAGTATGTTGATAATTTTGTATAGTTGTATTTTGTTTAGGTTTTGTTGGGTTGTTAAGTGTTTTTTTCCCCCAATCTCATTGTTCTGTGCAGGACAATGACAATAAAGATTTATCTATCTACTTTTTCGGAACTCTCTTCCTTCATCAGACTTACGCCAATTTTTAATCTGTGTAACAATAAAATATAATTATATAATATAACTGTAACGATTTTTCATGATTTTACAGCACCACATTTCTAATAAATCCACTATTCCAAAACATATAATTGAATATAATACAACATCACCCACCTTGTCTCTTCTTTTTATGTTATATTTCTTATGTGCATTCTAGCCTCACTCTGGAATCTCTATCTGGGCTAATTCAATGTTAACTCCACTGCAAAATTTTACTGAATAAATAGTCTTGTAACTGGCGAGTGTAATGAATGTAAATCTCCAAGCTCCTACCCGATGATGTGATTTAAATCCTTCCGACCACTTAAAGGTAACAGGTTAAATCCAGTTCACTATTCAGACCCAGCAGGGAGAGGGTCTTCAGCCTATGTATATAATATGCCTCCTGCACAATAAAATATTATCAATATTCGTGCGTTCAAAGGGTTTTGGGTGAATTGTCTCCAACACCATAAAGGTAAAATCCTGATCTGAATGTCATTTTTCTATATAATGTGCCACCAGCGGTGCTGTCAGGGTCCTATTCCTGATTCTGGAGCGATGCTCACTAATGCGTGTTTTCAAAGCTCGGATCGATTTTCCGATGTATCTCATAGGACAAGAACATTGCCAGAGGTAAATACAGTTCCTGCTATCACAGTTTGTGTAATCCTTCAAAGTCAAACTGAACTGGACATCAGGAAGCTCTACCAACTTAGTTTCCCACATAGATTTGCATTGTACACACTTATGACATCGGAAATGCCCCTTAACACTGGGTCGAATGGAGAATGCAGTAGAGGGGGTCGCTGAATGGGAGACAATATTACAAATAGACATGTCTCAACAGAAACCTATAGTGGGTTTGATCTGACATCCAGGAATATGTTGTACTAAGTGCCAATGTCTATTTATAATTTTCTTTATCTGTCCTGCTAATGGCAAGTAATCAAGTGACCACTGTAAACCAGATCCTGTAGTATCATTTTTTAAAAATAGTTTATATCTTGGCATCGAGGCCACCCTGTTCAATGTTTTATGTATCAATTCAATGGGGTAATGGACTCTGCCGTATGTTTAAAATCCACTTCATCACTGGAGTTTCTTTTCGCTCAGGCAAAAAGCCCGTAGGGGATGTTGTCCTTTACAAAAGGCGGATGAAAAGAATCGTAGAATAAATAGACGTTCTGATCCATTGGCTTCTGATACAATCTGGTTTTAATTTTTTGAGAAGGGGCAATGAAAACCTGTAAATCCAAAAAGGGATGACTCCTGGGGTTTTTATTTGAAGTAAACTTAAGGTGCAGGTTCAGAGTGTTAATCCACATTATGAACTGATCAATGCACTGTGAAGTCAGACACAGCCCCTAAACCAGGGGTTCTCAGCCTATGTCCCAGATCCAGTCCATGACGCCATCCTATCCGGCCCGTTGCTGCCTCTGCCGCACCTGGAAGTGGAAGCGGGTATGTTTACATCAGCCATAAAATGTGCCTGTGCATGCACAAATGAGCCAGCGGCTGTCGTAAATGTACCCACTGCTGCATTTACGACAGCTGTAAATGCACCTGCTTCCATTTCCGTGGGGTTTGGTCCAGCCTACTCAGCTTTCCAGGTATGTGGTGAGGCCCACAACATAAAAAGGTTGGCCACCCCTGCCCTAAACATTTAATTTCTGGATTAACAAATCTGACAGTTCTCCCACACACACACACACACACACACACTCACCATATTTCTTTTCTCCCCCTCACCCCCAACAAATTGAAATTCTTGCCACTGAAGTTAAAGAAATAACACAAGTTTTGGAACACTCCTATAAATATAATAAATATAATAAAATCTTCAGCCATCCCTATAGGAGGTTGCTATGTTGTCCTTCTAAGATGCAAAACATTTTGGGCTAAAGGCCATCAACTTGTCATGAGCAGAGGAGAAGATTACTCAGGGCAGGTTTTAGTATACAATATTTAGGTCACAGGTGGATAAATTGCAACCTTACTAAGGGCTCTGATCAACCACAAAGCACAAACATCTGGCTCTCTGAGTAACTTTTGCAACTTTTAATGCCCTAGCATACTTTTGCAATTAAAAGTAAGAATAAATGTAGATCTCATAACTGTTTTTAATACAGGAAGGTAATGGCTTTAATTGATCAAGTTTTAATCCATTCTTATTTTATAGTGAATCTAATTTCATCTTCAATGAATGCACTGCAGTTTAATCAAAATCCAAGAAAGTAATTACTTGACAATAAAACTGATATGTATGAGTGCACCATTTACTTAATCTCTTTCATATTGAATTTGATTTAATAATAAAAATCAGAAATACAATACAATAAATACAATATTTTTTTCAATAGCTAAACTAAGGTCAGCAATAAGAAATTATGACAAGGAACTGGACTGTGTGATGTGGTTGATGAACTATATGTAGCAAAAAGAAAATGGGCAGGCCATATCACCTGCCTAAAAGATAAGAGATGGACCTGTTGGCTAACAGATTGGATACCAAGGAACCACAAAAGACCACTAGGCATACTCCAAAAATGATGGGATGAGCCAATGGTAAAGCTGTTTGGTCAGAGATAGAAACAGAATGCTAAGGATAGAACATTTTGGAGTTTGGTTGATTTGTGCTTAAATAGATAAGTGATGGCAAATCAATATTGGATATTGAAAACTATGCCCTCTTATCCACTCTGACTGAACTTTGGGTGTAGGGCCTCCAAACAGTATTTTTCAACCTGAAAAATGGTCTCTGGTTCTACAGATGTCACCAACTCTTTACTTGAATTATCTCAACTTGATAGGATGCCTCAAGATTCCTAATTTCCAAAACACATATGAAAATGTAATATAAGGCCAAACAGGAAACTGTGAAACAATCCAAAATTACAGTTCACGGCAAATCCATCAAATGACCAGACAAAAGCAAGATATGTTGTTGTGAGTCAATATTGTAATTTGTGAGTCTTGATTTATACACTAAAGCAAATAATTCTTCAAACCCACTGTATTGTAATTACTATATAAAGTCTTTTGAAGATAAACCTGTGTTGTAATCACACTTCTGGATTTTCTTACAAATATTTTCCCAAAATAAACTGTGAGAACTGTGTTGTATTCACACTTACAAAATTTCTAAGTCACAAATCTTCAAGTCTTCAAGTTATTTTTCAAAAATTCATGGAGATATATGTAACCAAATGCAAAAACAACTATTCCAAGCAAAAATGTATGTATGCATCTTTAAGTCAATTTCCTCTCTCTCAAAATCCACCCGGTTTTACAGATTTTTCAGAATGATAATTCCTTCTTCAAGAAAATGAGGCAAACATTGTCAATTAACAAGAAAAACATTATGAACACAGAATAATATAATACAACTATAACATACATGTCAAAGAGACAATAGGGAGACTTAAACTGCATACCTGTAAACATGCATAGTCTTTTAACGCGTTAATATAGCTTCATGTGTTGCTTCATTCTGGGCTTCTGATGTTAACTAGAGACTGCAGATCTAACTACTAAATACCTACATTGGCCACTCACGTGTGACTACTACCAAATTATCCACAAGTGAACGTTCTAATGAATATCTAATGGAGTAGTAAAAGAGAAATGTTGCTGCCTACATATGTGAACACTTTTGCTTCTATTTATAAATAGCAAGAAAAATCCATGACTGCATTGAGTCCTTTGGGGCCTAGGGTCTGTAATTTGTGTATGTAAAATACTTCTCTTTGTAGAAGGATTGTGATGATATCTGCTTTTTCATATGTTTTATTTCTGATCACTTCCAAAACTACGAATTTAAAGCCATTTTCATTATGACCTGAATCCTTGTAATGTGCGACTAGAGGTGCCTGCAGAATCAAATTTTTGATTCGAGAGTGATGCTCTGAAATTCGAGTTTTTAGAGGTCTCAATGTCTTTCTGACATACCCTAACCCACAGGGACACACCCATAAATACACACAACATGCGGTGTTACAGTTAGATATGTGGGGAAATGTAGATCCTGCAAAAGCAACACTTTTAGTCTCCCAAGCCTGCTTGCACATGCAACATCCATGACATCTGTAATGGCCAACACTGGTACTGCGTAAGGGAGCATCATGACTACAATCAGCTCTGGACACTAAATTTCCTATGGTCCTCATTTTACAAAACCCTATCAATGGTTTCCTTGAACATCCAGGTAAATCGTCAATCACATGCCAATGTGAAAGGATGACTTTTTAAATATCATTTGCCATGGGTGAAAATCTAAGGACCATTGTAAGATAGTACTGTTGTCATGGGATTTCCTAATGAAAAGCTTGTCTCTTGGTATCTCATTAACTTTTTTAAGTGATGTGTTCACTATTTCCTGAGGGAAACCCCTATTTTCTAAAGCCTTCACTCTGGACCTAGATGCTGTATCAAAATCAGCTCTGTTCATCGAATTTATTTTGGCCCTCAAGAGCAGGCTGAAGGGAATGTTGTTCTTTAAAGCCTGGGGGTGGAAAGAATCATAAGCTAAATAAGCATGTCTATCCGTTTTCTTTCGGAACAATTTCATTTTAAGAGTATTATCTTAAGTAATAAACACAGTGATATCTAAGAAAGGTATGGCTCTTTGATTAACATTGTGTGAAAACTTCAAATTAGGATTGCATGAATTCAGCCAACTGATGAAATCTTCTACAACACAAATATGGTAAAAAAAAATCATCAATATACCTTCTGAAAATTATAATGTGTATGAAAAAGAGTTAGTTTCTTGGTTTAGAATTACATGTACAAGTTGGTTATTGTGGGGGCAACATTACTACCTATCACCACACCTTTGATTTGTAAGTAAAAGTCATTTTGGAATCTAAAATAATTGTGTTCTAAACAGATATCAAGCAAATCTAACAGAAAATGTGTGGGGGGAAATTGTTCCTTACGTGTACAAGGACAAGACATCCATTGTCACCAAAACCGGTGGAGGGGTACTGTCTTATTTTCTAACTGAGTAATAAATTCTGAGGAATCCCTCATGTATGTGGGGGTATCCTTAGCATATTCTTTAATGTGAAAATCCATGTACCTTGCCAGTGGTTCCAGTACTGAGTTACTCCCTGACAGGATCAGATGCCCTGGGATTGGATCACCACTAGTGACAATTTTATGTAATATATAAAGGGATGAAAAATCATGCAATAAATTTGTAACATTTGTAAAAAGTAGGACAAAGTTGGAGCAAGAACCTGTTAAAGGAGACCTTCAAAAGACTAGGCAACAATACTACAAGTAACAAGAGAGTTCGAGTTCTGAGTTTAACCCTACAGGTTCCAAACTTTTAAACATGTGAATAAAGAAAGCCTCCCGCTGTCATAGGCACCTTTCAATGTTCACTTTTTCATAATGAAGCAGTTTTACAGTCTCAAGAGCTAGAACACGAATCTGATCCTCAGTGTGATTATGGCTCAGAAAGTGGGAAACCATCAGAGCAGAGAGGGTCTGTGTTCTAATCCGGGAATGATGCTCATTCACACGAATTCTCAGAGGGCATGTAGAAATACCAATATAAACTAAATCACATGGACACATGATATACTATATTCTTTGAGTTGCAATTTGTGAAGTCCCTAAGAGTGTGAGTAAAAGAGGTGCTCCTTTGGAACCCATTTCGAAATTTGTAGATTCTTTTCTCAATCCCATTGCACAGGACACCCCCTCTTTTGTACGGGATTCTTCAGATTTTATTAACCAAATTGAAGGTTTCCAGGTTCCCAATCATTGTTGTCTTGTTACGTTAAATGTATCTTCCCTCTACACTAATATCCCTTTAGAAGAGGTTCATTTTATTATTGAAGAAGCTTTGATCTCTAGAAACATCACCTCACCTCCTGTACATTACTTGCTTGATCTCATTGATTTGAAAACAATTTCTTTCGCTTCAGGAATCAATTTTATTTACAGGTAAAAGGCGTGGCCATGGGTAGTTCAGCCGCGCTGGCAGTGGCCAACATTTACATGAAACATTTCGAAAAGAATACAATTTATAATGTGCATTCCAATCTGTTTTTTCATCATATTTTATTATACTGCAGGTTTATTGATGATTTATTTTTTCTCATTGATTCTTCCGACGTTGTCCCACAGTTTGTTCACTGGCTTAACCAAAAGGATTTTAATTTACAGTTTACTCACCACAGTGACATGTCGTCTATTCCTTTTCTAGACCTCAATGTTTATATCAGTCAGAATAAATTGCAAATGAAGCTTTTTTCTGAACCTACTGATTGCAATTCATATTTGCATTTTTCATCGTTCCACCCACACCACTTGAAAGCAAATATTCCTTTTAGTCTCCTTACTAGGATCAAACATAATTCTTCTACATCTTCGGACTTTAAACAACCAGCTGCTAGAGTATGCAATCAATTGTTACAGAGAGGGTACCTGGATAGGGTTATTGACGACTCACTGCAAAGAATTAAGTCAGTTCCTAGAGTGTCTTTACTTATGCGTAAGGACAAAACGCCAGATCGTTCTAAGTTGTACTGGTCTTTACTTTATACTCCGTTTGCAAACAAGATTAAAAAGATTGTACTTCGAAATTGGGATTTAGTTTCTGATATCCCAGGTTGCCAGATTTTGCCATACATTGGCTTCAGAAAGATCCAATCTTTTGGTCAGATACTTACTAAGACTGATGTTACTGATGCTTCTTGCTCTCCACGTAGGATAGCCTCGGGACATTATCGATGTCTAAGTTGTTCTATATGTAGGTTTACCATTGAAACTCAATCTATTTCTTCTAGGGACCACTCTTTTCCTCACACTCTTAGAGACTTCACAAATTGCAACTCAAATAATATAGTATATCTACCTATGTGGCCGTGTGATTTAGTTTATATTGGTATTTCTACACGCCCTCTGAGAATTCATGTGAATGAGCATCGTTCCCGGATTAGAACACAGACCCTCTCTGCTCCATTGGTTTCCCACTTTCTGAGCCATAATCACACTGAGGATCAGATTCGTGTTTTAGCCCTTGAGACTGTAAAACCACTTCATTATGAAAAAGTGAACACTGAAAGATGCCTCCGACAGCAGGAGGCTTTCTTTATTCACATGTTTAAAAGTTTGAAACCTGTAGGGTTAAACTCAGAACTTGAACACTCCTGTTACTTGTAGTGTTGTTGCCTGGTCTTTTGAAGGTTTCCTTTAACAGGTTCTTGCTCCAACTTTGTCCTACTTTTTACAAATGTTACAAATTTATTGCATGATTTTTCATCCCTTTATATATTATGTTGCTCTTATCTACTCCTTAACTTAACGTGTTGAGCACTAATAGAACACACATTTAGAGGCTCTTTAACACATATCACAGGTAATGTAGATTCTCTATGCCCTTGTCTTATTGTTTACCTTATTGTCTGGATGCTACTGTATATAATGCTTCTATATGTTGGATTGTTATTATAATTATTTGTCTTTTTATTGCATTTAGAATCTTTATCCTGAGGAAGCTATATGTGAAAGGCTGGTTATACTGGAACAGTCTTGATTCACTTTGGATTTATATTGCCCCTATATTGTTCATATTACTACTAATACTAATATTGTTCAGGATTTTTGTATTTGAAGAAGAATTCTACCTGATTTATTATATTTATTATATTTTGTATAAACAGAGGTGAGCACTGAACCCTAGAGTTGGATATGTCTAGCTTCCGAGCAACTTTTACCCCTTGCTAAAAAGCAAAACCTATCAGGACTTCACTTCTTCCATTTGTCCATTTTTCATATGTGTTTTCAAGGCTGCTGGGGGCTAGTTTTAAGTCGAACAAAGACCACAACGAAAGACAGTACATGTTTGGAGGGAGGTCATGTCAGCGGGAGCTGCAGTGGCTCAAGTGTCTAAGACGCTGACTGGAAGGCCAGCAGGTCAGCAGTTCGATTCCCGAGTACTGCAGGACAGAATGAGCTCCCATCTTTGTCCCAGCTCCTGTCAACCTAGCAGATCGAAAGCAAGACATTGCAAGTAGAAAAATAGGGACTACTTTAGTAGTTTTAGATTTTAGTAGTTTTAGTTTTAGTATTTAGATGTTTACTGTAGTCTAGCAGTGGCTCAAGTGGCTAAGATGCTGGCTGGAAGTCGAGAAGTCAACAGTTCGATTCCCGAGTACTGCAGGACAGAGTGAGCTCCCGTCTTTGCCCCATCTCCTGCCAACCTAGCAGTTTGAAAGCAAGAAATTGCAAGTACTGTAGATAAATAAGGGACCACTTTGGTGGGAAGGTAAAGAGCATCCCATGTGCTCCGGTGGTTTAGTCATGCCTGCCACATGACCACGGAAACATCTGCAGAAGCAGACAGCACTGGCTCTTCAGCTTTGAAACAGAGATGAGCACTGCGTGGGGGATGGAACATGGCCGTGGCTCACACAGCCGTTAGGGGAGGCAGGCGGCAGTTGAGGGAGGTGGAAAGAGAAAAGGGCAGCCCCAAGTGGGAAAAGCGTCCCTCATGTCGCCCTCACGCAAGAGCCCCCCACAAAACGCACACATCTACCTAGTGTGAGTGTGTTTGTGTGTGCTCGAGGGGAGAGGAAGAGGAATATGTTGGGGGGAGGAGGGAGGGAGTTGGGCTGATTCCAGTCGAGGCACCAGGAGATGAGGGGAGAAACATGCGCTTCTGCCCGCACGCTGTGGCGCCTCGACTGGAATCAGCCCAGCTCCCTCCACCTCCTCCTTCCCGCTTATTCCTCTTCCTTCCCCCCCCTCATCTCCTGCGTACGCACTCCTAAGCCCCGGCCCCTGCTGCCTCTTTCCTCCATGGCTTTGCCTGGTGGGAAGAGGTGGTTGGGGCGCCTGGTCACCGTATCAGCTTTTATGGCTAGATCCCCCACAGTATTATTTCATAATAGCTCCAGGCCCCTGTGAGCCCCGGGCCCCTTATAGCAGTAAAGGTTGTGCTGCCCTGATGGTGGACCTGCACTTCAGAGCCAGCCCATCAGGACCAAGCTGGGCCAGAGGATCGGAGCTTGACAACTAGGTCAGGTCATAACTGTCAAGTTTTGGATTTGGAAATAAGGGAAATTTCCCGGCAAATACGGGATACTTGACAGCTTTGCTTATCCTTTGCTGCCCTCCAATGGTGGCAATAGGACATTGCAGTCTAATTAATACAAGATGACGGCAGGGAAGAGGGTAAAATAAGGGGATACTTAACAGCTATGGGCCAGGTGCCACCAGTCACGTTGATCAGGAGCAAGCCAGCACTTTTTGCTCATTGCAAGGACTCCTTGAGGCAACAACTACAGCTGAGGCAAAGGAGGGCCAGACCACATCTCCTAAACTGACCCTCAGCTGTGGAGTCTGACTGTCCTTAAAGAAGAGGCATGCTGGCAGGCTCCTGTCAGATCAATTTGTCTTTCTCGTGGACCCGACACTGCACTCCTGGCTTTGTGATTTGAACTACTGGATATTGAACCCCTACTTGTGACCCTGACCATGCCTCCAGAAGACTCCTGCAACCTTGGTATGACTCGACCGGCTTCTGACCCCTGGACATTCTACGAAGACTCTGTTTTGCCTTTTGGAATTCAAGTAAGAAAGGATTTTCCTCAACCCCTACTGCAGCTCCTTGCCAGCTGTCGAGCCCTGCTGGGGCCGGGCCATGACACCAAGACAATTGCAAAATAGCAAGCTATTGTACTGCAGCCATTGGTTTGTGAGTTTAATCCTGACCAGGGCTCAAGGTAGACTCAGCCTTCAAGCCTTTCAAGGTCGGTAAAATGAGTATACAGCAAGCATGTTGGGGCTAAATGCTATTTAACCTGTGAACTGCCCAGAGAATGCACTAAGCGCTATGGGGTGGTATAAAGGTGTAATTGCTATTGCTATAATGAATTCTTCCACCTAGCATGAAAGGGTGAAACAAGAATTTCACAACTTTAATGTCCACCTCACTCCTCCATGAAATGGATTCTTCTGCTTCGGTGAGTTCATTCTGCAGTTCCATGAAGTGGATAGAATCCACAGTGGAGAAATGTTACAACATTCACTTAAGATTTTTCTCTTTTCATGCAGACTATCTACCTAACCTAATGCCTGTCTGGGAACAGAGCACCAAGAGCACAACTGATTAAGTTACAATTTGGCACCAAGGCATAGTAACAGTTGGACATAGGTAGCCAGGGGGTACGTTAGACTCAAGATTATGCACCAATTTTACATCAGGGTTGGAGAATCTATTTCCCATAGGACTATTCAAAAGCAGCTGTCTGGTTCTTATGGACCCTAAGAGAAAATGCCACCTTTAATCTTGATCAGCTTCCCATTTGCTTATCTCAGGGGGGAAATCCAATACAATAAAATAGCATCTGTCACAACTTAAGACAGGTTATTTGCCCCTGCTGAGCCAAAGGGAGTGAATAGAATAAATAAGCAGAATACACATTCACAGGGAGTTTAGCAGTTTGGGCTTGATGGATTGTATGTGAAAAGGAAAACTTGGGGTTGGCAAACAGCACTTTACAGTTATTTGGCCATAAAAGAGCAAATATTTATTAAAAATAAAAGCATAAGCCAGTGATAATCTTTTAATTGCCTAATGATGACAAGTTATTTTTTTACTCCCTTTCTCAGTGTGTGTGAGTGTATGTCTGTGTGTCTGTATGCAAGAGTTGATTGTTAATACTTTAAACACATCAGAGTAAAGTTGGAAGTGAGCAACAAGTTGTGATAACACATCTCAACTGCAGGGAGGTAAATTCTTTCCTGTCTCTTATACATAAGAATGAAAAACTATTACATTGTCCTTCTTCACCAAAGACAGACCACATATCACACAGTCTCCAGTGCCTAAATATGAATGCCAAGAGGATGGGAAACAAACAAGAAGAATTGTTAAACACATCTTGATTTGGATAACTGAAACCTGATGGGATGACTCCCATGACTTCTTCTTGTGCCATATCCAATTCTGAATATTGATGATCACCAATCAGCAAGAATATAATGCACTGACCTTCCATTTGCCTTCTGCACTGCAGTGTGACACCCATACCTCTGGTCCAGTTCTGCGAGTCACTTTCTGGTCCTGAGCCTTTTGGACACACAAAGTCCTCATCAGCCCCAGCATGAAGCTGGTGTCCTCCATCAAGTTGGATTCAAGTGGGATTTAATCTATTTAGGGACCATCACATTTCCCTGTGGACTTCGCCACCAAAGGCCGTTAGTCCTCAGGGTTGTCAGGTTAACAGCTGCTTGACAATTGGGATTGAGTCGCTGGCAGTATGGTCTACAATATAACCTGGCCAGACTTCTTCCCATGACTTGAATACAGAAATTAAAGAATATAAAATATTCAAAAAGAACAAAATAAATAGAAAAGTCCCATAACAGGCGTTCCTAACTATAACAGGAGACCAAGGTGAGTGGGAGTTTCTGAAAAATGAAATTCTAAAGGTACAACTACAAACAATTCATTTTTTAAAAAAAGGTTGCAGTTAACAAGCAAACACCAATGTGACTCCAAAAAGTCTGAAAATAAAAAAGGAAGTGGAAAGAAGGCCAAGCTACAAAAAGGATTGCATAGGGGGGCATTAGGAAGGCAAAAGCAGAGAATGCAAGCGCGGCGCCAAAATGGCCGCCGCGCTCTTTGCGGGAGCCCCCCCACAGGACGAAGGCATCCAGGTAGTTAGGGGCGTGGCCAACTCCCTTATAAAAGGGGTGGCCACGAGGCAGCCGAGCTGCCATTTTGCGAAGCGACGGAGCGGAGAAGTTTTTCCTCTTACTCCGTCGCTTTTACCTTCACCGGGAAGCCTTTTGGCTGCTGATCTTCCTCTTTTCGGCTTCCCTTAGGTCCGACTGAGATGCCTTCGAAGAAGAAGGCGGCCGCGAGCGCGGCTCGGGCGGTGCGGAGGCGCAATCCGGGTCGGAGGACCGTGGCTGCGCCTTCCCACCAGCCGCCTTTGCCGGCTCCCACCGGGACCGGTGGGATGGGGTCTATTACCCCCTGGCCGGAGGCCGGGGACCCGAGCAGGGGTCCAGTATGGGCTGCGGCCCGCGGCCCGCAAGCAGCGGACGCCGCTCCTGGTGCTCATTCTACTGGGCCTTCATCTATCGGGGCGCAGCTCACTCCGGGGCCTTCCAGCCTTGGGGGGTGGTGTGGTTCCCTCCCTTGGCAGGTGCCTACGCCAGCCCTGCCGGGCCTGGGTGTGGGGTCATGGCCATATTCGGGCCCCGGGGTGCAAGGACCTGTATCCACGCCCGTAACGGGCGGGCAGGCTGGCCCGTGGCCCCACGCCAGTGTGGATGCCTTGCTAGCCCGCGTGGCGGCACTCAAGGCTTCCCTTGCTAGGGCCAGCCACACTGGGGCTCCTTTTGGGGTGCACTTCGACGCGTCGTCTGCTGGGCAGCGGCAGGCGATGGGACGGGTCGAGCAGCTTGAGGCGCGTGGCGCGACTTCGGCCACTGCCTCGCAGCTCCCCAACCAACAGGCCAGTGCGGGTCAAGCCCCGGCGGTGAGCTCTACGGCGCTCGTGAGCTCCGACGCCCCCAGTGGGCCGGAACCCCCCGGTGGGGGCGGCCCGCGGGGGTGCAGCATGTGAGTATGCGGTACAAACTAGTGCACCTACACATGTGGCTACGTTGGGGGGGGCTTTCCAATGGCCTTGGCCTCGCATGGGTGGTGCGGCGGTACAGCCGCTGACGCACCAACAGGCGACGTCAACCACCACCCAGGGCCCCGGGGTGGGGAGTATTTCCTACCCTGTGGGGAATGTTTTAGGGGTGGCTGGGCTAGTCCAAGCCCCTTTCCAGATGCCCGCAGTTCCTGCTGTGCCTGTCTCGGCCTTGCCGACAGCGGGCTATTCCTTGCCACTGGGTGACCACTTGGCACAGGCCACCAGAGAGAAAATATGGTGAGGGGAGTATGTTGATATCTTCTCACTCCTAAACAGGGAGCCCACCAAGGAAGAGAGGGAGGGGCAGGATGAGAAGGATAAGGAACAGGCACGTCGTCGCAAGCCACCACGAATGTGGGCCAACTGGCTGCCGGCTTACCTCATCTACATGGCGGTGTACCTGAGGGCCCGGCCGGATCTGGCAATTCCGATGGTCCAGTATTTGGACAATATTTATCGGGCGATGGTTGATTTTCCGGGCCCGTCGTGGTTGGCTTATGACGAGGAATTCCGTATGCGAATTCCCCTGCACCCTGAGATGAGATCGGATGAGCCATGCCAGAAGCTTTGGCTTCTGTACATGACGCCCACGCGCCAGGGGAAAGATACCATTGTGGACATGCGGTCCAGCGAGTGGCTCCAGCACAGGTTCCCCGCCAAGTGGCGGGGCAGGGGGTTCCAGCCCGCCTGCTGTGCTGGACTTTCTCGTCTAATGGTTCATGCAACAAGAAGAATTGCAAGTACAGACATTAGTGTCCCACTTGTGCGGGCCCCCATGCAGCCTCTGCCTGTCCCAGGCCTGGAGGGACGCGGGGCAGAGGGAGGGGCGGACAGTGGGCTGGCAAGACTGCCGCAGATGGAGCTGGTTCACCGAAAGGCTCCCTCCCCAATTAATGTGGACATGCTGGAGCGTTGGCTCGCATTGTACCCGAAAGGGGAGGATGCAGATTATCTCCTTCAGGGCTTTAGACAGGGGTTCCGTATTCCTTTCATGGGTGATAGGTCCCCTCAGGATGCCCCCAACCTTTTGTCCCTTAGGGGGAGGGAGGAGGTGGCTGCCGCCAGCATTAATAAGGAGGTCAATGCGGGCAGGGTCGCTGGCCCTTTCCCTGCACCCCCATTCACTAACCTCAAGGTTTCGCCCCTGGGCTTGGTTCCCAAGAAGTCACCAGGCGAGTTTCGCCTTATCCATCACTTGTCCTACCCAGCCGGCCGATCGGTCAATGATGCTATTCCTGACGACCTTTGCTCAGTCAGGTATACATCATTTGACCACGCGCTGCGCATGGTGCGCTCATGTGGCCCGGGTGCGCTGCTGGCTAAGTGCGACATTAAGTCGGCTTTTCGCCTCCTGCCAGTGCACCCGGGCGACTTTGAATTGCTGGGTTTCAAATTTCGGGGCGAATATTATTTTGATAAGGCCATGCCTTTTGGCTGTTCCATATCATGCTCGGCTTTCGAGCGTTTCAGTACCTTCCTAGAGTGGGCTTTCGTCCGCAGGTCAGGGTCCCGGTCTGTAGCCCATTACCTGGATGACTTTTTATTCGGGGGTGAACGGGGCTGGGACACGTGTACACGTCTCCTCAACACATTTCAGACGCTAATGGAGGAACTCGGTGTCCCTTTAGCGCCCGAAAAGACCGAGGGCCCATCTACACAGCTAGTCTTCCTGGGGGTGGAGATTGACACGATAGCGCAGGCGTCTAGGTTACCGCGGGATAAGGTGTCAAGGATAGTGGCCCTTATCTCGGACATGTTGGCCAAGCGCAAGGCATCACTGAGGGAACTGCAGGTGCTGCATGGTCACCTTAATTTCGCCTGCAGAGTGGTCGCACCGGGCAGGGCTTTTGCCCGGCACTTGTGCGACGCTATGGCAGGATTATCCAGGCCTCACCATAGGGTTAGGCTTACCCGGGGTATCAGGGCAGATATGCTTGTCTGGTTACAGTTCCTGAGGGACTTCAATGGGGTCTCATTTTGGAGGCATGACCTCCTGGCTTCCCCTCAATTTCAGATTCAGTCTGATGCCTCGGGATCCCTCGGTTATGGGATGTACTTCAATGGGAAGTGGGCCTATGGTGGGTGGCCACCGGCCTGGGCAGGCACGGGTCGCCTGCGTGATCTCACGTATCTGGAATTTTTCCCTATCCTGGGTGCTTTGATGCTATGGGGCCAGGAGTGGTCCAACTCGGTCGTGCATTTCTGGTGTGACAATGCGGCTGTGGTCCACATTGTAAATGCACAGACTTCCAAATCGCCCAGGGTTATGGATCTAGTGCGCCAATTTGTGTTGCGCAGCCTGCGCCTCAACGTACTGTTCAGGGCCAGGCATGTCCCAGGGGTTAATAATGATATTGCTGACGCTTTGTCCCGCCTACAGATCTCCCGGTTCCGTGCCTTGGCCCCGGATGCGGAGGAATTTCCCTCGCCACTCCCGGAGGAGATATGGACCATTGGCAAGGAGAGGTGAACCGGGCGATTGGCCTGTCGCTAGCGCCACGCACCCGTAAGGCATATCACCACGCAATTAATTCTTTCAGGGCATTCTGTACTCAATTTCAATTGCCAGGAACCTGGCCGATCCCGGTAACCCATGTTCTGCGGTTCATGGTTTACCTGCACTCTCAGGGCCTTGCACCTCGCACCATAGCATCTAGGCTTTCAGCGTTGGCTTTTATGGCCAAGGTGGGGGGTTATGTGGACAGCACCTCTGACTTCCGTGTGAGACATGTTTTGGAGGGGTGGGTGCGCGAGCGCGGGCGTTGCCCGGACGACCGCCACCCGATTTCCCCAGGGGTCCTTACCCAGTTGGCCCGGGGTTGGCCTTGCCTCTGTTTTGATGCATATGAGGCAGCCCTGTTCCATGCAGCCACAACGGTGGCATTTTTTGGAGCGCTCCGCATCAGCGAGCTTGTGATGCTGTCTAAGGCGGATGCAAGTCGTAGGGCACTGGAACTCGAGGATGTCTGTGTAGCCAAAGACTGGGCTCAGTTGAGGATACGTTCCTCTAAGACCGATCAGCATGGCGTCGGCAGTGGTGTGCGACTGCTACGGTGTTCTTTGGCAGACATCTGTCTGGTTGGTGCCCTACAGGAATTCCTGGCACTGCGTGGCACGCACCATGGCCCGTTTTTCTGTCACCAAGATGGGTCTCCCCTTACTAAATTTCAATTTTGGAAGGTGACGGGCAAAGCGCTGGCCAGTGTGGGCCTCCCAGGCGCCCGCTATGGCACTCATTCATTCCGTATAGGGGCGGCCTCGACCGCTGCGGCTTTTGGGTACTCAGGGGCTGACATACGTAGCATGGGACGGTGGGGTTCGCAATGTTTTCAGTTTTATGTGCGCCCACTCCCGCCGTGAGTACCAACCCAGTCACCTTACCTACTTTCCCTCATTTTTTCCTTTACAGACCCGGGGTGTCGTATTACACCGGTGACAGTATGGCTGGTGGGCCATAGCTACGTGCACAGGGCAGCGCGTTATGCTGCGGCGACAGAGTGGGGACCCCGACTGGGACTGGGTGCAAACGCAAGTCTCACATGGCATGGTAAGCCCGGGATGTTATGGCGGGAGCTGCTGCCTTTCCTTTTTTCAGACCAGAATGCTGACCCGCCTGACATTCTGATCATACACCTGGGGGGCAATGATTTGGGCCAGGTCACCGGCTTGTCGCTGAAGCATGCGATTTGCGAGCACCTCGCCTATCTGCATTACGTCTGGCCCGCCACAACCCTTGTTTGGTCGGACATGGTCCCGCGCCATTCCTACAGAGGGGGTGTTGACCTCCTGGCCCTTGACCGCGCTAGACGCATGGTGAATAGGGCATTGGCGCGTTTCCTTGTCGACAGGGCTTGGGGTAGGGTCAGTCGTCACCCCGCTATTAGCCTCCAAAGTTATGACTTGTATGCAGGGGATGGGGTCCATCTGTCGTGAGGAGGTATGGACCTCCTGTTGGGTGATTGGCGAGCAGGCCTGTTGACCGAGCTGACGGTCTGGGGGGGGCGTCGAGCCTTCTTTGAAGCCCCTCCGTGTGGCGGGTAGCACTGGTAAGGTAAACATTATGACCCACAGGTATCCGGCAAGTTCGCAATTGACTGGACAACACTAGACAGGCATAAGTTGGTTAAACGTTGTCCGGTCAACGACAAACTAGGCGACGGGGTGATGGCTATAGCTAGACAGCATGCATCACCCCATGATTTTACGGATACGCGTCAGAGGGTGGGGTCATTAGTTAGATATTGACTACGGTCAACAATTTGTTTGTGGTCAACAAACAAATTGATACAAATGGATACATTGTAGCAATTGCCGTTGGCAATTTTGGGTGGTACCTTACCAGTGTTACTTCGGCCTGCTTGCCTTAAGAATTATGATTGGTCAATTACCAATAGAAATTTATAATTCGGACTAGGGCATGAATCAATAAATGTGGCCCAATGCCGTTATCCACTTTCATTGGTGTCTGAGTCCTTTATTGGGGGGTGCGCCTGCAATGCAAGCACGGCGCCAAAATGGCTGCCGCGCTCTTTGTGGGGCCCCCCCACAGGACGAAGGCATCCGGGTAGTTAGGGGCGTGGCCAGCTCCCTTATAAAAGGGGTGGCCACGAGGCAGCCGAGCTGCCATTTTGCGAAGCGACGGAGCGGAGAAGTTTTTCCCCTCCACCCCCTCCCTAGTTAACAGTGTGATATTTTGGTCGCTTCGGGGCCGGGTGGGAATTTTTGGCTGGGACCCATATTGGCTTCCGGGTCCTGGTTTTTTCGCCCATCCCACACTGTTGCTATGGTTTGACACAGGGGTTTTCTGTTGCTGCTGTTGACTTTGGTCACATGGGCGGGTAGCACTGGTAAGGTAAACATTATGACCCATAGGTATCCGGCAAGTTCGCAATTGACTGGACAACACTAGACAGGCATAAGTTGGTTAAACGTTGTCCGGTCAACGACGAACTAGGCGACGGGGTGATGGCTATAGCTAGACAGCATGCATCACCCCGTGATTTTACGGATACGCGTCAGAGGGTGGGGTCATTAGTTAGATATTGACTACGTTCATCAATTTGTTTGTGGTCAACAAACAAATTGATACAAATGGATACATTGTAGCAATTGCCGTTGGCAATTTTGGGTGGTACCTTACCAGTGTTACTTCGGCCTGCTTGCCTTAAGAATTATGATTGGTCAATTACCAATAGAAATTTATAATTCGGACTAGGGCATGAATCAATAAATGTGGCCCAATGCCGTTATCCACTTACATTGGTGTCTGAGTCCTTTATTGGGGGGCGCGCCTGCAATGAGCAGCGGTTAGTAAGAGATGCTAAAAGCAACAAAAAGGCATTATTCGGGTATATTTGTTGGGAAAGGTAGGGAAAATAAATAGCTCAGCTACTCAATAGGGATGGAAAAGCAGTAACAGGTAACAAAGAAAAGGCACACATGCTCAGTTAACTTAGTCTTTTCCCAATGGGGAAAAGGGAAATATGAATTATAAGTGGAAGAGACAGGATTGATAAGAATTTATAAGAAATCCTTTATTACTTGGAATGAGTTCAGATCTCCAGACTGGATGAACTGTGTCCAAAGTAATCAGCTTAAGAACTCTCAGAACCACTGTCAATTATTTTCTTAAACTCATGGAGGATGGGTGGAATGCCAGATGTTTTGATGAGGCCTGGTGTTGTCCCTATTTTCAGCAAGGACATGAAGGAGGAAATGAGAGAGAGAATACAAGGGCTTGGAGTGTAAAGTTGATAGGCTGCCACTATGACAATAATATTATTGTTTTGTCCAAAAACCTGTAGAGTTTAGAAGATTAATGTCATATAGTTACAAAACCTTGTAACACCAAGGTTGTCCAGATTCTGAGATGCCAAACTTTTGCAATACCAGAAGTATTGTAAAATATTGTAATCACCAGTAGAGTGCTAAGAGTTTGCTTTCAAGTGTGTTTGAGAAATTACTGATTGTTTAGCAAATTGCTATAGTAAACAATTGTTCAAGCCTCCATTTTGAAACCACTTTCATATTTAAAGCTATTTTCCTATACACGCCATAATTCCTGTATATACTTGAGTATAAGTCGAGTTTTTTAGCCCCCAAAATTAGGTCCAAAAAGGTGACTCAACTTATACATGGGTCAAAAACCAGAAGGGTCCCAAAACTGTGCTGGATTCATTGCAGTTCGGGACCTTAAAAGGGGCTTTCAGCTTCAGGAGAGGGGAAAAGAAAAACATATGATCAGTGGGCCATTACCACAGGTGGCCACATTTAAATGCATTGGAAATCAATTTCTTGTATTCTGAAACTTTTCTGTTTGTTTCCAATGCATTTCAGTGGGAAACCAAACCTATACATAAAAAGGAAGGGTTTCACTTACCTTCGTGTCTTTGTCCCTGCTCCATGTGGTCAAAATGGAGGGGGAAATCCATTCTTCCTGCTTGCTGGGAGAGCAAGAAGCTAGGCTAGAGCATTGTTTCGTGCCTCAGTGCAATTGGCCTGCCTATCCATTTTCCCTGCAGCACTACCACTGGTTGGTGGTGCAAATACAGTTTATGTTTAAATTAATTAATTTTAATTTTTAAAATTGAAACTCAGTAGCAGCTGCTGCATTTTCCACCCCGACTTATACTCGGGTCGATCTATTTTCCTAGTTTTAGAGGTCCAAATTAGGTACCTTGACTTATATTTGGCTCGACTTATACTCAAGTACACACAGTAAGTTGTTTGCTTTCCTTCATACATTTTATAAACATTTATTATTGGGCCATATTAGGGCTGTTCATTCTGTTCATTTTCTTGTGCATAGGTTTTCATCTATCTTTACCTAAGAGCTTATAACTACCACCACTTCCAGTTCAGCTTACAGCCCTCATGATGAAGTTGTTCATGCTGTGGCCACATAAAGAGCCTCCTCAAAGATTGTGATATTTTTGAACCACAATTTGCATACCCTGGTAATGGCAACCCTGTGTTGCTGGCTAATCTTTCTCACACTAGTTCAGGTGAGAGGAACTGCAGAATGAACTCAACAAAAGGTGCCTTCATTTTGTAGTTTCATGTCTGGCCTAGACATGGAAAAAGAAGAATGCGGTGGCCAAACATTTTGTTTCTTGCTGTATTGCCTCCATCTTAACTTGATTCAGATTTCCTCATTTATTTATTTATTTATGCTTCAAATTTCTATTGCCACCCAACTCGGCAACGACTCTGGGCATCTAACAGCAATTAAAAGTAACATCAAAAAATAACTAAAAGCCCTTAAAAACCCCATTAAAATTCTAAATAATTTACCTACTCACCCCATCCATTAAGAGAGAGAGAGAGAGAAAGGTCTCAATAATTACATAAGCCAGCAGGCGGAGGTCACCCCTCCATCGGTGCCCCACACCTGCCCTCCCTGCCAGGTTTTCAGTTCTTTCCTAAAGGGCAGCAATTCCATCTGCAGCCGTAACTCTGTTGGCAGGAGGTTCCATAAGGCCGGTGTGGAAACAGAGAAGACCCTCCTTCTTGTGCTAGAGAAACAAGCCCCTCTAGTAGATGGTACAATTAGAGAGCCCTCCGGTCCACTCTGGTTGGATGGACAGATGTTCCTGGGGTGGTGCGGTCTCTTAGATATCCTGGCCCACTACCATGTAGGGCTTTAAAGGTCATTACCAGCACCTTGAATTGCACCCGGAGGCATACCAGTAACCAGTACAGCTCCAGGAGCAGTGGCAAGTGCAGGCATAGCGCCCGCACCCCATCACCACCCGGGCAGCCACATTCTGGATCAGTTGCAGCTTCCGAATGGTCATCAAGGGCAGCCCCTAGTGGAGCACATTACAGTAGTCTAGTCTGGAGGTGACGAGAGCATGCGTGACCATGAGCAAGGAGTCCTGGTCTAGGGGCAGCCAACTGGCAGATCACATGAAGTTGTGCAAAAGCCCTCCTGGCAATGACTGCCGCCTGCTCTTCGAGCAGTAGTCGTGAGTCCAGGAGGACCCCCAAGTTGTGCACCGGGGCTGTCTGGGGCAAAATAGCCCCATGTTCAGACTTTCATTTTACATCTGCATTTTCAGACTATAACTCCTAAAACAGTGGTGGTGAACCTTTTAGAGACCAAGTGCCTAAACTGTAGTCCAAAACCCACTTATTTATCGCAGAGTGATAGCACAGCAACAGGGGAGGATGAAAACGCTCCCATTGGGCTGCTGGGCAGAGGGGGTGGGCAAACTCTTTTCTGGGGGAGGGAAGTAGCACTCCCATTGGGCTGCTGGGCAGAGAGGCGAGCAAACTCTGTGCTGGGTTGACTGCACGGATGCCCACAGAGAGGGCTCCGGGTGCTACCATCACTGTCCTAGAATATCCAGATAGCAATGTTGATTGGGGTATTTTGGGACCTGCAGACCATATTTTCTAGGAAGTTTTGAAACCTAAAGACTGAACACTTGTCCCAACTCTGATCTAGCCTTATTTAGGTTTTTGTCAGTCTCACAGTTGACTCCAACCCTTTGCAACCACATGGACTGCAACACACCATGCTCCTCTGTCATCTACCACCCTCTGTAGTCTGCCCAGATTTACACCCACTGCCTCAACGATGCTGTCTAACCATCTCATCCTCTGCCGCCCCTTCTCTTTTTGCCTTCGACCTTTCCTAGCACCAGGGCCTTCTCTAGAGTCCTCTCTTCTCATTTGGTGACCAAGGTACTTGAGCTTCAGCTTCAGTATTTTTCCCTCTAAGGAGCAGTCAGGGTTGATTTCCTTTAGGGTTGACTGATTTGATCTCTTTGCAGTCCAGCAGACTCTCAAAACTCTTCTCCATCCTAAGAAAATCTCTTCAGCCAGTTCCTTCAATATTCAATATCAATAAGTATAAGGATATGTCACTAAAGACCAATGCCAAAATAATCCACACTCTTGCAATTTTGATCACTACTATATGTAAGAGTGTAAAAGCTAGATAGCAAGCAAAGTTGCTGCAAAAAAAGATTTGTTTCAAATATGGCCAGATGCCAGACATCCCACTATGCTGAGTGTTGGGCGTCAGTAAATAACCTGACTCCCTAAAGGGACCAATGGCTATTGGTGGATGAGCCCCTTTAGGTGGGATGATGGCCCCCTCAGTGGAGGAAATGCTACTGGAAACCAACACATCATGTTGTTGTTGTTGTTCAGTCGCACAGTCGGTTCCGACCCTTTGCGACCCTATGGACCATTGTTCTCCAGGCGCCTCTGTCCTCCACCCTCAGCCCTCCCAGCTCTGTGCCCATTGTGTCTACAATGCCATCTAGCCATCTCATCCTTGGCCTCCCCCTTCTTCTTTTGCCCTCCACCTTTCCCAACATCAATGCCTTCTCAAGTGAATCCTCCCTTCTCATTTGATGTCCAAAGTATTTTAGCTTCATCTTTACTATTTGACCTTCCAATGAGCAGTCAGGGTTAATTTCTTCTAAGATTGACCTATTTGTTCTCCTCGCTGTCCAGGGGACTCTCAAAACCCTCCTCCAACACCACATTTCAAAGGCATCTATTCTTCTGCGTTCAGCCTTCCTAATTGTCCAGCTCTCACATCCGTACATTACTACTGGGAAAACCATTGCTTTGACTATTCTAATTTTTGTTTTCAATGTGATGTCTCTGCTTTTCACTATGTTCCTCAGGTTTCTCATTGCTTGTCTCCCAAAAATCAGTCGCCTTTTTATTTCATGGCTACAATCCCCATCTGCAGTGATCTTTGATCCCAAGAAAGTAAAATCTGTCACTGCTTCTACTTCTTCCCCATCTATTTTCCAAGAACTGATTGGGCCTGTTGCCATTATCTTGGTTTTCTTGATATTGAGTCTCAAGCCAGCTTTTGCACTCTCCTCCTTCAGCCCAATCAAGAGATTCTTTAGGTCTTCCTCACTTTCTGCCATTAGGGTGGTATCGTCTGCATAACTCAGATTGTTGATGTTTCTCCCAGCGATTTTAATCCCATATTGTGATTCCTCCATCCCTGCACTGCGCATTATGTGCTCTGTGTATAGGTTAAATAGGCATGGTGATAAAATGCAGCCTTGTCTTACTCCTTTTCCTATTCCAAACCACTCTGTCATTCCATGTTCTGTCCTAACTGTTGCTTCTTGGTTCATGTACAGATTTCTCAGGAGGCATATGATATTCCCATCTCTTTAATTATTTGCCACATCTTGTTGTGGTCCACACAGTCAAATGCCTTAGTGTAGTCAATGAAACAAAAGTAAACTTGTTTCTGGTATTCCTTTGTTTTCTCCATGATACAGCGTATGTTGGCAATGTGGTCTCTAGTCCCCCTGCCTCTTCTGAAGCCTGCCTGCACCTCTGGTAATTCTCTTTCCACATGCCGCTGAAGTCTATCCTGTATTATCTTGAGCATCACCTTGCTAGCGTGTGGGATGAGCGCGATTGTTCGATAATTTGAACATTCCTTGGCATTGCCCTTCTTTGGGATTGGAACGTATACTGATCTTTTCCAGTCCTTTGGCCATTGTTTTGTTTTCCAAATCTGCTGGCATATTGAATGCAGTAATTTGACGCCGTCATCTTTTAGCGCTTTGAAAAATTCAACTGGGATACATCATCTCCACTAGCTTTGTTGTTTGCAGTGCTCTTTAGGGCCTTTATGACTTTGCTCTCCAGGATGTCTGGCTCAAGTTCTACTTCTTCATCATTGTGATTGTCAGGAGTGTTGAAGTCCTTTTTGTAGAGTTCCTCTGTGTACTCTTTCCATCTTTTCTTAATCTCTTCTGCATCAGCTAGCTCCTTTCCTTCTTTGTCCCTTATCATGGTCATTTTTGCTTTAAATGTTCCCTTAATTTCCCCGATTTTTTTGAAAAGATCTCTGGTTCTGCCTCTTTTGTTGTTTTCCTCCATTTCTCTGCACTGTTCTTTTAGGTAGTTTTCCTTATCTCTCCTTGCTTTTCTTTGAAATTCTGTGTTCAAATGATTGTATTTTTTCCTTTCTCCTTTGTCTTTTGCTTTCCTTCTTTCCTCTGCTATTTTAAGAGCCTCATCAGACAACCACTTTGCTTTCTTACTCTTCTTTTCTTTTGGTATGGTTTTCTTTGCTGCTTCCTGCATGATGTCCCTCATCTCTGTCCATAATTCTTCTGGCACTCTATCTATTGAGTCTAAGCCATTGAATCTGTTCATCACCTCCACCGTGTATTCTTTAGGGATGCTGTCTAGGTGATATCTTTCTGGTCTCCGTGTTTTCCCTATTTTCTTTAGTCTAAGCCTGAATTTTGTGATCAATAGGTTGTGATCTGAGCCACAGTCTGCTCCAGGTCTTGTTTTTGCTGACTGTATGGAGGTTCTCCATCTTTGGCTGCAGAGTATGTAGTCAAACTGGTTTCGGTGTTGGCCATCTGGTGATGTCCATGTGTAAAGTCGCCTCTTGTGTTGCTGGAAGAGAGTGTTTGCTATGACCAGTGTATTCTCTTGGCAGAACTCTATCAATCTTTGCCCTGCTTCATTCTGTGTGCCAAGACCAAATTTGCCTGTTATTCCCTCCACTTTTTGATTTCCTACTTTGGCATTACAGTCTCCTAATATAATTTGGACATCATTTCTTGGTGTCTGTTCTATGAGGTGTTGTAAGTCCTCATAGAACTGGTCCATTGTGGCTTCATCTGCACCAGTGGTTGGTGCGTATATTTGGATCACAGTGACATTGAAAGGTTTGCCTTGAATTCTGACTGACATCATTCTGTCATTTTTGAGATTGTATTCCATTACTGCTTTTCTCACTCTTTTATTGACAATTATGGCTACTCCATTTCTTCTAATGTTTTCTTGTCCACAGTAGTAGATATGATGGTTTCCAGAGCTGAATTCACCCATCCCTGTCCATTTTAGCTCACTGATGCCCAAGATGTCAATGCTTATTCTTTCCATCTCATTTTTTACCACTTCCAGTTTGCCTTGGTTCATTGATCTCACATTCCATGTCCCTATGCAGTATTGCTCCTTGCAACATTGCATTTCCCCTCCCCCTTTCCTGTCCCTCCCCTTTCTCCCCTCTGTGGTGTTAAGCATCCTGTATCACCTAGCCTGCCCTTTTGTTTTGCCTTTTGTTTTGGTCAATAGGGTTCTCTTGGCAAGATTTGTGGCGTGGTTTGCCGGTGTCTACGCCATTTTTCTCTCCTCATACATTTTATCACAGTTTTTAAAAGTTTAAAACATTTAAGACAACATATTATCATGCATATTATCACATTTTAAAACACTGTCTCTATATCAGTTTCTATGTTTAGTCAGTATAAAGTCTCTATGTCAGTTGCTATATTAGGTCTTCTACATTTGCATGTCAGCTACTTATCCTTTGCCTGGTACTCTGGCTCTCCTCCTCCTCCTCAACCCCCCACCCCCCGGCTGGGGTGGCTGCCCGGCGGCGGCTGTGGCGGCAGGCCCCTTTGCCGCTCGCCCGGCCCTCCTTCTCCTCCTCGCTCATCCCCGGCTGGGGTGGCTGCCCGGCGGCGGCGGCAACAGCAGGCCCCTTTGCCGCTCGCCCGGCTCTCCTTCTCCTCCTCGCTCACCCCCGGCTGGGGTGGCTGCCCGGCGCCGGCGGCGGCGGCAGGCCCCCTTGCCGCTCGCCCAGCTCTCCTTCTCCTCCTCGCTCACCCCCTGCTGGGGTGGCTGCCCGGCTGCGGCGGCGGCAGCAGCAGGCCCCTTCTGCCGCTCGCCCGGCTCTCCTTCTCCTCCTCGCTCACCCCCGGCTGGGGTGGCTGCCCGGCGCCGGCGGCGGTGGCAGGCCCCTTTGCCGCTCGCCCGGCCCTCCTTCTCCTCCTCGCTCACCCCCGGCTGGGGTGGCTGCCCGGCGGCAGCTGCGGCGGCAGGCCCCCTTGCCGCTCGCCCGGCTCTCCTTAGCAATCCATACTCTGCAGTAGCCGCACATGCCTAGAAAACTCCTCCACTGCTTTTTGGTTTCAGGAAGAGGCACCTGACAGATTGCCTCCTTCCTTTCTGGGCTGATTTTTCGTTCTCCATGGGAGATCAGAAATCCCAGGTACAACACTTCTAGCAATTTCTAGCAATTTGGGCTTTTTCTTTAGTTACTTTGTAGCCCTCCTCACCCAAGAAATTCAGGAGGTGGATAGTGGCCTTTTTGCAGTTTTCTATACCCTCACTGGATACCAAAAGATCATCAACATATTGGACCACGTTGGCAGGCACTGGGCACTGCCAACCTCTAAGCACTCTGCTGAGGGCTTCACCAAACAATGTGGGAGATAATTTGAACCCCTGGGGCAACACACGCCAGGAATAATGGTTGGCAGGGACCTCTGCTTCCCCTGGAGGGGGGTCCCATGTGAATGCAAAAAGTTCCTGACACTCAGGTGCAAGTGGTATGGAATAAAAGGCATCTTTGAGATCTATGACAGTGAATCGGTCATGGTGTGCAGGTATGAGTGTGATTAGGCTGTAAGGGTTTGACACAATTGGAGAAATATCTTGGACTGCATCATTTAAAGCACGGAGGTCATGAATGAGCCTGTATTTTCCCGTGTTCCCTTTAGGGACTCCCATGATGGGGGTATTGAACGGAGACTGGCAGGGGTATATTAAACCCCGATCAAGCAGAATTTTTAGAACTGGCTGCAACCCTCGTTTGGTCTCGATTTTGAGCGGGTATTGCTTTACAAACACAATTCCTCTGCCTGGCTTTGGCAAAATGTAAGTGAAGCTGGAGGGAAGATGATGAGTTGAGTCTATAAACTGATCTCAACTGGAAGGGGAATAATTATGTGTGTAAGTGTGTTGTGTGACTGAACTGAGTTTCCTTCAATTATCTGTCAGGATGCAGGCAACCAAGATGTGTGCCTTGAGAGTATCAGAGGAAAGGTAGGTTTAAAATGTAACAAACTAAAGATTGAAACTCTGAGATGCTTAACAGTTTTCACAGAGTCATTACACTATAGGACCACATGGTGTCATTGTAGGAAAGCATATTTTTTGACACAGGAGAAGAAAGTTTTGAAAGTTTAGTTCATGTTCTCCAGTTGTGCACTAGAGGGCAAAAAAAATCATGGAAGGAAGGTATGAAAACATGCATCCACAGCTATTTCTCACAACTGTGAGAAAAATTGCATTGGTCCCTGCCTTGCAGCCCTTCCACCAACAGGGGAAAATCTTCCATTTTAAGCTTGATTTTAAACTCTAAACCTTGTAGTATTCTATTTTTAGAAAGGGATGTAGAAAAGACAGACACATGTACTGATAAATATGTTCTGCATTGTTTTCTAAAATTACAAAAGTTAAAACAAGTTTAAAATATCTGATTAATGATATGTACCTGTATACGTGTGTGTGCATGCTTGCATGCGTGCGTGCGTGCATGTGTGCGTGTGTGTGTTTTAAATTAAGTATATTATTATTTTATCTTTTTCATTTCCTTTGCCCCATCAACAGAGAAGCAGGAGCAGTGTTAAACTGAAAATGGAAGGAGCCAGAGTATCGCTTAAGGTCAACAAGAGCCTCCTCGAAGATTGTGGTATCTGAACCACAATCGGGCATACCCTGGTAACATCAACCTTATGTTGCTGGTTAATCTTTCACACACTAGGTTAGGTGAATGGAACTGCAAAATGAACTCACTGAAGGTGCCTTCATTTTGGCACTTTCATGTCTGGCCTAGACACGTAAAAAGAAGAAAAACATTTGAATGTGAGGATCAAGCCAAATGGCATATTGCTTCTCCCCTTTCACCTCAAGTGACCCTATTTAGACTGCACCAGCCCACATCAAAAGTGACAGTGTGGTCAGTGTGATGGCAATAACTGAACTGCTCAGCTAGCCATGCCATATAAGATTTGTGCAAATATTGTTTTGTGCCCTATTACTTTTTCCTAGAACATTTATTCTTATCCTAGTAAGGATTGCACAAGACTCCATCTGACCTGTGGCATTTCGTCCTCTTTATTTGAGTACCAAGTTTCTCACCACCTGAGACAAGGAAAAAAAAACACAAGTTCACACATCTGTTGTAATGTAGAAGACTATGGCAGATAAAGTAAAACCCTGATTTGCTACCTAGGTCAGTAAATCAGAAAAAAACGTAAACCAAAGCACGTTTTCCATAGGGATGCATTGAAAAATAAAAAATGGTCCTGAACCTCCGAAAAATAATACAGAAAAAAAATAGAAAATCAAAATTCAAAAAAAGCAGAAAACACAGTAAAATGGAATGGAAGATGAAGCTAAGCTCCCTATCTTTTCCACTGCTTGAGAAATCCACTGCCAGCACCAGTTTCCTAGGTTTCAAGCATGGCTGCCCATGGACTGGGCCCTCTTTGGAGCTGATTTTTTTTTCTTTCAAGGTATATTAGTCACATTTCCATCAGCACCATCTATTGGCCAGCCCTGGTAATTGCAGGGAAAATCTCTGACCAACAGTTGATTGGGGAGGGGGGAATTTCCAGCACTTTCTGGTTGTGAGGAGAGCTTCTACTAGAGCCAAAAAGCAACAAAAGAAATTCAAAAATGAAGCAGAAATGGTCCAAACACCCTCCTGCCGCAGCGGTAAGTGCAAAATTTTAGCAGTCTTCTAGGTTTTGATTATATCTTCTAAACTATGCGTTTTTTGTGTACTACATGTAATTTGAAAGTTGTAGAGCATTAAAATTCCTTCAATTATCACTGGTCAAACTTATTGTTTTAACCCCATAAGGACCAAAATACAGGGCTTTGAAAAGTGCTAAATTTCTCAAATTTGCAAAAAAAAAACAACCTGCTAAAAAGGCTGGTTTTTACTATGTATTTTCTATTTTGCAACATATTTAATGGAATTTTGGATTCTACTTCAATTTCCAAATGTTCAGCTACATCCCCCCTCCCCCTTCTTCCCCCTCCTTTGTAGGATGTTCATACTTACAATGTATATCTAAGGTTCAAAGTGCATGAAAACCAAGTTCGTCTTTCAGTTTGGAAATTTTGAGCCCACCCCCCACAAACACACATTTCTCAGTAATTATTCATTCAGTACCTACCTACATGTTTCAAAAGCACATTAAAGACTTAATTTTAATTTTGTTTTTCAGTTGTGTCCCATCGTTGAAGCTGCTTGTTCCTTTCGTTATGTTCGCTTCAACTTGAGTGCAATACCACTGTGGTATTTGACGGATATCCCATCGATGCCTCCTACCAAAGCACCAAAGCCGCAGAAAGAGGTTGCCGGGCTGTACTACGCTCATCCACAATACTCGTTTTTTGCTCAACAACTGCTGTGACACTAGCTCAAGAGTCGTTTTTATCAAATGACATCAGAAAATAAACTTGATCACAATGCTGATGACAGAAATGACAGCAAAGGGGATTGAAGTGAAACAGGCTATTGAAGATGCAGATGTTATTATTGTGAGAACAGCAATATCGAAGGCTGCTACATATGACAGTGTTGTAATCACAGGTGAAGATGTTGATCTCCTCGTGATACTGACAGCCCTTCCCTCCACTACTCACAAAACATCTATTTTCAGAAAAGTGGGAGAGGCAAGGCCCCATCAACCTTATATTCAGCAGCTTCATGCAAAATCGACCCAAAAGATATCCTGTTTCTTCATGCAGTCAGCGGTTGCAACACCACTTCAACCCCCTTTGGACAAGGGAAGAAGAAAGTGTGCAAGGTGTATGAGAAGAACAGTTCCCTACACTTTTTGGCTGCTGCTTTTAAAGACTCAGAAGCCACCCCCTCCCAGATTTCCAAGGCATGGGAGAAGTTTTTGGTAGCACTGTATGGGGGGAACATGGGAGACCGACACGTTGGACAACCTCCGGTACCAACTGTTTACCAAGTCGGTGACCAAACCCACATTCCAGTTGGCCAGACTCCCTCCTACCAAAGATGCTGCCACCCACCATATTTTTTGCACGTACCTCCAAGTCCAGATCTGGCTAGGTAATGACGACATCATACCATCAGTTTAGGGGTGGTCACTGACAAGGGAAGCTGTTGTTCCCATCAGAGCCATTTGAAACGTAGCCCCTGACATCTTGAATATAATCTCATGTTAATGCAAGAAAGGGGGCAGCACTGCAGGTTGCAGCTGCAAGAAAGCAGGACTCCAGTGCTCCACCGTTTGCAAGAACTGCGCAGGGAATGGTTGTGAAAATTCCCCCGAGCCTGACCTCCAGGAGGAAGAAGTGAGGGACTGCAAAGAGCAGAGCATGATGGATGCAGTGCTGGATATGGACAAAGCAGGAGAAGAAAAGGAAGCTCCGTACTGAACAAAATGCCAAAAATATTAAATGTATGCTCCTCAATGCTTCCTGTTTTACTTTATGTACATACATATTGCTTTCCGTTTTTTTATTACATTTTACTGTACATAACTACTACTAATTTCATAAGAAATACCTGTGTTTTTTAGTCTTTATTAACCTAAAGAATATCTTATAAAGGTCACTCAAGATAAAGCCACGTCATTGTGGGGGGTGGGGGTGGGCAAAATTTCAAAACTGAAACACGAACTCGGTTTCCATGCTCTTTGAACCTTAGATGTACACTGTAAGTATGAACATCCTACAGAGGAGGGGTAGTGGGAGGGGGAAAGGGGGGAAGGAGGGATGTAGTTGAACATTTGGAAATCGAAGTAGAATCCAAAATTCCATTAAATATGTTGTGAAATGAAAGATACATAGTAAAAACCAGTCTTTTTCGCAGTTTTTTTTTACAAATTTGAGAAATTTAGCACTTTTCCAAAGCCCAGTTTCTTGGTACCTATGGGGTTAAAAATAAGATTGACCAATGATAATTGAAGGAAATTAAATGCTCTACAACTTTCTAATTACTTGTAGTACACAAAAACACATGGTTTAGAAGATATAATTGAAAAACTGAAAAGAGTGCTAAAATTTTTGCAGTTTTTGCCCCCGCCCCCCTTCCCCCAGGTTCCACAAGGAAATTTTGTTGGATAAATTGAGTGTAGCTCCACTGGGGTACCCATACACAACATCCCAAATTTTCATTAACTTGGGAACTTTTGCAAGGTACACCCCCCAACACACACACACACACACCCCATTATGGACCTATGGCGACTGGGCTATGGGGCCAATGAGGACTTTGCATGTCAAAAGGGCTCAGGACAAGAAAGTGACTTGTGGAACTAGATCATTGGTACAGGTGTCATGCTGCAATGAGGAAGGCAGATGAAAGGCCACTGCATTATATTATCAGGACAGTCTTCATGGCTAATCACCATGAGGCTCGCCAATATTTTGGTTCAGCTATGGCAGAAGAATGCTTTGCTTAGCAGTTGCAAAAGATGCAACTTCAGATAACCAGAAAAACTAGATGTCAGACCACAAAATCTGCTGCTTTGTTTATGGAACTGTGTATCTCATTTGACATGTCTGTTTCCTGTCTCTCCCCCCCCCCCTCCTGTTATAAATTCATTTTCTTTGATCCTGTGAAATCATCCATCCCTTATGATTAAAGGGTGTATCCCTAGCTGTACATCTTCAAATTTTCAATAAACTTCTAAGTTGTGACCCATAACCCATCAAAATTAGAGTAACATTCACAACACTCATTAAACAGGGGAAGTAAAAAATGAGTCATCACTCTGTGGAAACATCCCCTACAGAGAAGGAACAATGAAGAGTTTTCTGCCATGTGCCCATCAAAGACAAGGAAATGCTGCCCTAATTATACTGTTTGATTATAAATTCCAGCACACAATCGCACACATCAGAAAAGGTAATAAGTGTGCCCATGGGTTGTAGCCCATGGTTAAGCAAACATTGGCCCTTTGGATAGCTGGTCTCTTGACTCCTATCAGTCCCAATCAATGAGGCTACCTGATGGGATACACAAAGGCGGGAAACATCTCCCAGTGTGGTCTCTGTCCATTGTTTCCTCTTGGTACTGTTGGGAGGAGTGATTTTCCCATCATACATTCACAGGGATTTCAAGGTCAGAGGGAACTCAAGGTAACCTTTATTGTATCACAAGTAGAAATTACTTGGGAAAATGTAATCCAATGAAAAATGTAGATCCTTGGAAACTTTAAAAATGTTTTACCACAAAGGCACACATGTAATTTTGGTGCTTTTTTTTTATAAAACAACAACAACAACAACCACATGGATCCACAAGGAAACACCAAACCCTAGTATTTTTAGGAACAGACCAAAAAAAGTCAGCTACAATAAAGTGGCAATAGGAACATTTTCCAGTGACTATATTCAAGAAATCTGAGACTCCTGGAATGGGTTTGAGTGCTTCAAAGATATTTCCACTAAATATAGGTGGGTTTTGATAATAATACTAGTCATTCTCCAGGAAACACAGCATGACCATTTGTCTTTAAAAATAACAGTTACTGTCCCCATCCAATATGTGCGATGTTGTTTTGCTGTAGAAGATGAGAGATTCCTTTTGAAGGGCATATAATTCTCCTTCTGAAAATGATTGCTTTGGAAGTTAAATACCAATCCTTGAATGACACAGCTTAATGGCTGCAACATAAATCAAAGCTGGCTGGAGAGTATATAGCTGCAGAGCTAGAGATAAGGAGTTTGATTGTTTACTATGTCTCTTGCAAGCAGAGCTAGCATGTAAAGCCTTGAGCAAGCCACACAGTCCCAGGGTGCCCCCAGAAAAAGGGAATTGTAAACTAGTTCTGATTATTCTCTACCTAGAAAACCCTGAATAGGGTTGCCATGAGTCAAAATTGACTTGTCAGCATCCTATTGTAAAATAAAAAGAGACTGGTATAAAATTAACAGTCCAAGACCTAACCAAGGACCTAAGAACTGTTAAGGCAATATGTATGTATGTATGTATGTATGTATGTATGTATGTATGTATGTATGGATGGATGGATGGATGGATGGATGGATGGATTATACAAATTTATCATTTGATTCACAATTGAGAACTGGTATGAAATTAACAATTCAAGACCTAACCAAAGACCTAAGAAATGTTAAGATAGTGTTTAAGTATGCATGTATGCATGTGTTGTTGTTGTTGAATTTGAATATGTTTGAATTTTGAAGTCCCACAGGATCTTGACTCTCTCATTTTCTAACACTTTCTCTACCCAATGATTTTTACCACATTCAAATCCAAACTTCTGTCAAACTTTCCAATGAATAGTTTTTGCAACCCTGTCATGGTGTTGAAAACAATCAGTCTGTGAAATTTTGCTGCGTCCGCTGATCAGATGATCTAGTATTTTATTCTTTTCATTACAAAGTGGAAATTTGCTATTTTTGGATACATGCTGTATTTTTGTCTTCATGCAATTTGTTGTTGTTGTCCTTCTTCTTCTTCTAAAAATCTTTCATTAGATTCACAGTTGTGGACAGGTATGAACTTAACAGTTCAAGTCCTAACCAAGGACCTAAGAACTATTAATGTACTATCTGAGTATATATGCAGTTCCTAGTAGAGTTGTTTTTTGGAGAGTTAGGATGTTCAAGTCATTGTTGTCAGCATCAGTGGCATCAACATCATTAAATTAGCAGACATAACGGTTTCCAGGTCAATTCCAATTTGCCTTGGCTAGCATAACCAATGAAGAAATCCAACAGGATATACAATCCAACAACTGGGAGGGAGCACATATTTTTAATTCTCAACACAAATATTTGAGCACATTTTCTTTCTCTTGCTTGAGACAGTCCATATCACTTGGCTACAAGAGCCATTACAACTGGCTTCCACGTTATCCGTTTTGCTCTCCTACAGCATCTGGTCACTTGTTATATGCATTGGTTTCCTATTCAAACAAGAGAGGCATAGGGAGTAATTATAAGCAGTAACCACAGCTAGTTGAACTATCAGTCAACACCACAGATCTGCTAGTCAGACAAACCACTATTTCTGCATTTCTTTCAGTAAACATTATCCACCAGCAAACGTGTCCTTTTCACTACTGATTTATTTTTGGTCAAACCCCTCCATTTAATTTCATTGTGGCTGTCCAATTCTTTTATGGGATGTGGTTCTCTCTGACTCAGACTTCTTTTAATTCAGGGTTATGAAGAACTCCACAATTTCCATGTAAGAAATGTCATATATGGGTGGGCGGGCGGGAGGAGGGGAAGAGTTGCCTTAGAAAATCCCTTTAATGTTGAAAGTTAACATTTAGGAGGATATGTAGCAGGGATGAAATTATCTCTGCATTGTAGAAAGGCTGGAATGGATTCCAGAATGCTTCTGGAGACTGCATCTATGATTTGGTTCCCTCCATTTCTCTGCTGAAAGTCTTTTCCCCTTAAACTTTAGAGCAGCTCAAAATTATACAGGCACTTGATAAATAAGCACATATCAACTGAAGCCATTTCATATTTTGCAAACATTAAGGTGATAGAGGAACTATCTTATTTTCCTTGCTCCTTCTTTATCTCAGGGTCTATGACTGGAAGATTGGCAGGTCAACAGTTTGAGACCTGAGTATTGCACAATGGTGTGAGCTCCTGTCTCTGTCCAAAATCCTGCCAAACTAGCAGTTCAAAAGCCAGAAATTGCAAGTAGATAAATAGGGACCACTTTGGTGGGAAGGTAACAGCTTTCGAGCAAGGGTGACCTTCCTTATCTATACCTCTCCTTTCATCCATCCATCAATGTCCCCTCAAAGAGTTAGGCACTAAATAAATTAACACTAGAAAGCTCAGTGGTTCAGGTATATGGCTGCTGATTTGGGAGATTTATTCTCCACTGTGCCTCCTTCAAGTAGAGCCAGTTTGTGTAGCTATGGGCAAGCTGCACAGTCCCAGGGCACCATCCACAAGAACAGAATGGAATACCACTTCTGAGTACTCTGTAACTAGGAAACCCTTAAAAGGGGCACCATGAGTCAGGATTGATTGAACAGCAAATATTTAAGTTTAGACTTGCAAAATCAAAGGGCAGACAGAGCCCGTGCTAAGCAGAACTAGATGTCACAAAGCTGAAGTCACTGTTTTATTGCCTTTCTTTTGCTCTGACTTATCAGAGATATGGAGGAGCTCTGTTAAGTATCATATTTGTTGTTCAGTCGCACAGTCGGCTCCAACTCTTTGCGACCCCATGGACCATTGCTCTCCAGGCACCCCTGTCCTTCCCCATCCTCCTCAGTCCACACAGCCCCATTCCCATTGTGTCTATAATACCATCCAGCCATCTCATCTTCGGCTGTCTCCTTCTTCTTTTGCCCTCCACCTTCCCCAGCATCAAGGCCTTCTCAAGTGAATCTTCTCTTCTCATTTGATGTCCAAAATACTTTAGCTTCATCTTTGTTATTTGTCCTTCTAAGGAGTACTCAGGGCTAATCTCTTCTAATATTGACAGATTTGTTCTCCTCGCTGTCCAGGGGACTCTCAAAACTCTCCTCCAGCACCAATCTCAAAGGCATCTATTTTCTTCGCTCAGCCTTTCTAATGGTCCAGCTCTCACAACCATACATTACCACCTGAAATACCATTGCTTTGACTATGTGGACCTTTGTTTGCAGTGAGATGTCTCTACGTTTGACTATGTTCCCCAGGTTTCTCATAGCCTGTCTCCCAAAAATCAGTCACCTTTTTATTTCATGGCTGCAATCTCCATCTGCAGAGATCTTGGATCCTAAGAAAGTAAAATCTGTTACTGCTTCTACTTCTTCCCCATCTATTTTCCAGGGACTGATATGGCCTGTTGCCATTATCTTGGTTTTCTTGATATTGAGTCTCAGCTTTTGCACTCTCTTCTTTCAACCTAATCAGGAGCTTCTTTAGGTCTTCCTCACTTTCTGCCATTGGGGTGGTATCATCTGCATATTCAAATTGTTGATGTTTCTCCCAGCAATTTTGGTCCCATATTGTGATTCCTCCATCCCTGCATTGCACATTATGTGCTCTGTGTATAAGTTGAATAAGCAGGGTGACAAAATGCAGCCTTGTCTTACTCCTTTTCCTATTCCAAACCACTCCATCATTCCATACTCTGTCCTAACTGTTGCTTCTTGACTCATGTACAGATTTCTTATGAGGCATATAAGGTGTTCTGGTATTCCCATCTCTTTAATTACTTGCCACATTTTGTTGTGATCCACACAATCAAAGGCCTTGGTGTAGTCAATGAAGCAGAAGTAAACTTGTTTCTGATATTCCTTTGTTTTCTCCATGATCCAATGTATGTTGGCAATGTGGTCTCTGGTCCCCCTGCCTCTTCTGAACCCAGCCTGCACCTCTGGTAGTTTTCTCTCTACATACTGCTGCAGTCTATCCTGTATTATCTTGAGCATCACTTTGCTAGCTTTTGGGAAGAGCGCAATTGTTCGATAATTTGAACATTCTTTGGCATTGCCCTTTTTTGGGATTGGGACATATACCGATCTTTTCCAATCCTGTGGCCACTGTTTCGTTTTCCAAATCTGCTGGCATATAGCATGCAATAGTTTGATTGCATCATCTTTTAGGGCTTTGAAGAATTCAACTGGGATACCATAAAGTATCATATAGTGCTGCTCAATAGGGAGCCTGTTTCTGCATTACTCAGACCAGTCAGGATGAGGAAGGTGAACAATATCAGCAGTGAGATGGGAAGAAATGAAGAGCTGTTACTAGAAGCTGGTGAGGACACTGGGAATCACAGCCGGGGCTTGTCCATGAGTAAGCAAGCTCCCTTTTCTTAGCCTTGGGACATTTAATAGAATTGTTTAGTGGCTTTTGTTGAAACCTAACTCACTAATTGTAACAGTCCAATATGGTATATCTGCATGACGCCTGGAGTAAAGTGGAATGATTTGATTCTAGCCAAGGACAAAAGCAACTGAAGTTGAAAATAGATTTGGATCTCTAACACAAATCAAATTGTGTGGGGTACAAATCATGTCAGCCTTTTTAATAAAAGTAAATATACCTAGAATATAAACCCTGAAACTTGTTGTCTGAAATCTGGCATGTTTACTCCCTTCTTTGACTCCATGTTTTCATGTATGTCTGTCCAAAGTGAATGAATGAATGAATATCATTTGGTTTTCCAGTGAAAGTGAGAGGAGTGCTGGTGATCTGAATTTACAATCTGATACACATCAAAACAAATGGAGCACAAATCATTTCAGATTGAATCAGGATACTTTCTAAAACTCTGGTCTAGTCCCTGAAATGAATCACATACAGGCTTAGTATTCAATATTTCAGCACAGTGTTCCCTTGTAATTTACATATTCAGATGCCCAAGATAAAGTTGACTCAAATGAATGAAGAAAAGGAAGCAATCCCACCCTGCTATGACATTGCTCTTTTCACATGTTAAACTCTAGTCTATTTGCTTTCAGGTTTTCAATCCAAGCCCAAACAATAGATGAATGAACTGAAAACAGATGACTCTGTAAGAGATCTTTCCATTCACTGGCTTCTCCAAACTCAGTTTTAATACAGATAGCCCTCCAAAGTTCTTACTGGTTCCATACTCTTTCCTTCTTGCCAGAAAGGTATAGATTCAAATGCATGCATGATAGAAGCCGGAGAGAAGGACAGCTAAGTAGGGATATGAAGCTTGGTTGTGACTGCATGCCAGGATAGAAAAGGTCAGTTCCTCCAAATAGATGGAAATTGAGTACTAGTGGTAGAAAAGAACAGCCTCAAGGGATGGAGATGTGCCAGATCTCCAGTTTTCCTTCATGGCCCTTGGGAGAACACCACACCCAAGTGCAAGGAACTAAAGTCATGCACACATTTTAGGAAAATAAAGATGGGGAATTACTTTTAAAGGTAAAGGTTAGGGAATGCAATATCAAGAAAACTTGCTAGCATTGACAACTGGGCATTTCCAGGAGTTGCAATTCAAATGAAGGAAACAGTGACTTTTCCCATCTTTGTCTTTAAAACACCAAGCTCAGATATATTAATCTTAGAGGTGGGATCTTTTTCAAAACCATGGCAAGAAGAATAATAGTTAAAATCCCCATAATGGCTTCAAAGCTGCTCAAGATCCCTGATATTTCTTGCTTCCTTAAAAAGACTATTTGGAACTCACTCAGTTCAGTAATACAACTAGCTTAGTTCTAAGTTAGTTCTCCTGCCAGCCTAGCAGTTCGAAAGCAAGAAATTGCAAGTAGATAAAAAGGGATAGGGTTGCCAGATGGTATCCTAAAGGAGGACATGTCCTCCTTTTCTGTAATGCTTATTTGTTAAAAAATCAAGAACTTCTTTCAAAAATGGGCATTTCAGCTAAATATGATTAATATAAAGTAAATTATATAAACAAACTCATTTGATTTGTGAAAGTCTTCCTTTTTAGACCCATCAGCCCTCCTTTTTAAAATTATCATCTGGTAACCCTAAATAGGGACCACTTTGGTGGGAAGGTAACAGCATTCCGTGCGCGCTCCAGTGTCTAGTCGTGCCTGCCACATGACCACGGAAACATCTGCAGAAAGCAGACAGCGCTGTCTCTTCAGCTTTGAAACAGAGATGAGCACTGAACCCTAGATACAACTGGCTTTCGAGCAAGGGAAATTTTTACCTTTACCTAGTTCTAATGTTAATTGCATGTGAACTTGTAATTGTTGCTCCTTTATATGTGTGGAAAGCTGAGCACCTTATTTGCACTCTGATGAGAATTCAAGTATGGACAAGGAAACAGGACATTCAGAAGGACATTGAGAGATAAGCCATTCTAATTAGTGATACTTAAATTGGTTTAACCCACATTTGCCATTTTCTTCCCACCAAGTTGCAACCTTTTGATTGTAAGCCATTCTGTTCCTGCATTTGCTCAGCTGGAAGCTAAAGGACAAGTTTTCCCAGTGTATGTCTTCCTGCAAATGTCCTTGGGTCTAAAAAAAACAAAAAGTACAAACAGAAATGAAACTCAGAAAGCAACTGCGGTAAAGACTGAATACTGAACTTAATAGAGTTTCAGAAGCTGTGGAAATGCTGAATGTGACAGGCATAAAACTTAACTGTAATGAGTAGAAGACACCAACTTTGCATGAAAGGTTTCAGCTGCTGTTACAGACCTTATCTGACTTATGGTCTATCTATCTACTAATTGCCAACTATTGAGTCTGCCAAGAAATTTGATATTTTTAAACAGAGGTATCCCATTTAAAGACATTGCATTCTTTTCTGCTGTAATTTCCACTGGCATTAAACCTGGTTTTCAAACCACCGGCCATGGATGGAAGGCACCTGTGCTCGGCGTCCCTCCTCCCCCTTGGCCCGTCCAGGCGGGGGATTCAAAAGGACACCAGAGCCTCCATTGCCACTGCTGCTGCAGCCGGACCTTCGAGTCTCTTCCAGGACCCACACCATCGGCCCCGGGATGGGAGGCAACCTATGCTCGGTGTCCCTCCTCCCCCTTGGCCCATCTGGGCGGGGGATTGAAAAGGATGCCAGAGCCTCCGTTACTACCACCACTGCAGCCGGACCTGCGAGCCTCTCCCGGGACCCACACCACGATGATGACGAGTGAACATAGCTTACTACACACCTTTCTTTGTTCCCCATTAGGTACTTTTTTGTCCCCACTCACGTCTTGACCAGTTTGTTTCTGGCACTGAATACCATGCAGGTGAACTCCACAACAGGGATACAGGAAATCATATTTGAGTCGCAGCAGGAAGAGAAAGTAGAGAGTTTTACTTACTCAAGCAGTGTGATCACCCAAAATGGAGTTGCAGAGATGGACGTCAAATGCCATCTTGGAAAAGCAACAGCTGTCTTCCAGATAATAAATAAGACCTGGTCTTTACGATCTATATCGCTGAAAATTAAGCTCAATTTTTATTGCCTCCATAGTGATCCCAACATCTGTCATTGCCAGCAAGACTTGGAAAGCATCAGCAAGTAGCACCAATGAGAGGTGTTTCAAAGGAGTGGCTCATGCAGATTACATAACATTGTTGCACAAAGAAGACTCCAACTGGCAGGTCATGTTTTTTATATGGAGAAGGACTCTCTCCAATGTTGATGAATCTTGGTTGCTCAGGAGCTAAGCTATGATCCACAAATCACTCATTGAATTTTCCCCAAACCTGCTGTTGGTGGCCTGAGACTTTTGCACAGTGCAAAAACTGTTGTTACAAGGATCTTCAGATAAGAGCTAGGTCACCCTGTAAGCTGGGTCTGATTCTCAGGGAGACCATTTGATGCTGTGGATTCCCTCACTCACAAGGAGATCTCCCTTGGATTGAGACAGTTTTTCTTAGTTTCTGTTGTGTTCTCAATTCTATGCAGTAAAACAACCACCAACTGTATCAATGTATCCCGTTGTAATTAGGACGCGAGCTAATGACCACCTGGTGGCAATAGCGAGCGCCCAGCTCACAAGGTTCCAATCCCCAAAGAACTACAGCGCGTGAAGATTCCCGCCACTACCTCACCTGGACAAGAAGGGCGTGACCTGGAATGACGTCACGCCGGCAGTAGCCAATGGGCTATCGTGGAGCCACATTCAAATGTATAGCCACCGTATATATTGAGCTGTTCGTCCGCCATTACCTCATGTTCCCCCAGACCACCATGCAATAAAGATGTGTTAAGCCAATACTTCGGCTGTTCCTGTGTCTTGTTTCTCATACACTAAAGTTTCTGTGGTCAGGACCAGCAATTTTTCAGCAGACTGGGAGGGGATGAAGCGTTTTTTGGCTGAGTCTGGTACTCAGCTTCCTCCATCAGTGATGCCCTTTCTTGTGCCTCTGAAGGTTCTCGTTCCACAATAATAGTCAACTATTCCACATCTCCAATATTGCAAAGTTGAGATTTTTTTCACTAGAGCAGTGATGGCCAACCTTGGCACTCCAGGTGTTCTTGGACTTCAATTACCAGAGGCCCAATTCAGCAATCCTGCTGATCAGGACCTCTGGGAATTGAAGTCCAAGAACACCTGGAGTGCCAAGGTTGGCCATCACTGCACTAAAGGATTCATCTGATGGGGCATAACAAACTATGACATCAGCTGCCATCCCCTTCAGGCTTTCCTCCTCCAGTAGATGGTTTGGAGAAAATTCAGTGAGTGATTTGAGGAGGCCATAACTTGGAAACCCTAACTCCAATCTTCATCAAACATGGAGAGGGTTGAGAGGAGTGTCAGCAGAATACTCTCTAATTTTGGTGTGTCAAGGTGACTCAGGGTTTAATTATGCCCCACAAATCACTTATTGAATTTTCTGCAAACCAGCTGGTGGTGGCAAAGACTTTTGCACAGTGCTGTACATCAGAAAAGATCATATTCAACTGGCCTCTGGCCATTAATAAATATACTGCTAGTGCATGAAACACAGAGCATGAACACAGATTATATTATAGCTTCCATATTTTATTCAAGACTTGTACAGGTACCAAACGTATTGAAGCAGATTATTTTTAATTAAAAACTTATAAAATAATTAAATAGTACACTTTGTATTTTTTTTCCTTTTACATCATAATTCATACCTTTTCTGTAACACTTCTGTTGCACTGCTTCCACTTACTACCTGAGAAGTAAGTGATGACAATAAAAAGGGATGAGGGAAAGCTACACATTAATAAATTAATATTTTACATCAAATAATAAAAAAACCACAATTCTAAAACAAAAGTTGGCATTAATCAGAAGAGTCCCCCAGAAAGCATTAGTTGAAAATGTTCAAGAATTTAAAAGTGACGTCTGATTCTAGGATTGACATGAGGAGTAATCAAATAATGTATGGATAATAACTGGTACAAAAGTACTTGCTAATTTGAGCTGACCATGCTCCACCATTGGTGCTGATAAGACAAATTTAGACTAGTAATGATACTTTAGGACAGTAGTGGTGAACCTTTTAGAAAGTGAATGCCCAAACTGAACAGGCTGCCATCCATGCTGCAGAAGGGTAGGGTGAACTCTGTGCTGGGGGAGGGAGGAAGCGTTCCCATTGGGCTGCTGGGCAGGGGGTGGGGTGAACTCAGTGTTGGGGGAGGGAGGAAGTGCCCCCATTGGGCTGCTGGGCAAAGGGGTGGAACAAACTCTGTGCAGGGGTGACAGAGTGCATGTCCACAGAGAGGGTTCTGAGTGCCCCCTCTGACATGCGTGCCATAAGTCCACCACTACTGCTTTGGGAAGTAATGAAAGTGAAGTATGCTAACCAAATAAAAGTGTGGCTTTTGGTTGGAAAAATCCAAAGGAGATGGGGGGGGGGGGATAATTTTTAACTATTTCTCAGAAACCTGCAACAGGATACAACCTTGATTGAGTGATATATCTTTTTACAAGACAGAGATGAATTTATTTCTATTTAATCTCTCTCATATTTATAGTTATAGCTTGCAAAATATACTGGCCAGAATCCTGTTGCATACATAAACTTGACTGCAACTCATATCCGAGAATGCATTCCCCCCACCCCCACCCCCCGAAGCAGGAAAAATGTCACTGGCATGAATTTGTTTAAGGTGGACCCCCCTTGCCATGAAGTGACCCACACACTATGATCTCGGAGCTATCACCCATGGCGCACATGAAGCGCAACATGCAGGATTTAACACCGAAACTGCAATGGACTGCCACAGCCTCACGGATATGGACAAGTTGCACCTTCACAGACAGTCCATCTGGCATGACCTCTTCCGCGTCCATGACCGTTGGGAATCAGAGTTCCTCCTCTGCTCATTTTGCCATTGGGCCCAATATGGTTTCCAGTGGCATTTCCTCCACTGAGGGTGACCATACATAAGCTACAGTACTGTAAAACAAGTAGTACAAATCTCACTGGCGAATTCCTGCTAGTTACAAAACTGTTGGCATTCAACACTATGCACCAATGGGATACACAGAATAAGTCTCCTCAAAGATTGTGGTATATTTGAACCACAACTGGGCATACCCTGGTAAAGGCAACCTTGTGTTGCTGGCTAATCTTTCTCACACTAGGTTAGATGAAAGGAATTGCAGAAGGAAATCACCAATGGGCGCGCACTGGCGGTGAATGCTATGTGTGCGCACTTTGCCTATCTCCCCCCTCCCGGAGGGAGACAGCAGTCAGCAGTGAGCCCTAGGGGAGGAGCCAAGAGCTCCCGTTATAATGAGGGGGACTCACCCACCCAAAGCTCGCCACTTTCAGTTTCCCTTCGGGCGCATTGCCCTCCCTCAAATACAGTGTGATTTTTTTGGTTGCATATGGGCCGGATGGGAATTTTTGCTTGAATCCTGGATTGGCTATGTGGATTCTTGTTGTTTTCGCCCATCCCACACTGTGGTGGACGGTTGAGACATGAGGAGTTATTTTGGTCACTTTGGCGGGTAGCACTGGTAATGACAGGAAATTGATCCCTAGTGAATTGGGTAAGGGATGCATTTGATTAATCACACAGGTGGACAGCTAAAATGGACAACATGCCTGATTGATTAAATGTGGCCCAGGAACAAGGCTCTTGCAAGTTTGACAGCTTGCAGTGGCTTAAGCAGTTCACCCGATGCAATGCCAGATGTGAAAGTGGCTGGTTGACACTTCTGGCTAGGGATCTACTAAGTAAATTAATTAGAAAAATCTAGTGCAGAATTAAGAGCAATAAATTATATTCAATGGATTTTGAATTGGAGGGTCCTTACCAGTGCTACATCGGCCTGTTGCAGAGCGCTTAATTGCATGGCTTAATTCAGTTCAAAAGTTAATAAAGTGGCCCAAGTTTTTACATCCAAAAAAGTTGTCTGTCTCCTTACTCCAGGGGTGGGCTAGGCAAAGGGTGCCTTCATTTTGGCAGTTTCACATCTGGCCCAGACACGGAAGAAGATGACTATGTACCAATTATGAATTTACATGCAACAAGGAATGCAAGTGTTGATTTCTTAACCCATGGAAATTTGCTACTGTAATTTACACCATTTGATATCCAGGGTATCCTAGGAGAAGGACTCTAGCCATTTTGTTCTGAGTCTGCTGAATGTTCACAACCAGCAACAATGGCTGAATGTTGTGTAAAGATGGTTTGAACGCATCATCAGAACCATGAAAGAGCCAGTACTTGACAAAGGTGAGCATAGTTCTAAGGTAGATACAGATAATAGGTAAAGGTTGCCCTTACTTGATATCTAGTCGTATCCAACTCTAGGGTTCAGAGCTCATCTCTGTTTATAGCCAAAGAGCCAGCACCATCTGTGTCTGCATAACTAAACACTGGAGTGCACAGAACACTGTTTACCTTCCCACCAAAATGGTACCTATTTATTGCTTTCGAATTGCTAGGTTGGCAGGAGCTGGTCTTGTTGTGATCCAGCCCTCCTCCAACTCCAACTTCAAAGATGAGCTGGAACAGGGGGCACTCCCTATGTGCAGCCCAGTTCTGCCTGCACCTGAGCCCGAGGATGCCCTGAGCCAGGGATTTCAGCCTGCACTTGGGCCAAGTCTGTTTTCCCTGGCAGCTGACCTGTCAGATCAGGAGTCTAGCTCTCACAGTGATTAGCCCTCAGTCAGGGAGAGCTCCAGGAAACAGCTACACCTGAGATAAAGGCAGGCTAGAGTGAAGCACCAAAGAAGACTCCCGGCTATACCTGTCAAGTTTTGGATTTGAAAATAAGGGAAATTTTGTGACACCCCTCTGTGGGCATGGCCAAATCTGTGGGTGTGGCCAAATATAGCCATGTGACTTGCTGGGCTCTAGTCATGCCTGCCACATGGCCATGAAAATGTCTGCAAACACACACAGCACTGGCTCTTTGGTTGCACCCTAGAGTTGGATACGACTGGCAGATTTTACTTTCTTAGGGTCAAAGATCGCTGCAGATGGTGATTGCAGCCATGAAATAAAAAGGCAACTGATGCTTGGGAAACAAGCTATGAGAAACCTGGGGAACATAGTTAAAAGTAGAGGCATCACCTTGCAAACAAAAAATTGAATAGTCAAAGCAATGGTATTCCCGGTGGTAATATATGGGTGTGAGAGCTGGACCATTAGGAAAGCTGAATGCAGAAAAATAGATGCCATTGAAATGTGGTGTTAGAAATAGGTCGATCCTAGAAGAAATCAACCGCGACTGCTCATTAAAGGTCAAACAGTAAAGATGACGCTAAAGTAATTTGGACATCAAATGAGAAGAGAGGATTCACTTGAGAAAGCCTTGATGCTGGGAAAGGTGGAGGGCAAAAGAAGGTGGTGGCCAAAAATAAGAGGGCTAGATGGTATTGTAGATGCAATGGGCACAAAGCTGTGTGGGCCAAAGAACCCTTTTCCCATTTTCTTGGGGGACTTTTGTTTTGTTTTCTTTCTTGTTTACTCATTTTTAATTTTAAAAAAATTCTGGGAAGCAAAGAGCAGAATAGTAAACCAGCCCCCTAGGGTGAACTAGCCCTGCACATGGCTAGATACCCTCCCTCCCCCCCCAATTAGGGTGGAGGAGCAAGGGATTAATTCCCCCAAATTAACCAATCTATTTGTTCCTCACTGCAACCAGTTGAAGCACCAACACCTGAGAATGTCGGATCCAGCTTAAGGAAGGGAATTAGTAAAGTAAAAAGCAACCTCTGTAGTTTCCAAGCCTACCAGCAGCTGAGGAGTTAATCTCCATATATGAAATATCGCTCACCTAGAGTAGTCTCCCGTCCCATGGTGGCTCCGACCAGTAGCAGCAAAAACGAAGCCTCCATGACCATGTGGCAGGGAAATGAAAAAGAAACTACAGAAGCCCCCCCACACACACACACACACCTTCTCTCTCTCCTTCCACAAGCAAAAAGCCACAGCGACCTCTGGCGGCAGGAAAATCATAACGCAGCTTCGCCTGTGAGGGCTCCGGTCAGGATTTTTTTTAAAAAAAACATAAGGGATATTACAGGGGAATTAATAAAAACAGGAGGGGGCTGAGAGAGGGGTAAAAATAATGGGTTTTCCTGGGGAAAACAGGATACTTGACAGGTATGCTCTCGGCTGATGCCAATTAGCTGGGAGGCTTATAAGCAAGCTTCTTGTAGCATCCCAGCATCGGTACAACTCTTATGTAAAGATGACATCCTGCTTGACTCCAGACTGCCTGCCTAGACCCTTACCTGCCTGCCATGACCCTGACCTCCCTGCGAACCCTGACAATGCCCCTGGACACCATTTGGATTAGACTACTGACTCGGACTACCGGCAAACAGACCTCACCTTGCCTTTTGGACTTTGATATCTGGACTAGCCTCGAACCAGACTCTCTGTGTAGTGCCACCATGCCGCGACTGTGCCTGCTGGGTGGGTCAGCACAGTCTTCACAGATTACACATGGGGGTTCTTTGAATTTGTTTTAACCTGAATCATGTCTCTCCAACACTTTAATCTCTATTTATGCAATCTCCCTAATAATGGCTCTAGCTGCCTTTACATTCCTATGTCATTGTATTAGAAATAACAAGGACTGATTTACATCTAAGGGCATCTTATACAAACACATGCAAACCTGCATTGCAATCTCCAAGTTGTAAAGACATTTCTTGGAAATTGTGCATCAATGTAGAGGGTGTTGCGTATTTACTTCTTAAAAATCAGCCATCTTTATGATGCTACGTTACAATTATTACCTCTTTTCCTCTCACTCAGAGAAAGATTTGCTCATCTTCAATGGCTTATGGTAGGAACAAACAACATGGCTTTATTTATGCTGAAAACAATGGAACCAACTGAATTTGTCCAATGCAGATAGGATTTTGTTCATTCATTAAAATGCACACATTTCTTCATAGGTGTCTTCTTCATATAAGGCAGGGAGTATCAACCTGCAGCCCACAGGCCTGTGGCACCATTTCATGTGTCCCCCCACCCCCACATCTCCACCACACTAGGAAGTGCCACATGGTGGAGGAAGAGCAAAATGGCCATCCAGCCCCCGAAGCTGTCTGAGGAAACTTGACCTGGCTTTAAAAGGTTGAGAACTCCTGATATAAGGCATGCAAGACTTTTTAAAAATTAAATATGAAAGGAGGTCATACTGACTGATTTAACCCATCCCGTCAGGGTGATCCTCCGTAACACATTTTCAACAGAGCAAAATAAGGAGAAGAGAGAGACAGAAATCACTGCATACCTGTCAAGTTTCGGAAAATTCCTGTCAAATAAGGGAAATTTCCCGTCCAAAACGGGAAACTGGACAGTTATGCTTATCCTGTGCTGGCCTCCAGTCTAACTCTAGTCTAATTGCAGTCTAACTAATACGGGATGATGGCGGGAAAGAGTGTAAAATAAGTGGTTTTGACAGAAATTTCCCGAAACTTGACAGGTATGTCACTGACTGGATTAGCATTAGCAAACATGTTTTCTGTTTATGCACAGATTGATTGGATCAAAACTACCACTATTATACTTAGTGAAGCAGTCACAACTGAACTCTTAATTTCCTTTCTTTTAAATCTTGATATTATAATTTAGGAGTAGTTGTAATAGTATAGAACCACAGCTGAATCCACCTTGCAACTTCCAGACAGAATCTTGTTAGGTGTCATGCAACAGCTAGTATTTTTACCAACTACTGGGTTTTTCCACATGGGTTTTATGTTTGAAAGCTCAGATTTTGTTTCTGAACACAGAGAGAAAGACTTTACCCCTATGAGTAAAAAGCCAGAGTTTTCGAAAATCAAGTTCAGTGGGTAGGATAAGAAAGATGTACTTCAGATTTCAGCACTAATTACAATGAGGCATAACAGCAATTGTGTGAGTTTTGTGTGAGTGTGACATTCTAGTTCATTCATCCTGCAAAGGAAAATATAAAGAAAAATTATGTGGAGTTCTACTGGCCGAGCAGCTCAAGTGGTTAGTAAAGCATGCACCAGTTACGATTCAAAGCAGAAAGGGGAACAAAATAAAATAAAATTTCATACCATGATGTAGCCCTTGCTTTCTCAGCAGCAAGTAGAATAGAGAAGCACCATTTATTTCTTGAAAGGGGAAACTTAAGGCCTCTAGAGCTTTTGGACTTCAATTCCCAGAAAGCCTTGCTACCATCACCCATGATAAAGGACTATATATGATTTAGTTCAAAACCTCTAGAGAACTAAAAGTTCTTCATCCCCACTTTATCTTGCTAGTGCAGCACTTGTCCCTATTGTTGATAGCACCATGCCTACTTTATGCATGGCAATGCATTGTCATAGCAGCTATGTAACAAAAGCCAACATATCTCTTTACAGTACTGCTTTGTTTGATCTCAAGTTCTGCATAAGCTCTTGAGTAAAGTAGGAGCACCATGGCCAAGATATAACTCCCTTCTGGAGATGGCCTTTCACCATTAATGGATTATGGCTTTTTCCTCTACTTTCAACAGAAGACACTGGAGAAGACAAATTGAAGAAAGGCTGGTCATTGCACCATCTTCTCATGTTCAACAATGTCCTGCAAAATCTTGTAGTCATCCAGTCCTTCTATACTTATTGTTCACAGGACTCTGTACTATCACAGAATATTGGCCTACAATCCCAAGATCTGTTTCACTGGCAGTTTCTGTGATGTTTAGTTTAAGCAGGCCTCGTGGGAAAATTTGCCATCTGCTGAAGGCGAGACTCACACCACTGAAGTATCATGCTGAAAACCCTTGTGTCAGTTTTTCCGTGTACAGGCTTTACAACACTGCTTGCCATAAAATTTGTGATTGCAGACACCATGCTGGGGGACCAGGTGGCACCAAGTGAAGAAGTCCACACAGGAAGTATCATCTGCAGTGGGAAAATGGCAAACATTTTAGCTTTTAGTGAGAGTTCAGGCTTGATTTGACATAAGGTAAAGGTAAATCCAGTTATTTGTCTTTCCAGCAGCTCATTATATCTCTAAAGTTCCCTTTCAACACCACAGTTCTTGATAGATACACCTAATGTGCATATATAATCATATTCATGTGAATCACATTGACATTGAATCAGAGGGTACTGTGAAGGTGGCAGAGAAGTTACAGAGAACAATTGTGAAATGCCTGATACACAAATTTCTGCCAGTCTTCTTTTCAGATAAGCAGCATTCTTGAGATAGTCTAAATACTTATGTTTGCTGGTTTTAATTGGTAGATAAATTGCTTATTATTCCTTTTGCTGTATGGGTTGCCTTAGTGACTAGTCAAATCTGTAAAAGCCACAACTGAGTGGAGACAGAAGCTACATGGGTAGGGTCATAGCATGAAAAATCTGTAGGGAGCTCACATCTATTTGTAACTAAGCATCAGACAGCAAATTAAGGCAAATGTTTGTATGATCTCTCCAAGGATGTTATCTTCAAATGACTAATAAGAAAACAAAAAGTAGGACAGCCTTCCAAATGCAGATGGAAGTCTGGGTGTGTGTGTGTTAAGTCAGCTCTGTCTGCAGTGATATGCTAATTGCAATGTCTCCTTTGGCTCTAGCCAGAAGTCCATGCGTGGCTCAATGGCTGATACCCAGTAGTGAATGACAAAGAGAATAGGTGATTGAGTCAGTGACAATTTGGTGAGTTGCCTCTTCCACAAATTCCATGGATTCAACAGACCTACTCTAATCAATGGTGGGCTGGCCCATTGGGCTACCGGGACTCAACCTGTGGCGCCCACCCCCCAGGCCTCCAGTACCAAAGAGTTGAGCCGAGCTGCGATACCCGGAACAATCAAGCAAACGAGCGGGGCTCCATGTTCCTATGCCTGCCTTCCTCCTCCTTTGCCACCAAAGATAAGCTTACAAAAGCAGCTCCATTTACAGTGGAACTGCCATGGCTTAGAGATTGCAATTTTGCCTTGTAAGCAGGAGGTTGTCAGTTTGAATCCCTAGAGGGGAGTTGAAATTAGAAGGTGAGTGGGAACGTATATATTTTGTTAGGGTTAAATGCCCTCATCACTCCTTATCCAGCACCTTTTTAGCATAGCCAGCATGCCCCTGACTCTAACTGCGGTCTACAGTTTGATTTCAGCCATTGTGTCAATTCTGTAAAGTCCACCAAAAGAAAGTTGTTTGTTGTCTGCCTGAATTGAATGTGGGGAATATTGTCCTCAATTTTAAAAATATCACCATTATTTAAATGCCACCCTATTGTACCTGTGTATGACCTTCTAATGCTTCCCTTTTCCCACCAATAACACCTGACCTGAGCTATACTGATCAAGTGTTACCCTGTTCTAGCTGATGTCAAATTATCCACTGGCTTGTTCTTCTCCCAACTCTCAATATACACTATATTTTCTGGCACAGTAGTCTGCATCCACACAGGAGCTGTCCAGAGATAAACAGCAGGTTTGAGATGCCTGTTGAGTATATTAGAGCAACCCCAGCATGCAATGGGTTATTAATGTAAATTCTATCCCTGATCAACCAATAGAAAAAAATTCTACAATTTTTCATGAATTTTCAAAATGATTTATTGTACTAATTTTATAGTTATTTATACAGTGGAACCCCACTTTATGGATGTCTCGTGCAATGGAAAACTCACGACATGAGAAGAAATCCATTGAAAATGATACCCCTTCTTTCCCCAGGGGGCATAGCTTCCAGAGGTGGCTTGTTCCATCTATGGAACCAGGAAGTCTGAAATTGCCCTGGCAGCCTTAGAGTTGGAGGGTATGAAGATCATTTCTGCTGTTTTTGGGATTTTCTGTTGCATTTTTAGTGTGTTTCGGCAACTTAAAAGTGGCAATTGAGCACTTCTGGGTGCAGAGGGCAGCTTACAGCTGATTGTTAGCCATATTACCAGAGCAGGCCACTAGAGGTCATTGTCGGAAGTGCTGAAAATACATTGACGTCGCATTCCATTTTCCTGTTGTATTTTAAGGGGGGAAAGTGTGTCTTACGGGAAAAGAAGGGGCATCATTTTCAATGGATTTCTTCTCGTGTCACGAGTTTTCCATTGCACAGCAAACAAGGTAGATTTCCAGGCTGGTTATAGGAATCTCCTCCTACATTCCATTCATTTTTGAAGGTCATGTTCAAAATATTGGTTGGTTTAAAATGTCTTGTGGCTGTACTATTCAACTGTTCAGTCAGATCTTATTGATATTTTGTTCTTAAAGAGCATAATAATAAATCACCTAGCTACCCTATAAATTTAAGCATCGCTAATAAAAAGACTAGAAGCATTAAAAGCACAGAAGTGAGGCTAAAAAGATATTTATGGCCAAGTTCAGCTCTTCTTAGAACAGGTGAAAAGTCTGACTACTGCTGGTACTCATCGTAAAGAAAAGTAACAAGGATTTAAGTATTTATTTATCCTTTCAGTCATACATAGAGAAAAATAGATGATTTGCCTACTCTCAGAATAATAGATTAAAAGTAACGCTTGCAAGAAAATGTTTTCATATGTAAATTCCATTTACACCTTGACAGAACACTTCGGTTACCAGCTTTTGGGCACAAAGTTCCAAAAATAGTTCTCATATTCCACTAAATTGTCTGCATCCACTTGTATCAACTCCAGAAGAACCTCTGTTAGATGGGAAGCTTGCTCCTTTATCTTTCAGTCAATGCAATGCATGATTTCCCCCCAGTAATGTTTTGTTTTCCAGTTCCAAGAGAACCCAGCTGACTTACAGAGTACAAGTTATAGTCCCAAGCAGAGTGGATGAAAATGAGGATAAATGAGCAGAAAACTAGAATAAGCTTGTCCAAGGAAGCATCTTAACTCTCCCTGGAAGGCTTGTTTCTTTCCAACGATTCCCCACCACCACCACCCAATGACTCATAGGGCTGGAACAGTGTGGTGGGTAATTGAGAGTGAATGGCTTCAATATTGTTCCAGCACAGCTGGTTCTGTTCACTGGTGGAGACAGAGACTTAAAGCACAGTGAAGAGATAATTGATCTCCAGAGCCCTAAATACCTATTTATAATAAAGTCAAAAGGATTTCTACAGCTGTAGAGAAGGAACTAGGCTGGATAAAAATAAAGAACAGACACTGAATAAAGAATCAATTTAGAGGAGAAAGTAAGAAATGGTAATGGTCACCCTTGCTTGAAAGCCAGTCGTATCTGACTCTAGGGTTCAGTGCTCATCTCTGTTTATAGCCAAAGACCCATTGCTGTCTGCATCTGCAGACATTTATGTAAACATGTGACAGGCATGACTAGACCCCAAAGTGCACGGGATGCTGTTCCCACCAAAGTGGTGCCTATTTATCTGCAGCTCTCCCGGTGGCTTAGTGGTTAAGAAGCTGAGCTTGGAGTCTGGTAGGTCAGGTTTCAATACTCGAGGGCTGCTCTTGGGGACATGAAAGGGGCCTCATTCGGGCATCCCCTGAGCAGAGTTTCTTCAGCAAAAATCCTTTCAACCCAGAGTAATCTCTGAAATCAAATTATTATCCACTCATAATTTCTTGCCTTTGAACTGCTAGGTTGGCATTAGCTGGAACAGAGATGGGAGCTCACTCCATTGTGCATTATTTGGGTCTCAAACTGCTGACCTGCCGATCTTCCAGTCATCAAGTTCAGCATCTTAACCACTAAGCCACATCAGTCGCCCAGAGGAGAAAGTAGGGGAAAAATAGGGGAAAGTAGGGGAAAGTAGGGTATGGGCATCTGATTTTTTTTAAACGGCAGAAAATAAAGATGGCTGAAGCCAGGCTCAAACCTAAGGAATGTAGCTGGAGTATGAATGGCCCCACCTATTATGATTGTCAAAAGTGGCCACATTGAGAATGCCACCTTATGCAGAAGCCCATTTGATGGTCAGGCAAGAAGTGAGCTTTTGCGGTTGGGATTCCAGAATGTGAAACATTTTCCCCTCCAAAGAGCTATGACTAGTTTCCACTCCTGCTTCTTGTAGGAACCCTGGGCAATGTGAGACAGGCTCTACATTCACTCTTTCATGCTAATTCATTGTTCCTTGAGCCTGTGTAGGACTAATCCTTTCAATCTGGACATTGAAACGCTTCTAATGTGCACAAATTATGATTATTATTTCAGTGGCTGTGTTGTGAGTTCGAGCCTGAAGCAAGTTCAAGGAATGAGTACCCAGCATGTTGGGGACAAAATGCTAACTAAGCATTATGGGGCAGTATATAAGTGTGATTGCTTTGTTGTTGTTGTTGTTGTAGTAGTAGTAGTTGAATTGATTTTAAGGATATTTCTTAGCTACCGGGAATGTTTTTTCTTAAAACAGAAAAACACGAGAAAAATAAAGGATGAATAAATCATTCATCCACTAGCAAGAATTTTTTCTGTGTGTGTTTAGATATGTATTCATACTGACATACATATGACAATGTGATGAAGCATTTTTAAAAGGCCAGATTAAAAAGTTAACCCTTACACAGGCTGAATGGCTCCCATGTATCATGCCCCTACTAGACAAGTCCACTAGGAAGAATGTGCTGCAATTCCTTGAATTTGATAACACAGTGTTGGATCCTACAAACCTTGGATTCTCTGGAGCCCAGAAGGTTGAACACTTGGGAGAAGGCAGTTTTGTGCCTGAGGTAGCACCCAGGCATGTAAGCTCCATGTGGATACACCTAGAGAGGCAAAAAAGCTATGACCACATCGAGAGCTTTCTCTCCCACCTGCTGGAATGAATTGCCAGTGGAGGTTAGAACTGCTCTTACTTTATTAACATTCCATAAATCACTGAAGACCTACATGTGCCAGCAAGCCTTTTAAGGCTTATAAGATCATTAGAACTGTGTGATGTTGACCCTGGACTCTTTTTAAATTGATATTACCTCCTTTTACTGCTGCCGTTAGTGTTTTAATTTTAATACTGTTATGGTTTTAAGGTTTTTTAAAATGCCATCTGGCTTTGCTTCTTGTGTTTTTTCTTGTGTTTGTATGCAGGTTAGCAGTTTGAGACCCGAGTACTGCACAGTGGAATGAGCACCCATCTCCGTCCCAGCTCCTGCCAACCTAACAGTTTGAAGGCAAGAAATTGCAAGTACAGTGATACCTCATACAACGTCCAAACCTGGTTCCACAAGTTTGGACTTTATACGGATTTGGACTTTGTATGAAGCATGCAAAATCCTAGCCACGATGCCTCATACAACATCCAAATCCTTGCCGCGATGCCTCATACAACGTTGTTTCCATAGAGATACATTGTACTGTAACAGCACAGACTTCAGGGAAAAGTCAAGGAAATAGACAGGAAACTGACAGAACTTTAAGAAATCATTGTCAAAAGGCTAAATACATTACAAAAACATGTCAAACAACCCTGATTTTAGGGGACAAACCATACAACAAGTTTGTAACTTTTTAAAACTTTATGAAGTGCAGGTTTAAAAGTTAACATGTTCCATCATGCAGCACAGTGTTCATCTGTAGCCATGCAGCCAATCATCCATTTTGTACAAGCTACTGTAAACAATTACTGGATGGAAGCAAGGACAAAATGGATGCCAACATGTCCCATCATGCAGCACAGTGTTAACATCCAAACAGCAACAAACACCAAACAATTGCCCACCCCACCAAACAGTGCTCCCCAAAAAAGACCAACATAAGAAAAATTATGAAGCATGCAATCTTTTTAAAAACCACAGCAGCAAACACCAAACAATTGCCACCCCACCAAAATATTGCCCTCCCCCATCCACCTCCCCACTCCAAGCCAATTGGAAACAGAACATCTCATTTACCTACCTTCCCACTGTGCCAAAGAACGGTCCAAGAACCTGAAGAATGCTGCAAAAATCCCAGGAATGCTTCCAAAATTTTGACAAAAAAATTCAAAATAATCCAAAATCGCGCTCAAAACCACTCCTAAATACTCTTCGCCTCGTAGAAAACCCACAAGAGCAATGCACACATGCATCCTGCTTTTTATACTGCCAAGGCACAATGCAACTGGGGAAAACCCCAATGCCTCATACAAAGTCGCAGTGACTTTGTATGAGGCAACTTTTTTCAAGGAATTAGGCGATGTTGTATGAATTTGATGTTGTATGAAGTGGACTTTGTATGAGGTATTACTGTAGATAAATAGGAATCACTTCGGTGGGAAGGTAAACAGCGTTCCATGCACTCTGGTGTTGAGCCATGCCTGCCACATGTTCACGGAAATGCTGAAGACCTGCCTCTCCATCTGTAGGGATACTACAGGATAAGGGCTTTGCTAGAATCCCCCAGGCAAAGTGCTCTACTATAAAGGAAGGCTCCTCAGGGAAAGAACAGTGTCAAGAGTAAAAGTACCTTGGAGGGTAAGCTCTCCTCTTAAGAAGAACATGGGCCAACCATGTTTTGGGTTTGCATGGAGATGGTCTTTGTTCAGCCAATAAAAATCTCGATTTTAAGAGTCAGTTTGCAAACATTGGGAACTATCTCCACATGAGAAATTGGAGAGGTGCTTTTTATTGGTTCAAATGAAACTGTACTACCCTGTTTCCCCGAATATAGGACCTCCTCCCATAATAGGACACCCCCCTTTTTTTCCCCCTGCCTTTGAAATATAAGGCCCCATCCAAAAATAAGACCTCCTTACCTCCTGGCTGTAAGGCGGCCGGCGTGACCCATAAGAAAGCCTGCCGCATCGGAGTCTTGATTGCCTCCCCGCTCACAACCAAGAGAAGTTTCCCCTGGTGAGAGCGGGATCGAGACTCCGACGTGGCAGGCCTTCTTATGGGCCATGCCGGCTGCCTCACAGCTGAGCCCAGTCTCGATTGCGCTTCCCCACTCACAACCAAGGGAAGCATCCCTTGGTTGTGAGTGGGGAAGCACGATTGAGACTGGTATTCTTCTTCAAATAAGACATCCCCTGAAAATAAGACCTTGTGCTAATTTTGGAGTTTTAAAAAATATAAGACAGTGTCTTATATTCGGGGAAACACGGTAGATTGTACTGACCTAAAACTGGATTTTGGGGCCACAAGCTACACTTCTGGAAGATGGACTGATGGAAACCATCTCTCTGATACAATTTGATTTGAATTCCTGTATTAAGCGGACTGTTGTAACTGATGGCCTCAGAGCCCTCTTCCAACTCCATTACCCTAAGATTCTATGGGGGGGAAACACGGCTTCACATCCAACTTTTGTGGAATGAACCATCACAGACAGATCTTTCATTTCTCCCAAGCTCATCCCAAATGAAACACACTTTGTGAAGACAGTCCTTTTCTTCAACTATTCTCAACAGGAAATAAATATATTTATTTCATCTTCTTTGTGATAATGTTGCTGATATGAGTTTATCCATCCACTAGTTCATCTGGCACTCCACCCATCCTCCAAGATAATTCCTGTGCAAACATTTCCTCAACAAATATTTCAATCACTCTTAATCAATTTGACAGAAAGAAATTCCCTTCAAAAAGAATTTCAAAGGAGGAAATCTTTCTGATTGCTGAGGTTCAAGATTCATAAATATGTATCAAGCTTATTGGCAGCCAGAAGTCCCAGCCCTAGCCCCAATCCCAGCCCAGGGGAAGACATCATTAACTCCACCCATAAGAAAGCTCAGGAAGTTTTATAACCATTTTCAGTAGTGTAAAAATGTGTCTACAATGATCCCTCAAAACTGGATGGCTTGAGGAACACGCAGAACTCTGAAGGAAGACAAGTAATGCTGAACAAAAATTCTCAAAAAATAAATAAATTCTGAGACATTCTGAGATTTCTTTTCCTTTTTCCTACAGATAGAAACAGGAATGGCATTTTTGAGTTTGGTTAAATTAGGTAAAGGTAAAGGTAGCCCTTGCTCAAGAGCCAGTCATATCTGACTCTAGGGTTGGTGCTCATCTCCGTTTATAGCCAAAGAGCCAGCACTTTCTTTGTCTGCAGACGTTTCCATGGACATGTGGCAGGCATGACTAGACATGCACAGAATGCACGGAATGCTGTTTACCTTCCCACCGAAGTGGTACTTATTTATCTATTTGCAGTTTCTTGCTTTCAAACTGCTAGGTTGGCAGCAGCTGAGAGAGATGATGAGAGCTCATTCCGTCATGCATCACTCAGGTCTCGAACTGCTAATCTGCCAACCTTCCAGTCATCAGGTTCAGTGTCTTTGCCACTAAGCCAACGCAGTACCTTTGGCTAAATTATTCCTTTGTTTTAAGACCTTTTCATCAAGACAACTAGATAGCTGCTAAAACCCTTTAAAAAAAGAACTGCAATACTGTTAAGTCCGGAACAAGAAGTATTCTAACCAGCAATGTTGGGTTAAACTTAGTGATTCTTTATTCAGCTCATACTTCAGACTGGGGATACAGGGTGGCCTCTATATATACAGTGATTTGACCATTACAGAACAAGATACATTTAGGCGGGCTTCCGGAAGACAAAGGTCAACATTTCCTGCACTGACGCGCCTTTAGAAAGGGCGTGCTTCTGTTCTTCAGTTTCGGCACGGTTTGACTTTTGAAATAGAATTAAGCTTTGGATACAACATCCCTCCCTCCTTAGCAAGGAACATACACTCCCCAATGTTTGGGTGGACTGCAAGTCCATTTGGGGCGCCTGAGAATCTCAGGTCTTGGTACCAGCTCAGGGCGAACCCTGACTGGTTCCGGAGCAGCCGGTGAACTGGGTGCAGGCTCAGTTGCTGCTTCTGCTTTGGGTATCTCGGGTGGAGTCCCAGGTGAAGGGGGTACAGGTGTGGAGGGCAGTGGCTCACTAAAGAGCTCCAACTTGAAATCCTGCTCATTGGTAGCAGTGGCTTCCCTTTGTGACTCCCTTTCTAGGTTCACGTTCTGACCAAGCACTAGTGGCCGAATTTGGTCAGCACACCTTCTCCACACTGTGTTTGCTCTAAGACCTCATCTCCCAACCATGGGGATCCAGGTGCGTAATTCCAGCAATGGACCATTTGCCCGACTGCAAAACCCTTTGCATTAGCAATGTCAATGTTGACGCCCCTGTCCTCTAGACGGTGGGGATCTAAGTGGTCTAAGACCATGGACAATTAAAGTCCTTCTCACACCCGGGAGACTAGGCCTTGTGGTGGCTGCACCTTAACCCTTTCCCGCTGATCGGCTGGTCTGGTTACCTCATCCCCGGAACGGTGGGACAGTTTGCTGACTCAGTGAGATAAAGCAAGGCGGATTTTTCGTAGTGTTGCCAAAGGGCATTTCGTCTGGGTAAACCCGGGCAGGGAAAACCAGCGAGAAAGATGGAGTTCTAATGGGTAATGGAGATGCCTTAAAAAGTGTTACTGTTGGAAAAACTCTGCAAAGCCCTCTTCGACTGGTAGCGTCTTCGCCCTTTAGAACTAGCACACCCTTATCAAAATATCCTGGTGGGAATTTGGCCTTCAATGTTGCAGCTTAGGTGAGGGGGAGTGAAGCTCAGTCCTGGGAAGCCGAGACTCCCAAAATCTCTCTCCCTCCTCACTCCTTTGATTATCAGCTTCAGCTGCAATGGCCGAAAAACAAAACTTCAGTGTTGAAAAGTAACAAGGCCTTATCTGAAAAATTCCCCTTCTGCTCCTTCATGGCTCGAAGGAGACAGAATAACCTTTCTTGATGAAGGAGTCATTTTAAAAGGTTTATTGGAATAAAAATAGAAGATTCCAACATTTAAAAATCCTCACTATACTACGCTAAGAAATACTTTGTTTTTAAGGAAATGAGAAAGTATTTCAGAGAAGCAATATTTATCTAAAAGAGTGTGGCTTAGCGAGCCGCTCATCAGAGTAACGGGTTATATGTTGGATCGGTTCTGGAAGGCGGAGAGCAGCATCTTGATGTGATCTGAGATAACTGCCCTATCCCTCTCCTAATCTGGCTTGATCGCCACAATATTTATACCATTTGTGGTGGGAAAGCATGTGCAGGTGTTTTGAGTGACAGACACCCGTTTTTGAAGTCCAGTCTGGGACAGGACATTTAATCAGCATGGTGAGTCTGAGAAGCGTGCCTCTCCCAATTGCTTAGTCTGAGAACAGATACTCTCCCAGGTTCACTGTCTGAGAACAGAGAGCAGGCTGACCTGCAGCTTCTAATTGGTCAGAAGTTGGCGTCTGCACACAGCAGCCTTCCAAAATGGATCTGTTTAAACTAATTAAAGCTAAACATTTTAACAGAATAAAGACAAATTAATTATTAAGGCACACTAGGCATTAAGTAAATAAAATAATGAATTAAAAATAATTCTTCCTTAGCTATGAAATCTTGAAAGCCCTGATGCCAAGGGGGTGATTCTGTAGGAATGTGCGAACTGGTCGGACATTCGGATCCAGCTCGAAGGTAACAGGGGGGCCTTTGAATGAACCCAGACCCGCACGAAAAACATCAGGGGAGACTAAGTTCAGTTGGAAGGAGGCTCCACAGGGCCAGAGCAGACACAGAGAAGGTCCTCCTTCTCGTACGCTAGAGTGGGTGGGTGAGCCTCTCTAGCAGATGGGGCTATCAGAGAGCCCCTCTGGTCTGCTCTAGTTGGATGGGCAGATGTCCTTGGGGCATACCTGTCAACCATCCCGATTTGGCCGGGAAAACCTCGTAATTTGACGTCCATTGACGTCATAACCCGCCCCACGCTGCCAAAACCCCGTAATTTGGCAGCGGGGAAAATGCTTTCCGCACAAGCGTGGAAGCGCTACGCCACTTGCGCAGCCCCTATGCAAGTGGCGTAGCGCTTCTGTGCATGCGTGGAAGGGGTAAAACCCTTCCACGCATGCGTGGAAAGCGACCTTCGCACAAGCGATGTGCGCAGGTCCCATTTTTCTGGAGCCGTGGGTTGACAAATATGCCTTGGGGTGATGTGGTCTCTTAAATATCCTGGCCCACTACCATGTAGGGCTTTAAAGGTAATCACCAACACCTTAAATTGCACCCAGAGGCACACCGGCAACCAGTGCAGCTCCCGATGAGTGGCGAGGCATAGGCATAATGCCTGCACCCCATCACCACCCGAGCAGCTGCATTCTGGACCAGTTGCAGCCTCCGGATGATCATCAGGGGCAGCCCCATGTAGAGCACATTACAATAATCAAGTCTGGTGGTGACCAGAGCATGCATAACCATGAGCAAGGAGTCCAGGAGCAGGCGCAACTGGCAGATCACACGAAGTTGTGCGAAAGCCCTCCTAGCCACAACTGCCTCCTGCTCATTGAGCAGGCGTCTTGAGTCCAGGAGGACCTCCAGGTTTTACTGTATTAAGCTATCCAGGTATCATTGGCTTTTATGTATCAATTCTCAGAAATAAGTGGAAAGCCTGGTGGATTTGTTTCGGAAGGATTTTGCTTTAAGAACGTGGAGAATTTTTACCTTTCCTCTCAGGAGCAAGGCAGAAGTTGGTGTTGCAGGCTCTAGATGCTGCAGGCTTTTGATGAGGCAGACAACCCGTTGCTGGCAGACCCTGGCGAAGACACTGCACAATCCTTGTCTGGACGCCTCCTCCACAGGTCACAGTACACTGCAAGAAGGAGTTTTGTCTAAACAAGGGAGGTCATTTGAAATGCCAAGAATTCAATTTTCCACGTATTCTTCATTAAGTCTTCTCCCCTGGAAAGACTCTTTTGCCAAATTTTCCTCTTAAAGAGGACCAGCAGTGGGATTTAGCTGGTTTGCACTTGTTCAACAGAACCAATATCTAATTTTTTTTGTTGAGTTTGCTGAACTGGTTGCTAAAATGGCACTTGTAATCAGGGTTCTCTCTAAGGTGGGCACCCTTTCTCTTGTACTCTATTGTTCCTACAAGCCTTGTGCACATTTAGCATTCTGGGCCAGTCTACCCTATACTGAGGCAGGCTGAAGTAGGCACTTTAAGCATGTTTGAGTTTCTGTGAAAGAACAGCAAAGTGATGGTTACATGATACATCATTTTTGTATGTTTACTGTTTCCTGTAGACTTCCAGGTGAATCCCATTCTCTTACCTGTTGCCAAGGTGAAGAATACCACCCTGACACTCTGTTATAGAAATAGGTCAAAGAGCATCCTCCTTTGTTGCACACTTCTTCCAGTTCAATGTTTGGCTTCTTAAGATTTCGGCAACGCCGCTGCGGGAAAGTGACCAACTTGCCACTGATACTCTTCTCACTGCACTGCATTTCTCGCCGCTTGATGCCTTGGCCACAAGTGACCGAACACTGTGGAAGGAAATTTGTGTAAGTGGCACCAGACAATTAATTCCATTGGTAATAAGCATGATTATGAGGCTGGCTGAATACTGATCTAGAGGAGGAAAGGCCGGTCTCCAGAGGCCCATGAACTACAGATGCCCATCCCTGGATCTTGAAGGATCACACCTGCCCTTGTAACCTCAAATACATACCCTTCCATTTTTTTTCTTCTTACAAAGAAATGTAATTACAAAATCATCTTTGTGCCCTCTACTGCCTACAAATATTTTCTGTAACATATAGGCTGGGAATGTAGAGATGTTAAGAGCTGTGTAAACAGGCCAAAATTTCTTTAGAGCAGTGTTCCCCAACATTTGGTGTTTGAACATCAATTCCCAGAAGCCTGTCAATTCCCCAAAGCACTGATCAGCCAATGTACTGACTTAGGCTTCTGGGGACTGAAGTCCAAAAACCCAAGGTTAAGGATCACTGCCTTAAAGGGTATAAAGGGTCTTTTTGAACTTTATTTTAAAAAATATGGGAGCTGTATATCACCTTGGTCAAGACAGACCAGATATGCCTACAATGATTGACATGGCTCTTCAGGATATTTACCTCCATCCTCTTCATTTTAATTGGTTTTAGCCATGTAGACATCTGCTCTGGTTTGTTCTTCAACAGATGTTCTTTGTTTCTTCCAGAGACGGGTGAGAGATCTGTTCAGTTCATATTTTAGTGGCATCTCACAAAATGTACAGTTCGCCAACCAGAAACAACTTAGACCAGGAATGCCCAAACTATGGCCCGTGGGCCTGATACAGCCCCCGAAGCCATTTCATCAGGCCTGTGACGCCCTTGCCAAGGAAGGAAGTGAATACGGATGCTTTTGCAAATATGTGTGTTTGCTCAAGAATGGCCTTATTTACTTCCTGGTTTGGCATGGACGTGCTCGTGCATTCACAGAATGATCGCACCAAAGCAGGAAGTAAATATGGCTGCTTTTGTGCATGTGCAGAAGCATCCACGCTGAACCAGGAAGTAAATATGGCTATGCATGTGCCAACATGCCCTGTTCCAAGTGTCTGGTCTGGCCCGCTCACTGTTCCGGGGGCGTGGTCATGCCCCCGGCCCAAAAAGTTTGGCCACCCACGACTTAGACTCTAAGGGCCTTTCTGCTCCCAATTTGTTTGGGAAATTAGTGCTCAAGGTAATGGTAAAGGTCATCCTTACTCGAAGGCCAGTTGAATCCGACTCAAGGGTTCAGTGCTCATCTCTGTTTATAGCCAAAGACCCATTGCTGTCTGCATCTGCAGACACTTCTGTAGACATGTGACAGGCATGACTACACCCCAGAGTGCACAGAACGCCATTTACCTTCCCGTCAAAGTGATCCCTGTTTATCTACTTGCAATTTCTTGCTTTTGAGCTGCTAGGTTGGCAGGAGCTAGGACAGAGACAGGAGCTCATTCCGTCAAGCAGTACCTGAGTATTGAACTGCTGACCTGCAGACTTTCCAGTCATCAAGTTCAGGGTCTTAACCACTTGAGCCACCAAAGTGCCCAAATGCACACACAAAAAAGTGAAATACATTCATTGGAAAACACACATAAAAATTGCTGCCATAATTTATGACATTGCACTTCCATCAGTATAAATGACTAAGAGGATTCTGGCAGTTAGGTTGTAAGTTGACTTACAGTGATACAATACAGGAGAATTTGGAAAGGGGTCCTTGGGTTTTCCCTAGAGGACCACATGACCCCTGATTTTTTTGAGGTGGTGGTGGTAGAGGAGCTTGTATCAGATGCCCCAATGCTTTTCTAAGAAAACCACTCCCTTGCAATTTTGTTTCAGCATAAAAATAACATTATTCATTTGCACATTTTTGCTAACAAAAGGTATACTGGCAGAAAATCATCCTAATGCAAGACACAAACATCGAGTGCAGAAACATTAGATGGTTTCTAGACAATCTATCAGAACTGGATTGAGTCTGCATGTTGTTTTACCTCACTCCAAGCAGAAATCACCCACTGGAGTCGATCATTCTTAGGACACCTGCCCAACACACATATCTGTTGTGTTTCTGGCTTTTTTTCATGGTCGCACATATCCTCTGATAGGACTTTCAGTGTAGAGACTCCAATGCTTTTGCAAACAACATCGCGTTTTGCAATGCCTCTTCCGCATGTTTTGGAGCACTTTATGGAATGGAAGAAAGTCTGGCATTAGAGAGTTATGCTGACATTGCTAGGCCACATAAGAAAAGCAAAATAAATAGATGCTAGGCTCTCTTACTAGTTCTTTATTCGTGTCAGAGGCACCACCAGCATATAATAACATACAAAACTAAAATTAACATATCTTAAACAAAAAGGAATCAAAAGGGCTAGATGACATCCATAAGTCTGGCCAGGTTATCCTGCTATGGTAATAGAGTAGACACTACTGCGAGCGACTCAACACTGAGCGTCAGGTGACGGTTGACTAACCCGACAACCCTGAGGACTAGTGGCCTTGGTGAAGTCCACAGGGAAGGGTGATGGTCCCCAAATGGATTAAATCCCACTTGAATCCATCTTAATGGAGGGCAGCAGCTTCATCAATACTGGCCTGGGGCTGAGGAGGACCAAAAGGGCTCAGGACCAGAAAGTGACTTGCAGAGATGTATCATTGGTACAGATGTTATACTGTGATGCAGAAGGCAGATGTAAGGCCACTGCATTATATTCTCAGGACAGTCTTCAAGGCTGATCGCCATGATGATTGCCAATATTTGGAATTGGATATGGCACAAAAAGAAAAAGTTGACATCTGCCCAATATCAGGCCACATCAACAACATTTTCTCTTGCCAACACAAGATCCTCCTCAGTGTACATTGAGAGGCCTCATGTGAATTGTATCATATCGGCAATAGTTTGTTCTTCTCTGCATTCACACAGCCTGTCATCTACAGGGAAACCCCACTTTCTCTTTAGTACTCATTATCAGCAACCCCATTGTGCCTCCCAGGGCCCTCCATAACTAAAAATTGGTCTGAATAGAAAAACAAGCCCTCAGATATTCCCAAGAAAAATGATTGCCCATTTTCTCCCTATTTTAGCTTCCCTTTGTATCTTTTGAGTGCCAGTAGCTACTCTTCCACCACACATAAAACTGAAAGTGACCTGAAAAATGATCTTTGAGGGGGGGAGGCAGACCTTGGGGATATTCTCTTGCACTCCATTGACAACATATATATCTTTTAACAACTTCCTGTCCTAGAAAAAGAATTTGAAGTGAACTGGTAGACTTTTTACTTTAATACATACATTAACCTACCACATGAATGGAATATTTTTTTTGTGGTAGCAGTAATTCTTGGCTCTAAAATGTATGCCATAAAAGAAACATGTATACAGTTCAGGGGTATATTTGTGTAAAAATGTACATGGGGAGGAATGAAAAATGTACTTATTAAAACAGCACACATAGTTAAACAGAAGTCTACTGGCAAGTTTTAATTGCATGAAACAGGATAAAAAAGCAATAGGAAAATAATTATACAGATGGAAAATAAAGTGATAAAAGGATTTTGAGACGAGGCAGACTTCTAGATTAGTCTGTCAGATCTATTCGTGTTCTTACCTGTAACAGGTAAGGTAAAGTCAAAGGTTGCCCTTGATCGAAAGCCTGTCATATCCGACTCTAGGGTCAGTGCTCATCTCTGTTTATATCCAAAGAGCCAGCACTGTCTGCCTCCACAGACATTTCTGTGGACATGTGGCAGGCATGCCTAGGCGCTGGAGTGCATGGAATGCTGTTTACCTTCCCATCGAAGTGGTCCCTATTTATCTACATGCAGTTTCTTGCTTTCAAACTGCTAGGTTGGCAGGTGCTGGGACAGGAGCTCACTCTGTCATGCAATATTCAGTTCTCAAAATGCTGACCTGCAGACTTTCCAGTCATCAAGTTCAGCATCTCAACCACTAAGCCACTGGAGTCCCATAAAATGTAAGTACAGATATGTAATTTGTAGAATCATAGAATAATGGAGTTTAAAAAGGAGTTCTCCTAAATTGCATCACTTTGCTTTATATTGTTCCCAGTGTGTGTGCATGCTGGGGATAGATAAAAGAGAGAAGCTCTCTTTTGTATAAACATGTGGATCTTGCAGATTCAGAATGTTAAACACTTCCTCTGATTTTCTGGAGTCAGGTAAGTGTGATTTTCTCCCAAAATTCAATATGCAATTGCCACTCCATCATACAGCACTGTGTCTTAACCACTTGAACTACCGTAGTCTGAATTACCTGTGACCATGCACTTGGACTCCATTGTGGAGGGCAGTCTTGGGTATTGCAAGATTGTGTTTGTGCTGGGGCCGTTACTGGGCAAAGTGCATGAATCACTACGTCATCGTTCTTCTGGAAAGCCTTTTTCTGAAGGCACTGGATCTGACGCATCTGCTGTCCTCCACCGCATGAGCGGGTGCACAGGCTCCATTCACCTGCTGACCAACTTCAAAAGAAAGAATGTGTTTGTTGAGTATACTAATGTAAGGGAAAGACAATGGCATCAAAATGGATGCTGTAGGCTATGGATCACCCATGGTGTGCCATGAAGAAAGACTTATCACAGCAGCTCTAGGGCGGACTTACTGTAACTCTGGTTTGCTTCTCTGACTGGAGCTATGATCAGGAAAAGAGAAGACAAACAACTTATAGAAATTTAGCTAGCCAGATATACTTTCGTAGATACCTAAAGAATTCTTCCTAAATTCAATCACACTCCTGAGCATCTCTGTAGCATAGTACAGTGATACCGCACACAACGTCCAAACTTAGTTCCACAAGTTTGGACTTTATACAGATTTGGACTTTGTATGAGGCATGCAAAAATCCTAGCCGCGATGCCTCATACAATGTCCAAATCCTTGCCGCAATGCCTCATACAATATCGTTTCCATAGAGATACATTGTACTGTAACAGCACAGACTTCAGGGCAAAGTCAAGGAAACAGACAGGAAACTGGCAGAACTTTAAGAAATCATTGTCTAAAGGCTAAAAACATTACAAAAACTTGTCAAACAACCCTGATTGTCCAAGAACCTGAAGAATGCTGCAAAAATCCCAGGAATGCTTCTAAAAATTCTGATGAAAAAATCCAAAAAAATCCAAAATCGTGCTCAAAACTACTCCTAAACACTCTTCTTACACACACACAGAGTGGGAGGAGATATGCATAGTGGGAGGGGCTTAACTATATACATATTATGAGGATACAGGGGTTTAATGTTTAACCCTGACACCAGGACACAAATTGGAAATTGCAGAGTTTTTTAGGGAGCTACCACTACTTGTAGAAGATCTTTTACATGGATGGAATTATGTACAATCATGAATTGGTTTTCGTTGTAGGGGATTTCAACATGGGTATCTGCAAATGTAACATTTTTCAATCTACACACCCAGTTTTAAAGTGCACACAGTTTCCAATAATGGCAGAGGCGAAGCCATGATAGCTTCTTGTGTGGTTTCCCCACTGATTAAAATAAATGCTACCTTTTAGAAATTGCCAACCACAATTAAAAGGCAAACACAAACAACCTAGAGGAAACTGCAGGAAATGTAATAGAAGGCTGTTCTATATGCAAGGATGAGAGCCCACGGGTACAGAAATAAACATTTGGCAGAAGATTAATGACATGCAAATATATTATTTGGCTAAGAAAATTACTTCAAATAAGGTTGCAGACAATGGTTTGGCTTAAGGCAAGGCAATGAGATTTCTAAAACTGTCACATAATATGTCACCCCAATTAAAACTTATTTCTTCCTCCTTACAGTTCTGCTGAAATTTCCTTTAGGATATGTACCCATGTAACATGTGTTTGTTTTAGCTGTCTAATTATACACATACAACTAGATTTTAGATAAACACACGTGCATATGCAGATAACGCTCCTCTAAAATTTTACTCTGTTGTTGAGCTATGTGAGGATGTGTCTACACTGTATAACTTTTGAAAAGCACAATGCAGGAAATATGACTATTTCCCATCTATTTCAGGCTGGTGTGGACACAACGTTAATCTGAGAGTTTGTCTACACAGTATAATATTCCTGCCACACTTGAAATCGATTTAAATATCAGGAACTACACAATGTATGGCTAAGAGTACATAATTTTTTTCTGCCAGAAAAGGGTTCTACTTTAAACACCCCAGTGCGTGTTGTTCACTTCAAACTTGTGACTGCAGTGGCTCAGTGATAAAGAAGCTCACATTGTTAGCCAGAGGTTTAGCAAGTTGGTAGTTCGAGACCCGAGTACTGCATGACGGAATGAGCACCCGTTTCTGTCCCAGCTCCTGCCAACCTAGCAGTTCGAAAGGAAGAAATTGCAAGTAGATAAATAGGGACTACTTTGGTAGGAAAAGATCTTGGGGACATGAAAGGAGCCTCATTTGGAGTTCCTCCAGCAAAAATCCTTTCAGCCTAGAAAGTACCTTTCTGTGTTTCTGACACCATTTTAAAAAATTCAAACTAATTCAAATCAAGTAATTTTCTAATTCTTTTGGTATGTGTGATCACCTCTGTTGGCGTAAATTGTGTCTCTAAAGTTTAGCAAGAATTGATGCCTGGATCACAGGTTTTGGGCTGCAAGGTATCCATTAAAACTATTGAAAAGGCAAAGTAGACCAATGGTATAGATTTATCTACACAAGGGCAAAGAAACTGAGGAAAAACCAGAGTGCTAAAATGCCAGTTTTAGGTAACGCCTTGGTATGGTAGCAGTGGTGGCTGGGTATCTGCTAGGTGGCTTAGTGACTAAGACACTGAACTTGATTACTGTAAGGTCAGCAAGTCAGCAGTTCGAGACCCAAATGCTTTACAATGCAGTGAGCTCTCATCTCTGTCCCAGCTCCTGCCAACCTAGCAATTCTAAAGCAAGAAATTGCAAGTAGATAAATAGGTACTGCTTTGGTGGGTAGGTAAACAGCATTCCATGTGCTCTGGTGTTTAGTCATGCCTGCCACATGTCCACAGAAATGTCTGCAAATGTAGACAGCACTGGCTCTTTGACTATAAACAGAGATGAGCACTGAACCCTAGAGTCGGATACAGTGTTGTACTGTGGCCGGTTCTCACTGGTTCTGGAAAAACGGTAGTAGAAATTCCAGGCCACGCCAACTTGGCCGGCCATGGCCACCTCTCATCCTCTCTCTTCCAGTGCCACCGGAAACACGTCCCATTTGCCTCGCCCAGGGCCAAAGGCACACTTTCATTTCCACACTTCCCTTACGCCTTCAGCCCTGAGCGAGACAAATGGGATGTGTTTCCAGTGGCGCTGGGAGGGGGAGGCCAGCCAGACCAAGCCCATCGACCCAACCCGCTCACCTCCCAGCAGCGCTGCCAACATGGATGTTTCCGGCGGCACTGGGAAGGGGAGCCCAGCCAGCGCCAGTCCACCAACTCTCCCTGCACACTTCCCAGCAGCGCCACTGCTCTGGGACTCCTCTGTCCTTCTCCTCATCTCCACAAAGAAAGAGAGCAAGGTAGGTTTCTTTCTTTCTTCTTGGTGTGTGTGTGTGTGTGTGTGTGTGTGTGTGTGTGTGTGTGTGTGTGTGTGTGTGTGTGTGTGTGTGTGTGTGCGCGGGGCATGGGGGGGTTGAGGCCATCCCCACAGATAGCGTCCCCACTGAGTGGGTACTAAATTTTTTTGCAGTGCATCACTGGTTGGATACTACTGGCTTTCAAGCAAGGGCAACCTTTACCTAATCTCCTCCTATGCTTCTTGCACCTTTCTTGCACCTTTTTTGTAAAAAATAAATATGTAAAGTTTATCCCCCTGATTCAGGGGCGCTGAAGTGCCCAATGACTTGTAAATGCAAACACCTGAAATCCCATGTAGTATTTCTGGACTGATATACTTCACAGGCTAAAATAATACTAAAAATGGTCCCACAAAGATTGGCACACTGACTCAAATATCATATGACATAGTATCAACTTCAAATAACCTGAAGTATCTTCCTTTCTTCGTGTCATAGATTTAATCTTTTTGGCACAAAGAAAATGAAGAAGCAGGGAGTATATACACTTGTGATACTTACTAGGCTGGGCAAGGATTTCCATTGCATATCTTTGCCTCTGTTAATGGTTTTGTCCTTGGGTCACAGAGTGAAGAATTGACCCGGGTACGATGATCTTGTAAACAGACCGCTTTTGCTATCAAGTGCCCTGTGAGGAATCCCAAGAGAAATCAAACCATGATTCAGATGAGAGACATGGGAAAGGAAATTATCTTTCCTGAATTGTAAAAACATGTTGTCCAAAGTCTCACAATTAATCAAGAAATGCATTAATGTTCATGGGACCTTTCTTCCTACCATGATCATCTTGGACAAGGGTGGGCAATTTTGGTGAGGCAAAGAGGTATGTTTTGATTTCTTTAACTTTCTGATGAAATACCCTAGCAACAGTAAAGAGAGATCCCGAGGCTTCCAGTATTAAGGAGTAACAGAAGAAACATTACATCTATGTCTGTCTGAAGGAATTCAGAAACAGAGGATGGATAGGCAGAGGCAAAAAGAATAAATATTATTTCAAGCATATCATTAGAAATATAATTTGTTGCCTGGAACTATGAACTTTATTAGAGGATTGTAATAACTGTGGTGGCTGAAGTGGTTAAGATGCTAACCTTGCTGACTGGAAGGTTGGAGTTTGATTTCCGGGTACTGCATGATGGTGTGAGCTCTCGTCTCTGTCCCAGCTCATGCCAACCTAGCAGTATGAAAGCAAAAAATTGCAAGCAGATAAATAGGGACCACTCTGGTGGGAAGGTAAACAGCATTCTGTACTCTCCGGTGTTGAGGCATGCCTGCCACATGTCCATGGAAACGTCTGCAGACACAGACAGCACTGGCTCTTTGGCTATAAACAGAGATGAGCACAGAACCCTAGAGTCAGATGTGACTGGCTTTCGAGCAAGGGCGACCTTTACCTTTCCCTAATAAAATGTTTGCAACACATTTTGGATCCTGGTGGTCCTTTAAAAAGTCTTAAGGAATTATTAACCTAAATATTAAATATAGTTAAAAATAAATTCATTTAACCCTTTCTTGTTTCCCCCCTTTCTTGGGTATGGTTGTGGGTTGGTGTTTAATACCCACATTTAGAATGAAAATGGCAAATCTTTGCTTTAAAAAGAGTTAACTAAGTGGAGATGATAAATTTTGAAATGGTAGCCATGTTAGTCTGTATATCAAGCATATCAGAGAGTAAACAGAACAAAACAAAAACTGCTATGGCACTTTAAAGACTAACTACTGTATTTCAGTGTTAGCTTTCGTGGATCAAGTCCACTTTGTCAGACTTAAGATTATGAAAGCTCACATACAAATATATCTGTTTTCTTTAAGGTGCCACCATGTTTTGTCTTCTTTTTGTTTGCTTGTTTTTATTTCTTTGTGTTTTGTTTCATGTCTGATATAATATGGGATTGCATCCCAATATTCCTCTCATCAAGACCACCCTACAGAAAAGGACTCATCTTGTGATAGTTAGAAATGTGTCTGCATTCTGTACTTGTGCTAGAGCCTTCTCAGTGTTGGCACCAACTCTTTGGAACTCTCTGCCTGTTGAGCTGTACCAGGCTTCCTCTTAACTATTTTTGAAATAATTAAAATCATTTCTTTTTAAAGACATCTTATCAACTGCTGAGCATTACAATTAACTATCCTATCCTGTCTCCAATGTGTTGGTTTTTCTGTTCTCATGCTGGTCAATGACAGAAATAAACCTGATTGATTGATTGATTGATCGGTTGGTTGGTTTTGAGGAATTATTTTTGTTTTTGTCATTATCTATAACACTGAGCTACAATGATTTTGCTACTAGAAATAACACATATGGTTTACATGATATTGAGAGTACCGATTCCAAATCTGAACTCAGAATTTGCCTGTCAGCCAAATTCAAATGGTCAGTAATTAGGTAATGTATTTTTACATGGGAACATTATAACAGTTGTAGTTTCCACTAGGGCTGCTGCAGCCTCAGCTGAATCATGTCCCCCAGTGGCATGCATGCTCCAGCAGCAGCTAGGCATGTCTGGCCAAGTCAAGTGAGCTGACATGAGAAATAGGTATAAAAGGCGAGATGAACCAAGGGTTTGTTTCTAGTGTGAAACCATCATATTGGATAGTACAGCTAGGCCATAGTGAGTCTGTTTTGAGCTAAAGGTGAGTAGGTGCAGCTGTGTTAATAAACCAGACAATGTTTGCTACATTTGTGGCAACTATTTATGTGTGATCAATGCAAGAGGGTGAGATTTTATAACTTAAGATCCTTCTGTCCTAGGCAGAATCGGACTTCAGATTTGGATTCAGCACACTTGATTTAGTATAGGACACATGGATTAGACCAAGTATCAGACAATATTTATTTATTTATTGTGATGCAGTGTAATTTTATCTGGTCAGGTTTATTGCTTGATTTTGTGCTGGTATTGGTTGTACACCACCCAGAGTGGGAGAATAATCCAGATGGGTGAGATATAAAAGTAATAAATAAATGAACAGGTTACTTACCTCCACCACAGGAAACTGAACATTCAGACTGCACTGTCATCCACGAGTAACTGTATTTTTTTGTTGAAATTGTGTTCTCATTGATCACCTTTGAGAAGGTGTATTGCCAGGCAATTCCAGGGTTTTTACCTTGTGAAAGGATCTAGTAGTGTGAAGAAGTGAGAAGGAATTGAACTAGTCATTAAATATATCACATCTTGACTTTGTCCTGAAGTCATAGATGCCCTGGTGTAAAGAAATCACCTACGTACAAAGGGAACGAACAGACCTGAGAAAAACTTCTGTTCATCTACAAATAATTTCTTTCTCCGTTGCAGCCTAAATCATGTTTTAATCCACCCCTTTCCCCTCTCTTTGAACCAAACTTCTTATCATTGGCATTTTTGTATCTGTAAAATTCCAGCAAAGGCTACAAGAAACCACCAGGGAATGCCAATTTTGCATCAAGCTAAAACACAAGCTGCATTTTCAAAGAAATTTTCTTGAAATTATTTGCCTAATTGACAATGCCTTTTTGTATCTTTAAGAATCACAGATCTACTTCATTGTGTTTTGGTGGATTACAGTCCACTTCCTCTGACATGCGGATGCCACAGTTTAGGTCACAGGTTTATGTACATAGGGTACTTGGTTGTGACAAAATGAGAATGAAATGAGAAAACAGAAAGTGCCAACTGATGTTTTTAATAAACCACCTCATCACCATTCTATACAGCAAACAAAGGAAAATTCAGGACATTGCGAATCTTGAACCACTATAATAATAATTTCGTGTCGGAAATTGTTCTGGATTGAAAGGTTTTTTGCTGGAGAAACTCTGCTCAGGGAGTGCCCAAATGAGGCTTCTTTCATGTCCCCAAGAGCTGGGACAGAGATGGGTGCTCAATCCATCATACAAACAGACTAACCGAGCTACCCCTTCAGAGTGCTGATTACATAAATATTCAGGAAATAATTACAGTAAGTAACGTTACAGGAAGGATTTCATGCTAAAAATGTACCCTGTATATTTGACCCCACTCTTTTCTCTTTGGCCATAACTACCCAAGAACACAGTCCCTAAGAACTTCTGTGAAGATGCATTCAGTCCTTGTTTTAGGGCAGTGAAGGTGAACCTTTTAGACCACCAAGTGCCCAAACTCAACAGGCTGCCATCCATGCTGCAGAGGGGTGGCGTGAACTCTGAGCTGAGGGAAGGAAGAAGTGCTCCCATTGGACTGCTAGGCAGAGGGGTGGAGTGAACTCAATGCTGAGGCGATGGTGCACATACCCACAGAAAGGGTTCTGCGTGTCCTCTCTGGCATGCATGCCATTGGTTCTCCACCACTGTTTTGGGGGGTATAAGTAACATTCTGTAGCACACAGTTATATTCCCCAATTGATGGGAATGGACTTGCCTGCTTCAGTATCCTGCTGCACCACCTGCTGGCTCAGGTAGCTATCACAATCTACCTAAGGCAGGGTTCCCCACCTTCAACCCATGGACCAGAGACAGCCTGCAGCACCATTTCATGTGGCTTACCACTGCTGCTGGAAGTGGAAGCAGAGGCATTTACATCAGCCATAAATTTGCCTGCAGCTCTCATAAATGCAGAAGTGGGCACATTTACTTCCACCTCCGAGGAGCATGGTCCAGCCTGCTCAGCTTTCCATGGGATGTGGTAAGGTCCATGTATAAAAATGTTGGGAACCCCTGGCATAAGGGAAGGGCAAGCCCTGAAAAACAATCTTCCCAGCACCACTGCATAGAAACCAGCCTTGGCTTGATCACCTCCTTTGACAACTAGACCTCTATTTAACCCTTTTCATAAAGGAAAGTTTGGATATGCATGTAATAAAGAAAGGTACAATCTTGAAATATGGCAAAAAAAATGATTTTAGTCCAGGGATTTCATCATTAAAATAAAAGAATTATAGAGATTTCTGGACAATGTTAAGAAAGTGGCAGCAAAGGAACCAGATAGAATAGGAGTTGTAAGACTAAGAGAGTGGCTGGACAAAATGTCTAATAGAGAGGACAGGGAAAAGATATTTGAGGAAAATAATTTGTCATGGTTCAATAGATTTCATTTGGAGAAATGGCCTAAATTTTGATTAAAGCATCATGGCAATTGTAGAAAGCTAACTAAGTTTGAGGAACTAATAGTCCAGTTAGATCAGAAAGCAATAACAGCAAAGGGATTAATTAGTAAAATGTATAAATTATTAACTGAGAATGAAGAGGTACAAAAACATTAACAATGGGCTGGGAAACAGATTTAAAGATTAAAATGAAGAATGGGGAATGGGACGAAATTTGGAAACACAGAAATATGAAAAATATGTCTGTAGAATCAAAGAAAACTGACATAAAATGATCTGGAGGTGGTACATGACGTCAATAAGATTAAGTCATTATAACTCCATATATAAGGAATGTTGGAGATGTAAAAAGAGCATGGGACATACCTACATTCATGGTGGGAATGTGAATCTGTTAAGAAAATATAGGAAAAGATTTTTAGTAAAATTAATAAAATACTGTCTATAAAACTAGAGGTATGTCCCAGAATAGCCTTACTAATGGACCTAGGAAACATCATTGTAGCAAAAAAAATATATGAAGGAAATGATCATAACAATGGTAACATCTATGAGACTACTTATTGTCAAAAGATGGAAAATATAATATATTGTGAAATAGAGATGGACGATTGGTATAAAGAGCTATGGAACATTGCGACTAATAGATTGATTTGTGAACTAAAGTTTAAGAAAGCATTAATAAAGAGAAGTGACTTTAAAGTGATTTGGGGAGAAATTATACAATTTGTCTTAATTAGAGCAAAAGAAACAAAACCAGGACAGGAGTACGCAACTTTCTGGGAAATAGGCATGAATGTACAGAATATTATTAAAAGAAATAAAACAATTATAAATTGAACATATAAGTTCCATAGGTGGTGGGGAGCATAGAGAAAACTATTTTGTTGATGTAAAATTATATGAATTGTTATTGTATGTGGTAATGATGTTTTTGTGTGTTTGTTTGAATATTGTCTTGCTTTAATAAATTGAATGTTTTTTAAAAAGAATAATAAGAAAAGAAAGGAAGAAATTCAGGCCTCCCAGCTTATAAGTCCTGCACACGGCACACTCTAAATGATATTTCATTTTGCTCTTGTCAATATGTATTTCTTTTCTATCATGGGCCATTTCATTTTCCAAAGCTCTAAATTTATTGGGTGGGGATGCGACAGTGTGAATATGTTCCCCTTTTTGATTGGAAAACAGGCAACTCAAAGCAAGCCATGTTCTTTTCCATCCCATCAAAGTAATTTCCAGTCATTATACAGTGTGCATTCAAAAAAAAATGGAATAAATAAAACTTGGCACATGAAGACTAACAAAGAATTCAAGATTATATACAAACAAGGAAATAATAGATATGTTTCCAATCCTTGCCACTTTCTTGCATACATATCCATGTACCTATTCATTTTCTTTCCATATTAATATACATTATTTTGAAAATGTGCATATATTTTAAATATTTATTTTACATCACATGATAAGGCAAAGTACAAAAGCTGTATTCCAATTCATGCATGACTTTAAGATGTACTGAAGAGGCTAGTTAATTGCACAATCCAGGTTATCCTGCTATGGTAATAGAGTAGACCATACTGCCAGCGACTCAATGCCGAGTGTCAGGCAGCAGTTAACTAACCTGACCACCCTGAGGACTATCGGCCTTGGGTGGCAAAGTCCACAGGGAAGGGTAATTATCCCAAAGTGGATTAAATCCCACTTGAATCCATCTTGATGGAGGGCAGCCGCTTCATCAATACTGGCCTGGGGCTGAGGAGGACTTTGTGTGCCAAAAAGGATCAGGACCAGAAGGTGACTCACAGAACTGGATCAGTGGTATGAGTGTCACACTGCAACACGGAAGGCAGATGAAAGGTCATTGCATTATATTCCCACAACAGTCTTCATGGCTGATCGCCATGATGATCACTGATATCCGGATTCGAATATAGCAAAAGAAAAAGCAGAACAAAGACTGGATACTATTTGATTTAAACATAATTTTACATCCCAAGAATTGTCACATTACAGGCACTTTTCACAAATCCTTCAGTATCATACCTGTCAACCATCCCGATTTGGCTGGGATTACCCCGTAATTTTATGCCGATTGACATCATAACCCGCCCCGCGCTGCCAAAACCCCGTAGTTTGGCAGTGGGGGGAAACACTTTCCATGCATGCATGGAAGGGTTCTACACAAGTGTAAAACCCTTCCACGCATGAGTGGAAGCGCTACGCCGCTTGCGTAGGGGCTGCACAAGCGGCGTAGCGCTTCCACGCATGTGTGGAAAGCGACCTGCGCACAAGCGATCTGCACAGGTCCCATTTTTTCTGGAGCCGCAGGTTGACAGGTATGTTCAGTATACATCTGTCAGAAAATGTGAAGATTTGGCTGTCAACCACTTCCAACTACTCTGCAGCAACATGTAATTAATTTTAACTCCACACAAGATGATCAGCATATAGAAATTTAAACTCCAATTACCTATATTGAAATTATCTCCGTGGGCATTAAAGGAGTATAGTGTTTTGCCAATATGGACTCAAAGCAATAACTATAATCTGTCTCCACAATTGCCTTACAGATGTTATAAGAAACCAAGGAGTTCCTTAACTAACACAGAAATGTATATCTGATTTATGTTTCTGCAATAGCCAAGGAAGTGGGGAAAACAAACAAAATAGAGAAATGATACACAGGTGGTTTAGAGTAGGTACTGTTTTAATTTTGAAATCAAAATTAGCATAAAAAGAAAAAATATTGTTTACTTAAGATTGTTAACTTTGTTTAAATCTTCTTCTGCCCCGAGCAAAGTTTTGTTCTTCCGAATAGATCTGGAAGATCACAGTCCTAGAGAAGGTGGTTTCTGAATGTACACAGCTGTAAATTTTCTAACTCTTGCCCTGCAGTCAAAGCTGCTGAGTCTTTGTCTGAAGGCAGGTGGTTAGTGAATTGAACATAGACATTAAGCAGTTCTGCGGAAGGACCTGGAAATGTTTAAAAAGATTTCTTGCCAGCTGTAAATTTGGAAGCAAATGCCAATTGGCCAGAGTGTTTCTGGAAAACATCCAGTTAAGTAGACTTTAGCACAGGAGCTCTTTCCAAATTTGCAGTTTTTATAATATGGCAACATTTACCGACTGCAGAGTGCTATGTAAAACTTTCTTTTCAATCAAATGTTTGACAACATTGTTGGAAGAGTTATTTTATATTGTGAAAATTTTTGTCACTTGAATGGTGATGGGGGAATGACATCTTGACCACAGCTCTGCCTTCGTAATGGAAAGTACAGTGCAACTCAAAAGTTGTGAGATGAAAAACTTCAATTTCTACCCCATCACATGTACAAGAGTAGATCTAGTAAAGGACGAAGTTAACACTTTTGAAGTAACCTGCTTCTGTTCAAAAATACTCTAATTGCTTTAACACTTCAAATTTTACCTATACAGTAGAACCTCGGATCACGTCCACACTCCGTTTATTTTATTTATTTATTTTATTTATTTATTTATTCAATTTATATCCCGCCCACTCAACACAAGGCCGACTCTGGGCGGCTAACAACATAAAAAGTAACCCCAGGGCAACCCAAGGAGTTTACAGACAATATTAATAATCCTAAAAACAGTTAAAACAGTAAAAAAGTTAAGACTACCCACCCCCTAAAAAGCAGGGGCTGCAGGATCGAAAAGGCACCATGGGGAAGAGTTCCTCTACACCAACCACCCCATGGTGGTTACCCTTCCACCCGCACCCCACACTTGACCTGCCAGCCAGGTTTTAAGATCCCTTCTGAAAGGCAGCAACTCCGTCCGAAGACGTAATTCTGTTGGCAGGAGGTTCCAGAGGGCCGGTGCAGACACGGAGAAGGCTCTCCTCCTTGTGCCAGAGAGGCGAGCCCCTCTGGCTGATGGAACAATTAGAGAGCCCCTCCGGTCCGCTCTGGTTGGACGGACAGACGTCCTCAGGGCGATGCGGTCTCTTAGGTAACCTGGCCCACTACCATATAGGGCTTTAAAGGTCAAAACCAGCACCTTGAATTGCACCCGGAGACATACTGGCAACCAGTGCAGCTCCCGGAGCAGTGGCGAAGCATGAGCATAACGCCCACACCCCATCACCACCCGGGCAGCCGCATTTTGGACCAGCTGTAGCCTCCGAATGGTCGTCAAGGGCAGCCCCATGTAGAGCGCATTGCAATAGTCTAGTCTGGAGGTAACCAGAGCATGGGTGACCATGAGCAAGGAGTCCCGGTCCAGGAGTGGGCGCAACTGGCGAATCACCCGAAGTTGGGCGAAAGCCCTCCTGGTCACAGCCGCCACCTGTTCTTCTAGCAGTAGCCGTGAATCCAGGAGGACCCCCAAGTTGCGCACCGGGTCTGTCTGGGGCAAAATAGCCCCATCCAGAACCAACGATGGTAACTCCCGGATTAACGCAGGACCCCCTATCCATAGCCACTCAGTCTTGCTGGGATTCAGTTGTAGCCCGTTAGCCCCCATCCAGACCCCCACAGCTTCCAGGCATCTGGAAAGGACTTTGACGGCATCACTGGGGTCCCCATGGGCCGAGATGTACAACTGAGTGTCATCCGCGTACTGATGGTACCGCACCCCATGGGAACGAATGATCTCACCCAGCGGTTTCATGTAGATGTTAAATAGGAGAGGAGAGAGCACCGAGCCCTGAGGGACCCCCCATTTGAGGGGCCTAGGACTGGACCTCTCACTCTCCAACCACACCGACTGGGACCGACCCCTCAGAAATGAGGAAAACCAGGACCACACAGTACCCTGGATTCCCAAACCTCGGAGCCGTTCCAGAAGGATACCGTGGTCAACGGTATCGAAAGCCGCTGAGAGGTCAAGAAGAGCAAGGACGGATGGATGACCACCGTCCCGCTCCCGCCAGAGATCATCCATTAGTGCGACCAATGCCGTCTCGGTACCATATCCAGGCCTGAATCCTGACTGAAAAGGGTCCAGATAATCCGCTTCATCCAGTACCCCCTGCAGCCGACACGCCACTGCCTTCTCCAACACCTTCCCTAAAAAGGGGAGGTTTGAGACAGGCCTATAGTTAGTTAGGACAGCTGGGTCGAGGGAAGATTTCTTCAGGAGGGGGCGCACCAAAGCATGTTTTAAAGGTGCAGGAAACACCCCCTCCCGCAATGATGCATTGATCACAGCCCCAACCCAGCCACCTGTCACTGCCTTGGAGGTTTTCACCAACCAGGTGGGACAGGGGTCCAAAGGGCAGGTAGTGGCGCGCACAGCTGCAAGGAGCCTGTCCACTTCATCAGGGGCAACTGGATCAAACCGGTCCCAGATGGCATGGCAAGACTGTGCTCCGGCTCCCTCCGGACTCTCCCCATCCACGCCAGGATTAAACCCAGAGCGAATCCGATCGATTTTCTCCACTAGATGGTCAGCAAAGTCCTCAGCCGACCCCTGCCAACCGGGCACCGAGGTCCCCCTACCAAGGAGAGACCTGGTAACCCGGAACAGGGTGGCTGGGCGATTATCAGCGGAGGCAATAAGGGTGGTGAAGTATTGTCGCCTCACCACCTCCATCGCCACTAGATAGGCCCTAATAGCGGCCCTAGCTAGTGTCCAATCGGAGTCTCTCTGGGTCTTCACCCAGCGGCGCTCTTGGCGTCTCTTTGCCCGTTTGAGCTCCCGCAGTTCATCTGTGAACCATGGGGATGACCTAGCTCGATGAGCTCTGAGAGGCCGTAGTGGTGCGATTTCATCCAAGGCCGCTGTAGTCATCCTGTTCCACAGGTCGACCAGCGCCTCGGGCGAATCGTGTTGCCGATCCAGAGGGAAATCCCCCAGTTCCCTCTGGAATCCATCAGGATCCATCAGTTGCCTGGGGCGGGCCATTCTAATAGGCCCTGCCACCCTACGGTGCAGCGTCGCACCCAGGAAGTCTAGAGCCACCAAATAGTGATCTGACCATGGCACAGGTGTTATGTCTAATTTCCGTAGTCTCAGATCACTCTGCCAGCGCTCCGACAAAAAGATTAAATCTGGTGTGTGGCCACTGCCCCTGGTCGGGCCCTGAATTACCTGAATCAGGTCCATATCTGCCATGGAAGCCATGAACTCCTGAGCCACCCCGGAGCCAGTCCCCAGCGAAGGCAAATTGAAGTCCCCCAGAACCATCAGTCTAGGGAACTCCAATGCCAACGCTGAGATGGCCTCGAGGAGCTCAGGCAGGGAGTCCCTTACCCTGCAAGGGGGCAGGTACAGGAGTAAGACTCCCAACTGACCCTTAGAGCCCAGACGCAGAAGCAGGGCCTCACAACCCAGAATTTGTGGAGCGGTAGCCCTGGTGACTCCCAGTGACTCCCTGGCTATGATGGCGACGCCACCGCCCTTACCCTTATCCCTAGGCTGGTGCCAAATACTGAACCCAGCTGGACACATTTCTGACAGAGGAACCCCATCCTCTGGTCTCAGCCAGGTCTCAGTAATACATGCCAAGTCGGCCCGCTCCCCCATAATGGAATCTTGTATCAGGGGGGCCTTATTACATACCGACCTGGCATTCATCAGCAGCAGCCTAAGGACAGGGTCACCCTGGGTCAGCTGCTCAGGACCTAGAGGTGTAACCGTGGGGCTGGAACGAGGGACAGATACTAAGCATCTGCCCCGCGTTCCCCGGGTGCGGCCCGCCCCTCGGTACCCGCTATATCGCCCCATGCCCATCACAACCTCTATATTGGTCTCCGGAGCCTCCCTGCTTGCCCTGGACAGAATGCTGCCTCTCCTTCCTGGCTGGCCTGGCAATCTCTCCCTCCCTCCCTTCCACCCCAATATAAAACCGCCCCATTCACTCCCCCCACCACCCTCCGCACGGCTCCGGTGGTGATGGAAGTGGTGGGGCATTCTTCCACAACTGTGTTGAACCCTCAACTGCCGGGCGGGGCCCGAAACGCCGGCCGATGGCGAGTCCAGCGAGCCTCTTCGCCCCCGCCGGGGCCGAGCACAGCGGTGGTGATGTTTCGTCCGGCAGGCCCCCTCGCCTTTTGAGTCCTGGCGAGGGGCGGGGGGCGGGGCCCGAAACGCCGGCCGATGGTGAGGCCAGCGAGCCTCTTCACACCCGCCGGGGCCGAACACAGCGGCGGTCCTTGGCGTTGGCCCCGCTTTTGAGGCTGCCTGCCGAAACTCCCTCCAGCTGTACCTGTTCATCTCCCGCCGGTCTGGCCGGGAGGGAAAGAGAGCGCCCGGTGTCCTTGGCTTTGGCAGCGTCGGCCCCACTTTTGAGGCTGCCTGCCGAAACTCCCTCCAGCTGTGCCTGTTCATCTCCCGCCGGTCTGGCCGGGAGGGAAAGAGAGCGCCCGGTGTCCTTGGCTTTGGCAGCGTCGGCCCCACTTTTGAGGCTGCCTGCCGAAACTCCCTCCAGCTGTGCCTGTTCATCTCCCGCCGGTCTGGCCGGGAGGGAAAGAGAGCGCCCGGTGTCCTTGGCTTTGGCAGCGTCGGCCCCACTTTTGAGGCTGCCTGCCGAAACTCCCTCCAGCTGTACCTGTTCATCTCCCGCCGGTCTGGCCGGGAGGGAAAGAGAGCGCCCGGTGTCCTTGGCTTTGGCAGCGTCGGCCCCACTTTTGAGGCTGCCTGCCGAAACTCCCTCCAGCTGTGCCTGTTCATCTCCCGCCGGTCTGGCCGGGAGGGAAAGAGAGCGCCCGGTGTCCTTGGCTTTGGCAGCGTCGGCCCCACTTTTGAGGCTGCCTGCCGAAACTCCCTCCAGCTGTACCTGTTCATCTCCCGCCAGTCTGGCCGGGAGGGAAAGAGAGCGCCCGGTGTCCTTGGCTTTGGCAGCGTCGGCCCCACTTTTGAGGCTGCCTGCCGAAACTCCCTCCAGCTGTGCCTGTTCATCTCCCGCCGGTCTGGCCGGGAGGGAAAGAGAGCGCCCGGTGTCCTTGGCTTTGGCAGCGTCGGCCCCACTTTTGAGGCTGCCTGCCGAAACTCCCTCCAGCTGTGCCTGTTCATCTCCCGCCGGTCTGGCCGGGAGGGAAAGAGAGCGCCCGGTGTCCTTGGCTTTGGCAGCGTCGGCCCCACTTTTGAGGCTGCCTGCCGAAACTCCCTCCAGCTGTGCCTGTTCATCTCCCGCCGGTCTGGCCGGGAGGGAAAGAGAGCGCCCGGTGTCCTTGGCTTTGGCAGCGTCGGCCCCACTTTTGAGGCTGCCTGCCGAAACTCCCTCCAGCTGTGCCTGTTCATCTCCCGCCGGTCTGGCCGGGAGGGAAAGAGAGCGCCCGGTGTCCTTGGCTTTGGCAGCGTCGGCCCCACTTTTGAGGCTGCCTGCCGAAACTCCCTCCAGCTGTGCCTGTTCATCTCCCGCCGGTCTGGGAGTTTGGACTTTATCCAATTTTGGACTTTATCCTAATCAAATGGGTAATGCATCAGATAACATCCAAAAAATGGATGTTATCCGAGGTTCCTACACCAAATAACTTGGATAACATCCATTTATTTTTTGCAGTTTTGGACTTTATGTTATGCATCATGTGTGCATGAAAACCACGACTTTATCCGTATCAGACTTTATCCGTATCGGACTTTATCCGAGGTACCACTGTATTCCATATATGCTCACAATTCCCTATATCTCACATGCATCCATACTTTTACTCTGACAAGAATAAAGAAAGAAACTAAAGAATGGAAAGCATATATTATTCTGATTGGTTGAGGATTCAATCAATGGACTCTAATAGGCTTCCCAAATTATGCTTAACTGAACAGATAAGGTGGGATTATCCCAAATCCTGGGTTAGTCAACTCTGCAAATTAATTTCTCTTTATGGGTTTTCAGTTCAGTATTTGCTCTCAGTGGCCACTCAGGCCAAGGAAATTTTTAAAAAGACAGTCTTAGATATCAGTGCACAATCTGACTTGGAACTACTGGCCAAAAATGGTTCTTTAAGGTGGCTGGCAGACTCAGTTACCCTAGAAACATAACAAAATTACATTTCAACCTGAAAAATATTTATTGATGTGCCTCCCTCATCCTTTAAGAAGGGCTTACTGTAGAGCTAGATTAGAGGTACTAGATTCCATGAATAAATATGGGTATTTTTGCTAGTTATACACTGATTAGATTTAAATACCTTGCATCCCTATTGGAAAAAAACAACTTTTTGGTACTCTAATCACAAACTGTCCTATCTCCTCCTGGGTTCTAACATGCACATTGTATGTAGAACTGCCAAGTTTATAATTAAGGCATCAGCTAAAAGAATCCAATATATCAATCCAATTGGGGTATCCTGCAAGGGAGATTCACTTATCTGACTATGGATATGCATGTATTATTTGTAGTAAGGCACCTTCTCCAGTTTATATTCCTTTTAAAAGTAGCTCAGGTATGTATGTATTGTATTTTTATTGTATTTTATTGTGTTTTTATTGCACTCCATTGTATTGCACAGATTTTAATTCTTCTGTTATGTTATTGATAAGGTCATTAGACTAATCAATTAATAAACATTCATTCATATATTATTCTGCATTTTGGATACAACTCAAAGTCTAACAAGGTTATTTATTTTGCAGCTGTTCTATGTTCCACCATTTGGCAAGGTACCCATTTTGTGGTATTGGAAAGGCTTCTAGGGTAACTGAGATAGATAGATACAGTATATCCATCAGCCATTAGATTTATGATTTATTGCTTCATAGAAATGATTTTGTGAGAAATGTGGAAGGGAGCAGTAGGAAAACAGGAAAACCTAACATTAGATGGGTTGACTCAATGAAGGAACCTACAGCTGTACTGTACATTTGCAAGACTTGAGCAAAACTTACTGGAGATGAGACTATTGCTACAAAAGGGCAAGAAAGACATAGGAAAAGAGAACATCTTAATAAGATGCTGTTAGATTGCAAGACATGAGTTCATCTGTTAATGATAGGTCATTTTGGAGTTCATTAATTCGTATGATCACCATGCGTCAGAAGTGACTGGATGACACAATTTTGAAATTTATTTCTTAATTACTAAACAATTGCATAGTGACAAGATGGTGGAATAGGCAGGGCACTAAAGCTCTGCTGTGACGAAAAAAACACATCCCCAGCAAAAAAAGCAATGTTTCCACTTAAATGAGAGAACTTCAGAATATTTGTCCTCTCTATACTTTTAAAAATATATTTTCTTTTTCTTTTTAATTTTTGTTTATTTAAATAACAATGCATAATAGAATACAATACATAAAATATACAAAATCATACAGCAAAGGACATAATAACAAGAACAAAAATAAGAGATAAAATCTTTTGCAGGCGCACCCCCCAATAAAGGACTCAGACACCAATGAAAGTGGATAACGGCATTGGGCCACATTTATTGATTCATGCCCTAGTCCGAATTATAAATTTCTATTGGTAATAACCAATCATAATTCTTAAGGCAAGCAGGCCGAAGTAACACTGGTAAGGTACCACCCAAAATTGCCAACGGCAATTGCTACAATGTATCCATTTGTATCAATTTGTTTGTTGACAACAAACAAATTGTTGACCGTAGTCAATATCTAACTAATGACCCCACCCTCTGACGCGTATCCGTAAAATCACGGGGTGATGCATGCTGTCTAGCTATAGCCATCACCCCGTCGCCTAGTTCGTCGTTGACCGGACAACGTTTAACCAACTTATGCCTGTCTAGTGTTGTCCAGTCAATTGCGAACTTGCCGGATACCTGTGGGTCATAATGTTTACCTTACCAGTGCTACCCGCCACACGGAGGGGCTTCAAAGAAGGCTCGACGCCCCCCCCCCAGACCGTCAGCTCGGTCAACAGGCCTGCTCGCCAATCACCCAACAGGAGGTCCATACCTCCTCGCGATAGATGGACCCCATCCCCTGCATACAAGTCATAACTTTGGAGGCTAATAGCGGGGTGACGACTGACCCTCCCCCAAGCCCTGTCGACAAGGAAACGCGCCACTGCCCTATTCACCATGAGTCTAGCGCGGTCAAGGGCCAGGAGGTCAACGCCCCCTATGTAGGAATGGCGCGGGACCATGTCCGACCAAACAAGGGTTGTGGCGGGCCAGACGTAATGCAGGTAGGCGAGGTCCTCGCAAATCGCATGCTTCAGCGACAAGCCGGTGACCTGGCCCAAATCATTGCCCCCCAGGTGTATGATCAGAATGTCAGGCGGGTCAGCATTCTGGCCTGAAAAAAGGAAAGGCAGCAGCTCCCGCCATAACATCCCTGGCTTACCATGCCATGTGAGACTTGCGTATGCACCCAGTCCCAGTTGGGGTCCCCACTCTGTCACCGCAGCATAACGCGCTGCCCTGTGCACGTAGCTATGGCCCACCAGCCATACTGTCACCGGTGTAATACGACACCCCGGGTCTGTAAAGGAAAAAATGAGGGAAAGTAGGTAAGGTGACCGGGTTGGTACTCACGGGGGGAGTGGGCGCACATAAAATTGAAAACATTGCGATCCCCACCATCCCATGCTACGTATGTCAGCCCCTGAGTACCCAAAAGCCGCAGCGGTCAAGGCCGCCCCTATACGGAATGAATGAGTGCCATAGCGGGTACCTGGGAGGCCCACACTGGCCAGCGCTTTGCCCGTCACCTTCCAAAATTGAAATTTAGTAAGGGGAGACCCATCTTGGTGACAGAAAAACGGGCCATGGTGCGTGCCACGCAGTGCCAGGAATTCATGTAGGGCACCAACCGGACAGATGTCTGCCAAAGAACACCGTAGCAGTCGCACACCACTGCCGACGCCATGCTGATCGGTCTTAGAGGAACGTATCCTCAACTGGGCCCAGTCTTTGGCTATACAGACATCGTCGAGTTCCAGTGCCCTACGACTTGCATCCGCCTTAGACAGCATCACAAGCTCGCTGATGCGGAGCGCTCCAAAAAATGCCACCGTTGTGGCTGCATGGAACAGGGCTGCCTCATATGCATCAAAACAGAGGCGAGGCCAGCCCCGGGCCAACTGGGTAAGGACCCCTGGGGAAATCGGGTGGCGGTCGTCCGGGCAACGCCCGTGCTCGCGCACCCACCCCTCCAAAACATGTCTCACACGGAAGTCAGAGGTGCTGTCCACATGACCCCCCACCTTGGCCATAAAAGCCAACGCTGAAAGCTTAGATGCTATGGTGCGAGGTGCAAGGCCCTGAGAATGCAGGTAAACCATGAACCGCAGAACATGGGTTACCGGGATCGGCCAGGTTCCTGGCAATTGAAACTGAGTACAGAATGCCCTGAAAGAATTAATTGCGTGGTGATACGCCTTACGGGTGCGTGGGGCTAGTGACAGGCCAATCGCCCGGTTCACCTCTCCTTGCCAATGGTCCATATCTCCTCCAGGAGTGGCGAGGGAAATTCCTCCGCATCCGGGGCCAAGGCACGGAACCAGGAGATCTGTAGGCGGGACAAAGCGTCAGCAATATCATTATTAACCCCTGGGACATGCCTGGCCCTGAACAGTACGTTGAGGCGCAGGCTGCGCAACACAAATTGGCGCACTAGATCCATAACCCTGGGCGATTTAGAAGTCTGTGCATTTACAATGTGGACCACGGCCGCATTGTCACACCAGAAATGCACGACCGAGTTGGACCACTCCTGGCCCCATAGCATCAAAGCACCCAGGATAGGGAAAAATTCCAGATACGTGAGATCACGCAGGCGACCCGTGCCTGCCCAGGCCGGTGGCCACCCACCATAGGCCCACTTCCCATTGAAGTACATCCCATAACCCAGGGATCCCGAGGCATCAGACTGAATCTGAAATTGAGGGGAAGCCAGGAGGTCATGCCTCCAAAATGAGACCCCATTGAAGTCCCTCAGGAACTGTAACCAGACAAGCATGTCTTCCCTGATACCCTGGGTAAGCCTAACCCTATGGTGAGGCCTGGATAATCCTGCCATAGCGTCACACAAGCGCCGGGCAAAAGCCCTGCCCGGTGCGACCACTCTGCAGGCGAAATTAAGGCGACCATGCAGCACCTGCAGTTCCTTCAGTGATGCCTTGCGCTTGGCCAACAAGTCCGAGATAAGGGCCACTATCCTTGACACCTTATCCCGCGGTAACCTAGACGCCTGCGTTATCGTGTCAATCTCCACCCCCAGGAAGACTAGCTGTGTAGATGGGCCCTCGGTCTTTTCGGGCGCTAAAGGGACACCGAGTTCCTCCATTAGCGTCTGAAATGTGTTGAGGAGACGTGTACACGTGTCCCAGCCCCGTTCACCCCCGAATAAAAAGTCATTTAGGTAATGGGCTACAGACCGGGACCCTGACCTGCGGACGAAAGCCCACTCTAGGAAGGTACTGAAACGCTCGAAAGCCGAGCATGATATGGAACAGCCAAAAGGCATGGCCTTATCAAAATAATATTCGCCCCTAAATTTGAAACCCAGCAATTCAAAGTCGCCCGGGTGCACTGGCAAGAGGCGAAAAGCCGACTTAATGTCGCACTTAGCCAGCAGCGCACCCGGGCCACATGAGCGCACCATGCGCAGCGCGTGGTCAAAAGATGTATACCTGACAGAGCAAAGGTCGTCAGGGATAGCATCGTTGACCGATCGGCCGGCTGGGTAGGACAAGTGATGGATAAGGCGAAACTCGCCTGGTGACTTCTTGGGAACCAAGCCCAGGGGCGATACCTTGAGGTTAGTGAACGGGGGTGCAGGGAAAGGGCCAGCGACCCTGCCCGCATTGACCTCCTTATTAATGCTGGCGGCAGCCACCTCCTCCCTCCCCCTAAGGGACAAAAGATTGGGGGCATCCTGAGGGGACCTATCACCCATTAAAGGAATACGGAACCCCTGTCTAAAGCCCTGAAGGAGATAATCTGCATCCTCCCCCTTCGGGTACAATGCGAGCCAACGCTCCAGCATGTCCACGTTAATTGGGGAGGGAGCCTTTCGGTGAACCAGCTCCATCTGTGGCAGTCTTGCCAGCCCACTGTCCGCCCCTCACTCTGCCCCGCGTCCCTCCAGGCCTGGGACAGGCAGAGGCTGCATGGGGGCCCGCACAGGTGGGACACTCATGTCTGTACTTGCAATTCTTCTTATTGCATGAACCATTAGACGAGAAAGTCCAGCACAGCAGTCGGGCTGGAACCCCCTGCCCCGCCACTTGGCGGGGAACCTGTGCTGGAGCCACTCGCTGGACCGCATGTCCACAATGGTATCTTTCCCCTGGTGCGGGGCGCGTGGGCATCATGTACAGAAGCCAAAGCCTCTGGCATGGCTCATCCCACCTCATCTCAGGGTGCAGGGGAATTCGCATACGGAATTCCTCGTCATAAGCCAACCACGACGGGCCCGGAAAATCAACCATCGCCCGATAGATATTGTCCAAATACTGGACCATCGGAATTGCCAGATCCGGCCGGGCCCTCAGGTACACCGCCATGTAGATGAGGTAAGCCGGCAGCCAGTTGGCCCACGTCCGTGGTGGCTTGCGACGACGTGCCTGTTCCTTATCCTTCTCATCCTGCCCCTCCCTCTCTTCCTTGGTGGGCTCCCTGTTTAGGAGTGAGAAGATATCAACATACTCCCCTCGCCATATTTTCTCTCTGGTGGCCTGCGCCAAATGGTCACCCAGTGGCAAGGAATAGCCCGCTGTCGGCAAGGCCGAGACAGGCACAGCAGAAACTGCGGGCATCTGGAAAGGGGCTTGGACTAGCCCAGCCACCCCTAAAACATTCCCCACAGGGTAAGAAATGCTCCCCACCCCGGGGCCCTGGGTGGTGGTTGACGTCGCCTGCTGGTGCGTCAGCGGCTGTACCGCCGCACCACCCATGCGAGGCCAAGGCCATTGGAAAGCCCCCCCCCACGTAGCCACATGTGTAGGTGCACTAGTTTGTACCGCATACTCACATGCTGCACCCCCGCGGGCCGCCCCCACCGGGGGTTCCGGCCCACTGGGGGCGTCGGAGCTCACGACCGCCGTAGAGCTCGCCGCCGGGGCTTGACCCGCGCTGGCCTGTTGGTCGGGGAGCTGCGAGGCAGTGGCCGAAGTCGCGCCACGCGCCTCAAGCTGCTCGACCCGTCCCGTCGCCTGCCGCTGCCCAGCAGACGACGCGTCCAAGTGCACCCCAAAAGGAGCCCCAGCGTGGCTGGCCCGAGCAAGGGAAGCCTCGAGTGCCGCCACGCGGGCCAGCAAGGCCTCCACACTGGCCTGGGGCCACGGGCCAGCCGGCCCGCCCGTTACGGGCGTGGGTACAGGCCCTTGCACCACGGGGCCCGAATATGGCCATGACCCCACACTCAGGCCCGGCAGGGCCGGCGTGGGCACCTGCCAAGGGAGGGGACCGCACCACCCCCCAAGGCTGGAAGGCCCCGGAGTGAGCTGGGCCCCGATGGAGGAAGGCCCAGTGGAATGAACACCAGGAGCGGCGTCCGCCGCTTGCGGGCCGCGGGCCGCAGCCCATACTGGACCCCTGCTCGGGTCCCCAGCCTCCGGCCAGGGGGTAATAGACCCCATCCCACCGGTCCCGGTGGGAGCCGGCAAAGGCGGCTGGTGGGAAGGCGTAGCCGCAGTCCTCCGACCCGGATTGCGCCTCCGCACCGCCCGAGCCGCGCTCGCGGCCGCCTTCTTCTTCGAAGGCATCTCAGTCGGACCTAAGGGAAGCCGAAAAAGGAAAGTAAGCAGCCAAAAGGCTTCCCGCTCAAGGTAAAAAAGCGACGGAGTAAGAGGAAAAACTTCTCCGCTCCGTCGCTTCGCAAAATGGCAGCTCGGCTGCCTCGTGGCCACCCCTTTTATAAGGGAGCTGGCCACGCCCCTAACTACCCGGATGCCTTCGTCCTGTGGGGGGGCTCCCGCAAAGAGCGCGGCGGCCATTTTGGCGCCGCGCTTGCATTATACAAATAATGTCCTTATTGTCTATCTCTATTATTATGCTAATGTGTAGCCATCATCTTTGGAACCATACTTTGGTTTTTTTCTTTCTTTCTTTCTTTCTTCCCTTTCTCCTAACTATATATTGATATATCTCCCTATTTCCAAAAAAAACCCCATCATATTTTCTTTTCTTTCAAAACATAACAGAAAAATTATTTCTTTCAGTTATTCCTTTTTTAACTCTCAAATCACAGGTTAATTTATCATTCAGGGCTATTCCCCAAATTTCTTTATACAGTGGAACCTCATACAACAATCGCCCCGTATAGCAACAAAATCGTATAACAATTAGGTTTGGGGGGGAAATGGTGTCCCACATAACAATTTTCCCTATGGAAAAAATTGTTCAACAATTTTTCAATGGGAAAAATCGCTTAGTGAAAAAAAAGTTGTATGATGCATCCCATAGGGAAAATCGCTATGCGATGCATGCATCGCATAGCAATTGTTTCATACAACAACGAGCCCCATGGAACAGATTAAAATCGTTGTATAAGGGACCACTGTACCAGTCTTTTATATCTATGGAGATGTTAATTTTCCAGTTCTTTGCAATCAATAGTACGAAAGCTGTTACCATTATTTTTACTAACTCTTTTTTATTGATTTCATCAAAAACCTTTTTCCAGATGTTTATCTCTTTGCAATGACACCATAAATGCAAATAGGTTCCATTTTCAACTCTACATCTCCATCATTTTTTTGAATAAGTATTATCAATTTGGTGCATCGGAATTGGTGTTATATACCATCTCCATAGTAATTTGTAACAATGTTCCTTAATTCTCACAGAAAGGTTTTCATGATTCTACCTGCCCATATATTTTTCCACATTGATTCATCTTTTTTGACCCCAATATCTGATTCCCATATCTCTCTTAATGTATTCTGGGTAGCTTCTTCTTTATTATGTACAGCGTATAATCTACGTACTAATGCTTTCCGTAGTGTATTAAACCTACACCAGTTGAGAAGATATACCCCATTGTTGGTATTTCTCCACCTAAAATCAGGAGAGAACCAGAACCAGATGTTGAGAGAACTAAGCCAGAGAATGACCCTCGACATCCTCTGAACTGATATGAGCCTCAAGTCCACTGGCTTAGATGCCGGAAGAGCTTTATGGCAAGAACAAGAGCAAAACCAAATTAGAAGATGGATGAAGAAGCTCACTGGGCAAGGAACATCATTAAAGGTGGATATAGCTGAAGATTCAATCTCCCCTACGTCACCTGGAGGACCCTGAATAGTCTGAATGTTGGAGTCCCTAAATGCAAGACCAACGTGCTTAAGTAGGGACTGCTGGTGGACAACAACACATGGTATGAATGTGGAGAGCCGGACTCTGTGGCTCTCCCATTTGCTGGTATGCCGTTTGCCGCCAGAGACAAGCACCGATGAGGACTTGCATTTGGGCAATGACAAAGTGAAGAAAATGGCTTCATTTTGGAAGTCCAGGGTCTGAGCAGGATACTAAAGAAGAAGAAGTTAAAAGAGTAGAGAGATGTGGAAGAATGTGCAGAAATGGGACTAATAAATAATTATTATGTCAGAAATTATTCTGGACTGTGTGCTGGATGGTTGGTATTGTTTAGTATGATTACTAACTGGAAGAATTTAAGAAAGATGTGAGTGTGTTATGAGCTAGCTGGACTCAGAAGGAAATGTGTGTCAGGGTTAATGCTCTTTGTGAAGAAGCTGAAAATGACAGCCTGGTCTTGTCAGAACCTGCATCAAAACAAATCTCTGTCTATCTATATATAAAGAACTGAAAGTGTTTAAATTACACAAAGGTAAAGTGAAGGTATATGCTTGAATGATAAAGAACATTAAAGCTTGAACATTGTTTATTTAGTTGGTTTTTACCTGTTAACTGAACCTTCTTATTCTTGTGTGTGTGTGTGTTTTTAAAAATAAATGTCTGTTTTGTTTTGCAAATCCTGCTGATTATTTTTGAAGACAACAGTCAGAAGACATTATATGCACATGTACTGCAAGGCAGTGCCAAGATACACAGTTTATGTAGCATCACCAAAATAACTAAGGCTACGTATTTCACCAGAAGTATTCTTATATGTTTTAAGAAAGCAGAATAAAATCCGCCCTTAGTGGTTGCAAAGCCTGAACAGCAGTGAAAAAATGGAACAATATTTGTTTCTCTAGACTACTTTTGGGGGAGAGACCTGGTGAAGGAATCCATAGTTACAGGTTAAACAACAGCCCCAAACTTAGAGGAGTTTTGGGGTGGTGTTTCTTTGGGTAGAGACACACATGCTTAGTAAAAATCTTCTTTCCTACAATTTGAACCTATTTATTTGGAGCTGCAGAAATGAGTTCCCTCTATACCAGGGGTTCCCAACCTATGGCCTGTGGGCCAGCCCTGGCCTACAGCATGATTTCACGTGGCCCATGTCACCACCACAACTACACCAAAAGCAGAAACCGATGCATTTATGACAGCTGTAAATGCACCCATAGCTGTTGTAAACACATTTACTACAGCCATAAATGCATCTGCTATAAATGTGTTTACAACAGCTGTGGGTGCATTTATGGCTGTTGCAAATGTGTTTATGACAGCCTCGGATGTGTTTTACAGCAGCGTTTACACTGGTGGAAACCATGTGACCGGCCTGCTCAGCTGTCCGGGGAGCGTGGTCCATCCCACAGCGTAAAAAGGTTGGGAACCCCTGCTCTATACACTAGGTGTTATTTGTTTTTGTTTTTTAAATGGGAGCCGTAAATAATGTAGTTCATCCAAGAGGCTAAAAATAAGAGAATAAAGAGTGTAAGAATGCATTCAACATTGTAAATCAGCATTTTGTGTTTGTTTTCATATGTTATTTGCATGTTTATAATTTAAACTTTATTAAAAAAAATAAAAAGAAAGTCTTATGTTGGGTTGAGAAGATAATACTTATGTTGATTTCCCAATATACCAAGTGTTTCTCAACTTTGAGCCATTGAAGGTTGAATGTTTTTGATTAATTTTTTTTAGACACTTTAAAAGAAGTATCTTAAAAATGACATGAAAATGGTGAAGGCATGGATGAACAAATGTATCTTTGAAATGTTCTCCTATGATCTCATTCTTGCTTTAGTTGGCTTATATTTGTCATGGCATGTATTTTTCACTCCCTTCTTTTCAAACATCAGGTACTCTAATACACCATTTAAGGGATGCAGCTCCTCTAATCTCTTTTACTTAAGTGGAACCCTTTTATTCCCTACATTGAATTTACATCTGTATCTCATAAGCAGGGCTTTGCTCTGTCCAACACACCCTCTTTTAGGAGAAATCAGAGCTAATTTATCATCTGGTAGCTAATAATAAAAGTAAAGCTTTTGAATGCTAAGCTGGCTTCTACCCAGCAGTCATTAAATTATCAGCAAAGTCCTTCCACCTGGTTTCTTCCTCCATATCCCCCTTTAACAAAGAGTCTAGGAAATGATTTATCGATTTTAATTAGCCACCTTTTCCTGCTTTGAAGATAAATCCCTTCTGTTTCTTTTAGCACTTTGAGTGACCTGTCTATCATCTCACGTGTAGCAGTGGGGATACACTCATTTTATGGGGATTTTCTAATTCTTCTACTAGCTTCTGATAGATTTGTCAAAGGCTGTATTATTCCCATCAATTTTCAAATAGGTTGAAATTTTGAAAAAAAAACAACAACAAAATACATCAGTTTTGGGTAGCAACATTTCAAAAAGCAAAACCACAAACCAACCAACTATAATGAATATTTTGTGGCCTTTTCCACTAGTCCTCTGTAGTCATGTATTTGGTGTATTTGGACACCTTGTTCCACTCAAGGTTGCTGTGCCAGGACATTCTGTTCTGTTCTAGCTAGTTTGGGGCTTTCAAGGGTGAAAAGAAGAGCACTTTTCTAGTCCCTTGAGTTGAATTGCCCTAGTACTGTCTTAATATTAGAATTTATTTTGTTTTTAGCTCAACCTGTTGTTGTTTTTTTTAAAAAAACGTGTATCATAAACACCTTGGACCTTATAAGGAGAAAATTTCTTCTTCCATGTCTAGGCCAGATGTGAAACTGTCAAAATAAAGGTGCCCTTTGGTGAGTTTATTCTGCGAAATGGGGCAGATAGAAAGATGAGATAAGTGCAAATTAGATCAGATCCTCCAATTGGTCCTTAGACTTCCAGAGCTTTGCCCATTGCCATGACACTAGACTAAAAAACCTTTACTAACAGTGATGTTCAGGAAGAAAGATTTCGGGAGTGTGTGTGTGTGTGTTTTCCTTTCATTTCACGGACTCTGCTTTAGGGTTCTTTCAAGTACAGGTCCTTCCAAGTAAACATTTGGGCGCTTTCATTTTGGTTTTCTCAAAATGGTTTCCAGAGCTAGACACAATTAAGTCCTAAAGAACCCTCAAGACTAGTACCCCCCATGCCACCGCCCCCCCCCAAAATTAGGGACAAGTCCACCTCAGAAGTGGGGAAACAACTTAAAAAATAAAAGTCAATCATTATTAATTATGTTTTTGTTAAAACTAAAGGGATAAGACCAGCACATGAATATTTAATTTTTTTTAAATAGGGGATAAGCATAATTGTGACTTTTGTTTATAATACTTGTTAAGATATTAGTGTCCCGTTAGTGCTGCGTGCACATATTAGTAGGTGTTGGTTTTTTCCTGCTTGTTTTTTAATATACTTTTACTGTTGTATTTAGTGCTTTATTCTTGAATTGTGTATTTTTTCCTTCTGTTTATATTAAAATCTTTAATAAAAGACAAGAGAAAAACCAATCATCCTCAGATCTAAAGGTAAAGGTCATCCTTGCTCGAAAGCCAGTCGTATCCGACTCTAGGGTTCAGTGCTCATCTCTGTTTCATAGCCAAAGAGCCAGCGCTGTCTGCTTCTGCAGACGTTTCCATGGTCATGTGGCAGGCATGACTAGAACAGAATGCTGTTTACCTTCCCACCAAAGTGTTCTCTATTTATCTACAGGTACTTGCAATTTCTTGCTTTTGAACTGCTAGGTTGGCAGGAGATGGGACAAAGATAGGAGCTCATTCCATCCTGCAAGTAGTTAGGTATTAAATTGCTGACCTGCCGCCTTCCAGTCAGCGTCTTACCCACTTGAGTCACAGGTTCTAACGGTATTTTAAAGTTCACATTTCTCATCATATCATATCACCATCCTCATCAAGTTCATCAGTTCGTCAGCACAAAGCAATACAAATGAGAAAGAAAAATCATCATCATCAAAATAAAACTCACACTCACTATTATCTAACCCTCCAAACTCAAACTCCCCAAATACGAGGGTTTGGAGAGACAGCTCTTCCTTCTATGACTCTGATTGTTTCAGTTCAGGAGTACAGGTACAAGTCAAGTGAAGGACAGACATCCAGGCACAACAGGCAACACTAAGGAAGATCCCTCCAAATATGAATAAAATAGAGCAGGGGTCCCCAAACTATGGCCCATGGGCTGGATCTGGCCCCTGATACCAATTCATCCAACCCGTGCTGCCTCGTCGATCCCGGAAGTGGAAGTAAAATGTGCCCATACAGACCAGTTTTACTTCTGCTTCTGGGAGCGACAAGGGCAAAGCTGGATGAATTGTTGTCGGGGGCCGGATTTCATCCACAGGTCATAGTTTGGGCACCCCTGGTTTAAGCAGAGAAAATGGCAGCCTAAAATCTATCTCATCCTGTTACAAAACACAGATTGCAAGGCGCATTTTACTTCTGCCTCCGGTGTGAGGAACCACATGACTGGCCCACTGAACCACATGACTGGCCTGTGGCCCAAAACGTTTGGGCGCCCCTGAAATAAAGAATTAGGCAGGCTGGATGACTCAGTGGTGTAGGTACATGGTTGCAGGCTGGGTTTTTTTATTCCCCACTGTGCCTCCTGGGAGAAAAGCCAGACTGTACAGCTTTGGGCATGCTGCACTGAGCCAGTGCAGCTTGCTCCAAAAGAAGGGGATGTGTATTATCTACCTAGAAATTCCTGGAATGGGTTGCCACATGTCAAAATTGACATGCCAATATGCAGTTATTATTTTTAATCTGTGTACAGCCCTTTGTCTCATTCAACTATTAAAAAATACACCTTGACCAGTGCAAATTTACATATTTCCAAGTCAATATGTCCTTCCTGTGCTAATGAGCCTCAGAAAATGCAAAATGCACACTTTACTCAGAAGCTTTACAGCAGGGTTTTTCAACCTTGGGTCCCCAGATGTTCTTGTACTTCAGTTCCCAGGAGCCCTGATCAACAGGTGTACTGGCTTGGTCTTCTGAGAGGGGGGGGCCAGGGTTGAAAAACACTGCTCTACAAACAAGCAAAACAAACAAAAACTCTAGCAGTTTGGATTAAAATAAAGATAGGGTTACCTATGTGCTTAAAAAGATAACTCTGCTTAAAAAGTCATATGAGCCCAATCCATACCTGTCAACCATCACGATTTGGCCGGCAAAACCCCGTAATTTGACGTTATAACCCGCCCCGCGCTGCCAAAACCCCGTAATTTGGCAGCGGAGGGAAACGCTTTCCGCGCATGTGCGGAAGCGCTACACCGCTTGCGTAGGGGCTGTGCAAGCAGCATAGCACTTCCGCGCATGCATGGAAGGGGTAAAACCCTTCCACGCATGCGTGGAAAGCGACCTGCGCACAAGCGATGTGCGCAGGTCCCGTTTTTCCGGAGCCGTGGGTTGACAGGTATGGCCCAATCTAGATTGCATTTTCAAGTGACTTTCTAATGTCTGGATTCTTCTAAGCTCTAGTTCAAGCAGTGATGAATCTGCAGTAAAGTATTTTCTGTCCAAACCTATTGCTTCCCTACATTTCTTTGAACATCTTCTACAAACTTAACCAGATACAGTAGCCTTAAATGACCCCTTCCAGAATCTCAGCAAAATATTTTAGTGTCAAGCTAATTAGTGCCTAGCCAAATATTTCAGTCTTGAACCAACCAATTACAAATCTAATTTACGATTTTTTTTTAAAAAAAAGTATCTCGCCTGTTTTCATTTAAGATTATAGGATGCCATTATCAAAACCATATGCTAAAAGTGGGAATTAGTACACAGTTCCAGATGATCATTGTCATTGCTTTGGCCTAAATACTTCTTCTCTCATCCTGCCGAATTCCTACATTTTTGGAGAGTTATATTCAGAATTCACTAGAGTAATTCTATGTTTTTGCTATATCAGTTTTCCTGAGCTTCTGTAAATCCACCATTAGAGTACTATACACAATCCACAGAATCCTATTGGTGTTTACAGGAGGCTTGTGTAATTTACCATGTCTGATTGCTATTAACTGACAAGACCCTGGAGAACACCTCAATTGTACAACCATGGGTGTGAAGAGACACACTGCAAACCCATGGTTCGCGTCAGGGTGCTGCCAGACTAGTCCTGGAGAGGCCCGGCGCCCCTGATAACATGGGGAAGAGGGTATGCATCGATTATGTCCCCCACAGGACCTGTCTGGATCCCTAGTCTTTGCGTGAAACCGCATTTCGAGCAGTATGGTGTGGAACAGAGCGATCCCGGATCCCCTGCCCGAGATGGAGGGAGTGAGCCTGATGAGAGGGCCCAGATGACCCCGGCTGAGACCAGAGCAGAGAGTGACCTGGGGGATGGTCAAGACCTTGTGTGATGATGCCTTATCCATTTTGAGGGAGCAAAACACTGAGCCCATCCCGCAAAACATGGTGGCCGCAGTGCTAGCTCAAATGGCCTACAATTCCCTGATGATCATCTTGATCCTTTCCTTGCTGATGGGGGGAGGGGTTCAAGCTTCTTAGGGGACTTGACACCTGGCGGAGACTTAACTGCCAGACTCCAATATAACATTTGGGAGAAGTTAGCCGGACTTGTCAACCAATCGGACTTTTGCTTGCAACAAACCACGGACACTGCTTCTTTATTAAGTACATGCCTGATCCTGGTGTGCCGCGCGCCGGAAGAGCAGGCTGGGGACATTGAATGGTTGTGAGCGTTTGGGCACCACCAAAAGATCACCTACGTGACTTACGCGAACTGGGATTCTCAGGTGACAAAGACTTTGCTAGCTGATGCACCTCAGGTGGCCATCAGCCAGAGCACACCTTGCGCCAGGATGACAGGCTGCTCCACAGCCAAAAGCCCGCACCACCATTGCCTGAGCCCCGGGAAAGAGACTCGGAAATGTGTACAACCAGAGACAATCAGTTATGTGTATGCTCATATTATTTTGCCTACAGGATGGTTTTTCACTTGTAACCAATGGACTTGGAACTATATACCTGCTAATGTGTCAGACTCATACTGCTGTGTGAGTCGCTTAACCCTGGTACTCCCCGAAAGGGAGATGGTCACCCCAAACACAGTCACCCCAAGGCCAGCACGGCCCATACGAGCGGTCCAGCTAGATGAGACATGTGACAGTGATATCACCATACTTAGCAAGGCAGAGTACGTGTCCCTAGCAGCCAGTATCATAGGGGTGCCCGGACTAGCAGTAGGTAATGCACGCAGGATCAGCCAACTGGCGTGTGCACTAGCTAAAGCCATCAACCACACTTCAGCAGCCATTCCCATGCTAAACCGAGAGCAGGCTGAACTGAGACACGTGGTTTTAGACAACCGCACAGCAATTGACTATTTGCTGCTCTTACACCATTTGGGCTACGAATCTGTCCGGGACATGTGTTGTTTTAACCTCATGGACAATTCTCGCAAAGTCCAGAGCCAAATCACCGGTCTTGACACCATAGTTAAACACATCAAGGAAAATGCCAACTGGGGTTGGTGGAATGAACTTTGGTCTTGGGTGCCAAGGGGTTGGCTGCAAACAGCGCTTAAAGCTATCACTGGTGTTGTGGTAGTGGGAATCATGTTTTGCTGCTTTGCGCAGTGTATTCCATCACTCTTGTCAATGTGTACCTCATGGCGGAGACCCCGAGAGACAGTTATGCCCAAACAAATCATGCTCTAAATCTATCATGCCCTCAGCCAGGCTGACTTAAATAATAAATGAAGGGGAAATGTGGGTTGCCCACGGGAATAATTGGCAATTAAACCTTTCCCCAGGGGTTCACTCAGCTTTCGACAGATCTGGGGACCAACTGGCCTGGCAGGAAAGGAAATTGGGGAGCAGGCTAGTTAGCTAGTTAGGGGTGAATAATAAAGCCTCGGCTGATGGCTACAGTAGAGCAGGGCAAAACTAGGATGATGGCTATAGTAGAGCAAGACGATCCTCAGCTGATGGCTGCAGCAGAGTTAGGCAAACAAGCCAAGCCAGACAGAGGACAAAGATAAGATGCCCGGAGTCAATACACATAGACCCCGAGATTAGGGGAGGAACAATGGGTTTCACCAGCCCGATGTAATTAACTGTGAGCTGTCCATTAACCACAGGGCAATGTCCAAGAGCAGACATTGTAGCTGACCACTGGAAAATGCCACGTATGCAAGCCTTCTGTATAGGGGAGTCACGAGCGTCATAGGCACATGTCACAACCCCAAGACAGGGTAATAAATACGTTCCCCCAACTCTGGTTGGGGCTGGACTTCACCGCACGATTGTTTCCGTGTGTCTTCCTTGTGGCCAGCCATTCCAACACTCCTCCAACACCACATTTCAAAGGCATCTATTCTTCTGCGCTCAGCTTTCCTAATGGTCCAGCTCTCACACCAATACATTACCACTGGGAATACCATTGCTTTGACTATGTGAATTTTTGTTTTCAATGTGATGTCTGGTACAGAGGTACTGTTTTTATTTTTTGTGAATGATGTCTTGTACATATATGACAATGATTCCCAACTAGAATGGTTCATAAAAATGACAGAATATGTTTGAAATGAAACATCTGGGACCTATAGCAAATTATTTAGGCATAGAGGTTTCTCAGAGTTCAGAGGGCTTTTTTGAGATGTGTCAGAGAAGTAAAATTGAAAAACTGCTGAATGAGTATGATATGCTGAATGCAAACAGTGAATATAACATTGCAGATGTGTTTACCAAAATCAATGTACTGATGTCTTTTAAAAATTCAGAGATGGGTAAAATATCTCTCACATTGCCTAAGAGGAGTGTCAATAATATGCATATAGTGAGGCAAAGTGCAGAGATAATGTCAAGGACAGGCTGAGGTCAGTTAACAAGGAACAGATGTAAGCAATCATCATGGCTCAGCTCTGCTGTGATTGACAGTTAATAAGATACATTGTAACCTTAAGTGTTTTGCTGGCTGTAGAAATAGAAGTTAGAACATAAGAACATAAGAACAGCCTTGCTGGAACAGGCCACAGCCCATCTAGTCCAGCATTCTGTCTCACACAGTGGCTCACCATTTCCTTCAGGGCATTATTCCCAAAGAGATGCCTTCACCTGTTTAGGATTCCCTGGAAATGATATTGAGAGATATCCTGCCTATCTCTCCAACCCGGAGGTTGTCCTTAAGTATCCATAATTATAGCCATTGATACCCTTGTCCTCCATGAACTTGTCTAATCCTTTCTTAAAGCTGTCAAGACTGACAGCTGTCACCACTTCTTCTGGCAGGGAGTTCCATAGGCCAGTAATCCTCTGGGTGAAAAAGTACTTTCTCTTATTTGTTTGAGTTGTTTGCAGAGCTTGTTTTGCAGAGCAGAGCAGAGCTGAACCGTGCTGGACGTAATGCTAATTTACTTTGTCTGTAAATGTTAGTTTGATTTAAACTAAATCTGGTGTATAGTCTTCTTTCTTGGATCTATTGCAACTCAGATTGCTACAGCACTCACTCAAAACTAACAACAGCCTTCATCTTTTTTTTCTTTTTCCAGTGGCTCTATGAGTTGGAGCTGTTTGGGCTGGTGCTCCAGCGCGCCTCTTCCCTGCACCATTGCTCAAGCTGAGCCAAGGGATTTTTGCAAAGAGTTAATTCACTGCCTCCTTGCCTTTCTTTCAATTATCCCACTTGGTCTCCCCTCCCTGGCAGACTTCTCACGGTGCTGTTTTGCCTTCACCACTTGCAAGCAGGATAATTGAAAGAAAGGCAGGGAGGCAGTGAATTAACTCTTTGCAAAAATCCCTTGGTGGGGGGTTATCTTGCTTCCTTTGTTCGAATTTAAAAATCCAGGAGTTTTACATGTTTTTTTCTTGAACTGACCAGGACAATTTTTTCGAGCTTGAATCCAGGAAAATCCCGGAAAATGGGACTTATGGCAACCCTACTAGCCACAGCAAGGTATGCAAATCTTGTGCAAACATAATAGGAGTCTTGACCCATGCATGCTTTTGACCTCATTTGACTAGAAGGAAGAAGAGCAGTCAGTTTACCAACATTCCCACCTTCCTCTTATCTTTCCCGGAAGCTGTTCTGCACTACTTGTTCAAGCTGACAGCCTGCATTTCTGCAGTCAGTAAGCCCCTCCCCCCCTAATGGACAGTAGAAGGAAATGGCTTTTGCTGCCTCTGCAATGGTGAGACAGTATTTTAATTTAATTTAGGTTTCGCACTTATATGCCTGCGGATTCCCCATGCCCCGCGGGGCATGGAACGGCCCGCCAGAGGCCACCGCGGTGAGAGAAGCTCCCAGCCCGTGGGTTCTGCGGCCGCCAAATTAAGGGGGGTGAATAAAATATAGGGTTTGATTCACCCAATTACCGTGACCTGACCTACGGCTCTGCCAAGTAAGCAGATAGCTGACTCCTGTGAAACATTAAGTGTATAACTCATCTCCCGGCGTTCTCCAAGTTCAGCTTTGGACACACCTGCCCCAAACCATCCCTAAAGGAGACACCTTAGCGCAACTGATCATGGTTCCTTGTCGCTCGCCAGCAGAGAGCCAGGGAGGGCTCAGTGACAGCTTCGAGTCCCGGTCAGAGGACCGCTCGAGCGCCAGTGAGGCAGCGCAAGGATACCAGGTCTTAGCGACAGTGGAGACCAACATTGAGTGGAAACAGCGCCCGGTTATTGAGGTATTTCTGAATAATCGATCATTCTCAGGCCTGTTAGATACCGGAGCTGATGTATCCGTGATAAGCAGAAGCCAGTGGCCAAGGGAGTGGGCCATTGAGCCGGTCTCCGATGTGTGGGGGGTAGGCGGCGTCCAGGAAGCGTTTAGGAGCCGAGAGTGGGTAGAAGTCACAATCCCAAGGGCTGAGGGCACGGCGGTAATTCGACCGCACATTCTTGACGTGCACATCAACCTTTGGGGGCGAGACATTCTGCAGCAGTACGGTGCTATGCTTACCTTTGGGTAATGGCATTGCCACTTAAATGGCTCACCGATACTCCGGTCTGGGTAGAACAATGGCCGGTAGTGGGAGAGAAATTGGTTGCTCTCAAGCAGCTAGTTAAGGAACAGCTAGATGCAGGACATATAGAACAGTCCACAAGTCCTTGGAATTCGCCAATTTTTGTTATTAAGAAGAAGTCGGGGAAGTGGCGACTCCTCCACGATCTCAGAGAGATCAATAAATGCATACAGCCAATGGGTCCGCTTCAATGCGGCATCCCGAATCCGAACATGATTCCTGAGGGGTGGGAGATCCTAGTCGTAGATCTCAAGGATTGCTTTTATACAATCCCCTTAGACCCCAGGGACCAGGAGAGGTTTGCCTTTACCGTGCCGGTCGTGAACCACAGTGAGCCCACGCAGCGTTACGCGTGGAAATTTTTGCCACAGGGCATGCTCAATTCGCCCACTTTGTGCCAAATTTACGTTCATGACGCACTGGCAAAGTTTCGAAGCCTCTACCCCCAAGCCTTAGTTTGTCACTTTATGGATGATATTTTGGTAGCGTTGCCGAAACTTGGCAGCGAAGTGTTTTCGGACCTCCAGGCCAGCCTGGGGGACAAAGGGTTACTCATTGCCCCGGAGAAAGTGCAGAGAACCGAGCCCTTCTCATACTTGGGCCATCGGCTTCTCCGCTCTTTCGCAGCGCCAGTTTTGCCTCAGATCAATTTACAGGACTCAGTCACCTTGGTAGAATTACAGCAGGTTTTAGGGAATATTAATTGGGCCAGACCATACTTTCGATTGGATACGGATCTTCTGAAACCGCTCTTCTCGCTGCTAATGCTAGGTAAGCAGCCAGCAGACCGGATAAAAATTTCTCGAGACGCGCGCTTGGCGCTCGAGAAAGTTAACCAAGCTCTCAGCCAAAGATGGGTAGATAGGATCGCCCAGGGGCCCTATGCCCCAATCCTGAATCTGTACATCGTGCGATCGGGATCCATGTTCACTGGGGCGCTAGGAGTAGACTCAGAGAAGGGAGCGAAAATTGTGGAGTGGGTGTACTTGCCTAACACCTCATCTCGGAACATTGTTCCGCCCCAAGAACTGGTATCCGCGGTGATCTACCGCGGCAGGCTGAGAGCTAGGGACATTTCTGGGCACGATTTAGCCAAAATCGTAGTCCCGTTCACCAAGGAACAAATTCAGCAGTTGATGCAGCTAGGTGACTCGCTTCCGATAGCTTTGGAAGGTTTCACTGGGAGTTTAGCATACCATTTGCCTAAAGACCCCAGACTCGTCTCGCTTCAAACAGGAACAGTCAGCTTGTTCGAATTGCTCTCGCTGGTCCCACTTCAGGGGGCCAGAACAGTTTTTTCTGATGGCGGACGCACTTATGGTGTCCTGACCTGGCAGGAGGGCGAAGCTTGGCACACGCTGCTAACTCTTCCACAGAAGTCCGCACAGCGGGCGGAGTTGGCAGCCGTGAACCTTGCTTTGCGCACCTTCGCCAAGGAACGTTTAAATATTATAACTGACAGTCTGTATGTTAGGAATTTGCTTCACAGTCTACCGGGAGCTTACATCACTCCCGCGATAGACAAGAATCTGCTTAGCTTGTTTCTCACTGCTCAATTTCATTTGCGAAACCGCACGGAGCCGCTCTATATTGCCCACATCCGCAGTCATCAAGACCTACCGGGTCCGATTTCCGCGGGCAATAGCAGAGCAGACGCGGCGGCAAAGGAAATTCAGCAACGTTTGGTTTTGGGAGTTTTCACTACTCCAATTCAAAGTCATGCCTTTTTTCACCAAAACGCCAAGGCACTCGCCAGACAGTTCGATTTGCCACTTTCTCAAGCCCAGGGTATAGTACGCTCTTGCCAGCATTGCGCAGGGGCGCCGGGGGGGCCCTCGTGGGGGGTTAACCCGCGGGGGGGCAGAGGCCAATCATGTGTGGCAAATGGACGTCACGCATGTGCCGCAGTTTGGCAGATGGCAATACATGCACGTCTGCATAGACACTTTTTCCCAGTTCGTTTGGGCGACGGCGCAGAAGGGGGAGACTGCCTCCCATGTGGAGCAGCATCTCCTGTCCTGCATTGCGGCAATGGGCAAGCCGCGGCACGTGAAAACGGACAACGCCCCGTCCTACTGCTCTAGGCAGTTGGCCACCTTCATGGCCACCTGGGACATCAAGCATACATTTGGCATTCCCTACAATCCGCAAGGGCAGGCGATTGTAGAACGGGTCAATCGGACGCTAAAGTCCTATATTGACAAACAAACAAAAAGGGGGGAGCCACCAGCCCTCCCCAAATCACAGGGAGAAGCACAGTTTTGTCTGAATAAGGTATTGTTCACATACAATCACCTCAATGTTTTTTCGGACTGTACGCCGCAGGAGAAGCACTTCCGCCGTTCGGAAGCTCTCCCGCAACCTATGGTCCGGTACCGAGCGCCACCGGACCCATCTTGGAGGGGGCCGGTGCCGCTCATAAACTGGGGGAGAGGGTATGCTGCAATTATGTCTCCAACAGGTGTCGTGTGGATTCCGGCCCGGTGCGTCAAGCCCCATTTGGAACCTCATGGCGTGGAACCAGACCGACCCGAGTCCGATCCCGGAGATGAAGGACCTCGCTCTGACCGAGAAGATCCGCCGGAGGAAACGGCCGCCGATGCCCAAGATCACCTGGGGGATGGTCAAGACTCTTTGCTGTGACGCCCAGGACGCCGTTCAGCACGAGGAGAAGGAGCCAACACCGGAGAACCTCACAGCTGCAGTTTTTGCCCAGATTCATGCCAACACAGCGGCGATTACCCTCACCCTGGCCCTTTCCCTGCTATTGGGGGGAGGCGTTCAGGCTACTCCGATCCAGGCCGACGGCTTGCCGCCTGGTGAAGATCTTTCCGCACGAATGCAGTACAACTTGTGGGAAAGGTTGGCGGGTCTCGTCAACCAGTCCGATTTTTGCTTACAGCAGGACGTTGGTTCTGCATCTATCCTCAGCACCTGTCTCATCCCCGTGTGCCACACTCTGGACGCGCGCACCAAGGATGGCGACTGGTTGTTGAAGGCGTTCTTTGGCCCACACACTCCCACCACCTTCTCAGCATACGCACGCTGGGGGGGATTGCGGCTTGCATCAACCTTGCCGGCTGACGCAGCCACTCTTCATACCCCTCGAGTGGCGATCAGCCCGGACGCTGCTTGTACCCGAATGACCGGCTGCACCTCAGGCGGTCAGACTCGGCGTCGCTGCATTAACCCCGGCAGCGGCAACTGGACTTGTAATAAACCAGAGACACTCATTTCGCTGTACTCTCATGTCACCCTACCTTCAGGGTGGTTTTTCACCTGCAACCAGTTCACATGGAACTATATTCCTGCGAATCTGTCAGACTCAATGTGTTGTATCAGTCGTTTGACACTTACTTCCTACTAAGGACATGATTGCCCCAAGTGCTAATGACACAAATGTATCAAATGTTGATGTTTCCCCATTCATACGGCACACACGCACAACCCAGTTAGACAGCTCTTGTGACAGCAGCCTTAGGGTAATGAGTCCCGCTGAGTATGTATCACTAGCAGTCAGCCTAGTCGGCGTGCCAGGCTTGGCCGTCGGCAACGCACGGAGGATTGGCCGCTTGGCTTGCGGCTTGGCTAAAGCCATTAACCATACCTCCACAGCGATAGCGCTCCTCAATCAGGAGCAGGCAGAACTTCGCCATGCCGTTCTCGACAATCGAGCGGCTATCGACTACCTCCTCTTGCTGCACCACCTGGGTTGCGAATCTTTTCATGGAATGTGTTGTTTCAATCTCACTGATAACTCCCGTAAGATCCAAAGCCAGATCACGGATCTCCACACCATAGTTGCAGGCATTACAGAAGGCTCCGCGTGGGGAGCTTGGTGGAGTTCCCTGTGGAATTGGATGTGGTCATGGATTCCCTGGGGGTGGCTGCAAACGGTGCTTAAGGTAGTGGTGGGGATAGCCATACTAGGCATTACGCTCTGTTGTTTTGCTCAGTGCATTCCCTCGCTGATCTCCAAGTGCCGCCCCAGAGAGAAATTCCGTGACGTCATACCCGCTCAACAGCTGATGCCGCTCTTGCGCAAGGTCGCCGGTCAGGTCCTTAAATAGAAAATAAAGGGGAGATGCGGATTCCCCATGCCCCGCGGGGCATGGAACGGCCCGCCAGAGGCCACCACGGTGAGAGAAGCTCCCAGCCCGTGGGTTCTGCGGCCGCCAAATTAAGGGGGGTGAATAAAATATAGGGTTTGATTCACCCAATTACCGTGACCTGACCTACGGCTCTGCCAAGTAAGCAGATAGCTGACTCCTGTGAAACATTAAGTGTATAACTCATCTCCCGGCTCGGGGGAAAATCCCTGGCGCAAATAAGCCATATTTACCCTTGCTTAAGCCCCACACAATGGTCTTCCCTGCCCCGTGTTTACCCAAGTTAATCAACTTCCCTTTGAGGAGTTCCCCATTAACCCAGGTACGTGGGTGAGGTAATTTTCCTGTCCGATGACAGTTTTGCCACCGTTGCGCTTTCTTCCCTATAAATGATGTTGCCTTTTTCCAATAAAGTACTGATCTGATCTCGCTCCTTCTGCCTCGTGTCGTTACTTGATCAGTCTCCTCCGGGACATTAAGGCCACGCCAGTGGCCCCAATTCCTACATATGCCGCCCACTCATGGGAATCCAGCTCAGGGTGGCTTACATAATAAATAACAGTATACACAATACAGTATACTGTACAACAATATCCACAATATACATAGTAATACACAATAATGCACTATACAAAAAAAAATCCAAACTTCCCAAACCATTATCTCCTTCTTCTGCATCGTACCTTCCATTTTCTTCTTCCTCCTCTTCCACCACCATTGACTAACTCTCATAGCCTTCTTGACACTTTTCTATCCACCCAGACAAGTCACACAGAATGAGAGAGAAGAGTTACTCTACTGAGGAAAAACTCTCACGATAATTCATTGTCTCTTAAGCTTAGTGGTGGCAGCTGGCTCTTCTCCCCTTCCAGAATCTATGCCTTTTGTGGACATGACATCTTTTATTTAGCATCTGCCAGTGATAGTGACGAAGAAACACTATGGTCAGAGATTTTTTTTCTTTCTCTTCTTTCTGTGGCCCTATGTGAAGTCCAGGCTGTTTTGCTGTTTGCTTTTCATGCCTGGTGCAGTTCCCTACCTGCTTGTGGCTGTGAGTGGATAGCACTGGTAAATGAGTGGATCTGTTGCTGTTTTCACCATGATGGATGGTGCTTTGTTCGCACTTCAGTCCATGGGAGAGGTTGAAGTGCCACTATACATAGCTCTGCTCCTAGTGTTCAACAACTCACATAATTATGACCTTGACACCCCAACTCTCTCTTTATCAGACATTGTTCTGTTTTTCTGGGACATACAACTTTCTGTCCTCTGATGCTTACTCGATAGATGACAAACTGGAGAAAAAATAATTAGTCACAGGTCTTTATGAATTGATTTTAGAAATCATCTAGTATAAACCCTAAGGTGGTCAGCCCGTCCTACTAGGGCAGACAGGAGGGGCTCAGTGGTGGTCCCATCTGTGAAAGAAGTCCATCTTAGTGGGAACAGGAAGAGAGCATTCTCCATGTCTGCCCCTGCACGGTGGAACCTTTTACCACCAGAATTGCGTCTCCAGTCAGATCTTCTCCCCTTCAGAAAAATGTTGAAGACCTGGCTATGTCAGCGGGTTTGGGGCATGTGTGACTCTTCTGTACAAGCCCTCTGGCTTATTTAGTCTCTCGAGGGATCCTGTTTTTCACTGTTAATACCTTTGTTTGTTGTTGTTTATTTGCCATTTTATGCTGGGTGGGGGAGGGGGAGGGTGCTTTTTAGCTACAATTTGATTAGTTTTATGTGTTTTAATGATTTTTTTTAGTGGGTTGGGTTAGCATTTTTTAATGGTTACTGTTTTATCTGTAGTCATATTGTATTTTATATATGTTGTTAGCCGCCCTGAGTGATGTTTCTCATCAGGAGGGCGGAATACAAATTCATAAATAAATAAATAAATAAATAAATAGTGATGCAGTAGAGGTAAAGTTCTTAGGGTCAGAGCCCTATGTTCTTTAGCTGGGAAGGACAGGGACATCAAGTGAGATCCTAGTCCCATGATGGTGAACCTTGGCACTCCAGCTGTTCTTGGACTTCAATTCCCAAAATACCAAGTCAGCACTCCTGCTGATCAGGGCTTCTGGGAATTGAAGTTCAAGTACAGCTGGAGTGCCAAGATTCACCATCACTGTCCTAGTCAATGCTGATGGCAATAAAAGCCCTCTTGGGGTAGATACAATAAATTGTCTTCTGCAACTGTTGTACAAGCAGGCATTACAGTTGTGAGAAGGTGACTCCTGCTTTCTGTAATGAGTTCTTCGATGCTTGTATGTAAAATCCCTTAGGATGTAAAAACCTTCACACTGTGTTCTACTATGTGAGTACAATGTCTGGTGTGCCCCATTGAATCCAGGACTACCTGAACTTATTCAGACTACCTGAGCTTATTCAAATTCTTCAAAGTAGCCAAAGTCTAAAAACTTGAATTTTCTAACAGTAATTTGGCCTTTCTAAGATGGTTTGGCCTACAATGAGCAATAAAGACCCGTTAGTTTTACAAATACCTATTCCTGGGGTATCTGACATCTTCTACTATTTGTTTATTGATATGAATCAACACAATTACTTGAGGGGAAGGACTTTCCATTATGCTATGACTCTGGGGGCTGCTCTTGAATGCCTGCACTTAAATTTGCCAGTGCACCATGACTTTCCAATTGATCCCAAATGGAATGGCAGCTCATTGTGCTTCTGCACACCATTCACTCTGTGGCACAGATGTTGTTGGGGGGAAAAGTATGGGAATTCTAAAAGACATCAAGAATAAAATGAAAAGAAGGATACTTACTTCAAAGACAAGTGTCTCATTTGTTGGACCAGCTGCAGATAGCTTCTCTGGATGGTTAAAAGCACGTTGATAGTCAAAAACTGTCCCAGCAAAATAGAATTTTCCAGGCCAGTCCACTGTCCAGTCCTTTGTTAAGTAATATTTCTTATTCAAATTTCGCACTGCAAGGTAGCTGCTGGATATCTGCAGTTCTTGGATTTCAATAGTATGAGCTCCTGCTGGAATCGTCACGATGGGGTAATAATCTGAACAGAGATTTTTTTTAAAAAAGTGTTGTTTTTCATTCCAGTTGTAATTAGAATTCCCCCCCCCCCCCAATAATAGTAGAACAGCACCAGGCCTTATATACTGTGAATATTTACAGTATAATGATAACCCCAAATTATGTTATTCTTTGTTACCCTAGTAAATATTTCCAAAATCTGGAGAGAAATCCAGCAGAGGAGAATATTGTAAGAAACAAGACCACCTATTGAGCTATGGTACATGCAGGAGTGAAACGAGGGCCTTCTTTAACTGTAGTTCAGGCTCTCTCTTTGATAAGATTTGTGGCAATAGCTCAATGTGGGCTTTGCAGAGACATAAGAAATACTAAAAAAATACTAAAAAAATAATCTTTGTTCTCAATGAAAGAGTCAGCCTCTCAAAATACTGCTAGCCTATGTATGAGGGCAAGACAAAAAAGGTGGGTTGGAGGAATCACCAAGGATTCTGCAAAGTTTGCAAAATATCTCTACTCACAACTGCTGTTTTTCCTGCTTGTGAGGTAAAAGTAAAGGTTGTCCTTGCTTGAAAGCCAGTCGTATCTGACTCTATTGTCCAGTGCTCATCTCTGTTTATAGTCAAAGAGCCAGCGCTGTCTGTATCTGCAGACATTTCCGTGAACATGTGGCAGGCATGACTAAACACCGGAGTGCACAGAATGCTGTTTACCTTCCCTACCCGAGTGGTGCCTATGTATCTACTTGTAATTTCTTGCTTTCGAACTGCTAGGTTGGCAGGAGCTGTAACAGAGACAGAAGCTCACTCCATCATGCAGCATTCAAGTCCTGAACTGTTGACCTGTTGACTTTCCAGTCGTCAAGTTCAGCATCTTAACCACTAAGTCACTTCAGCTCCCTGCTTGTGAACCTAAGCACAAATACAGAAAGGACAGAAGGACTGCCCAGTTCATCGAAAAGAGGCAACCTACCCACTGAATGTGTGAAGTTTAGGAAAGTCCATGAAATCAGGAAGCTTTTTGTGCTGTATGTGCAAATCGTACACAAATCAATCTCACAAATGGCAGAACTCTTGTTGAGAACAGGAAAATGTTTCTTACCAACTCACAGACCAGGAGAAAAATATGGAGTTTTTTTACTATTAGGCATGAATGTGAAACAAATGAGGATTTACTTGAGTTCTGCTATGCTTTTTACTCACAAATCCCTGGCTATCCCTGGCGTCGCCCCAAGAACATCTGTCCGTCCAACCAGAGCAGACCAGAGGGGCTCTCTAATTGTTCCATCAGCTAGAGGGGCTTGTCTCTCCAGCACAAGAAAGAGGGCCTTCTCTGTGTCTGCTCAAGCCCTATGGAACCTCCTGCCAACAGAGTTACGGCTCCAGATGGAATTGCTGCCCTTCACGAAAGAACTCAAAACCTGGCTGGCAGTGCAGGTGCGGGGCACCAATGGATGGGTGACCCCCGCCTGCTCGCTGGTATAGATAAGCAGACTCCTCCCTCTTAGCTCTCTTTCTATAGAGAGGGTGGGTAGTTTTTCTAAGATTTTAATATTTGGATAGTGTTTTTAATGTTTTTATAACATTTTTTGTATACCTTTTTATGATTGTATTTTGTTTGATATGTTGTTTGATATGTTTTGTTTGATATGTTGGCGTATGCTGAGCGGGCGGCATACAAATAAAATAAAATAAAATAAAATAAAATAAATCATGGATTTGTACTGCTTAAATCTACCTTGTGTTAAGAGCATCCATGATCTTGTGCTAGAAATGCAGGCTTGTGTTGTTTTTTTAAAAAAAATCTGTAATGGAGATTTCTGTGTGATATTCAGTGAAGGGCATTCCGTGCGCTCCGGTGTCTAGTCATGCCTGCCACATGACCACAGAAATGTCTGCAGAAGCAGACAGCGCTGGCTCTTCGGCTTAGAAACAGAGATGAGCACTGCACCCTAGAGTCGGATACGACTGGCTTTCGAGCAAGGGAAACCTTTATCTATTCAGTGAAGGGAGGTGGTAGTGATACATTCTGGGTTATCACTGGGTAAAAACTGTGGACTAGTCAAAACAATCTGACCCAGTGTTTTCTCTCTCTCTCTCTCTCTCTCTCTCTCTCTCTCTCTCTCTGTGTGTGTGAAACCTACATTTGGATGGACAGGGAGTACTGAGTAATCATTGGCTGAAACCCTTCAGAGGAGGGGCCAGAAGGTGGTGTCATAAAAAAGATGGTGTCATGAAAAAGCTGATTTCTGAGCTGTGCTTTTTCATGAGATCTTGCCCATCAAATTACCTTGCAAGTTGGGGATTTCAATGTGTGGGACATGCTTTAGGACACATACCAGGCAGAGAGATTGGAATGTAAACTAATTTCTATTGGATGAGATTACACACGTGGGGAAGTGGATATCAAAAGAACAAAACCAGAGTGGGAGGAATTTTACTTCCTCTTTCACCATGGAAGTCCAGGGAGGGAGCCTCACAGAAGGAACTGTGAGTACAAGGGAGGGCCAGAAGGGCCAAGACAAGTTACCATATTTTGGACCATAAGACGCACCTGACCATAAGACGCAACCAGTTTTTAAAGCAGGAAAACAAGAAAAAATATTTGCACCATCAACCAGTGGTGGTGTTCCAGGGGAAATGGGCGGGCAAGCCAATTGCACTGAGGGCAGGAAGCAATGCTCGAGCCTAGCCTCTTGCTCTCCCTGCAACCAGGAAGCATGGCTTCCCCCTCCATTTTGACCACATGGAGCAGGGACAAAGACAAGAAAGGTAAATGAAACCCTTTCTTTTTATGCACAGGTTTGGTTTCCCACTGAAATGTATTGGGAACATACAAACAGAAAAGCTTTAGAATACTGTACTAGAAATCGATTTCCAATGCATTTAAATGGGAAATTGTGATTTGTGCCCTCTTGTGGCCACCTGTGGTAATGGCCTGCTGAACATATGTTTTTCTTTCCCCAGCCCTTCTTTCCCCGGTCCGGAACAACTGTGGCGGCAGTGGTGGAGGTCTTCGGTCAGCCACGTCTGTTGTAAAATATCCTTTTTCAACAGACTTGCTGGACAGCATTCAGACTATAAGACGCACCCTCATTTCCCTCCCCTCACTTTTTTGGGGGGGAGTGCATCTTATGGTCTGAAAAATACAGTAAGTTTTCTTATTTCTTTAAATGATTGGTTTGCAAGTCAGATTTCCCATGCTATATTCAATTCTTTAATTCACTTAAAATAAACTTCATAAAATATAGAATCTTTGTGTCTAATGAATTGGGAAAAGGAGCTGACTGGACCACACTAAACTGGCCACATTTTGCTACCTAATCTGAGTAATCTAAGACCTGCACACTCACTAGTCTTGGGGCCACATGGAGTCACAGGGGAGCCCATAAGGGCCGGGTTGCCCCACAAGGTGTCAGACACTGATGGTAAGGAGGCAAAGAGTGAAGTGTGGCATGGAGGAATGAAATAATCTCTCCTTAAAGAGACTTATATCATTACTTGTTGGAGGAGATAAAAGAAGTGGGAGAGAAAGGAGGGGTCTCTTTGTTCTCTTCGTGATGCTACGTAAGTAGTTCTCTGGAGTCTGCTTAGAACTTAGCAAACATGTAATCTTTTGAAATAGAGGAGGGGGTCCTCAGGGCTTCCAAACTCAGAACAGGTTTCATTGATTTTAATGTGCTTTCTGGACTGAAGAAGCTTTATTTGCCTAGAACTATTTTTGGTAACCTAAGCAATCTGTAACTGGTTTTGCTACAATATATCTTTAAGAGACAGGAAGATGACTGGTGTTATTTTTCTACCTGCTACCTTACTGTCAGCCTGACTCAGGTCAGCACATATGAGAAGGTGAGCTGAAATCCTGGATTGCTTAGCCACAGGGCATCAATTCAGGTGCGATCCCACTTACTTGTAGGCCCAAGGGTCTACTCAGGAGCAACAGGTCTGTCACATTATATGGCCCAGAATTGTAAATGTGATTATTGTTTTTATCAAGGCAAACAGAAGCACTAGGTTGCTGTGCTGAGTAAACTATTCCAGTATACCCCAGTGCAGTTCCCTGCATCCCTAGGAAAAATTCCCGCAGAGAACCAGAACACTATCTCATTTGGGTTGGTTCACTTGTACTTGCATGTTATTTAAAGATTCCTTTCTTCAGTAGTGACATGAAGGAGCCCTGATTTAAAAAAAAATTCTCACATTAGTTTAGGTAAAGGTAAAGGTGGCCCTTGCTCAAAAGCAAGTCGTATCTGACTGTAGGGTTCAGTATTCATCTCTGTTTATAACAAAAGAGCCAGCACTTTGTGTGTGTTTACAGATGTTTCCATGGACATGTGGCAGGCATGGCTAGACAAAGAACACTGTTTACCTTCCCACCAAAGTGGTCCCTATTTATCTACTTGCAATTTCTTGCTTTTGAACTGCTAGGTTAGCAGGAGCTCACTCCGTCATACAGCACTCGGGCCTCGAATGACTGGCCTGCCAACCTTCCAGTCTTCAAATTCAGCATCTTAACCACTGAGCTACTGCAGTCCCCACTTTAAACATAATGGACTGCATTAGTTAAATTCCATTTCCCCCAAAAATCAATAAAACCAGTTTATAACAACTACAACTCAAGTAGTTGTTACAAACTTGCCACATAGATTTCAGCAGGGCAAATATCCAACAGGATTAGTATGGCTGGTGGTGAAAACTATTACTTGCTACTGTTTTTTCTCTCTTCCTCTCTTGTTCTGTGCAAGAGTTTTCACATGTGTAGGAAAGATTTTTATGGAAACAACTCAGTAATTGCACAAAAATGTCATAACCACTGATTTATTTAAACTTTTAATTTGCATCTATCTAAACAACCACCCTGTCCTTTCTCTAGGTAAGGTTTGTTCTTTGCAGTGGCATAATGTGCAAATTAGATAGGAGAAAAGAACTCCTTCTATTGTTCTTGTTTTACATTGAATGAATCTCATGAAGCTTAAAAATTCCCCATCAAAGTGGCTTCTTGCATCAAGGGAGCCTAAATGAAGAACAATTATGATTTTAGTTATTATTTTTCACAACCCTGGTCCAGATCCAAACTAATTCTTCAAGCACATGGAGTTAGTTTGCACACTCAAATTGTCAGTCACCAGATAACCATCCATGTAAACACAGATGTGCAAACTGGCTTTTTGGGGTTATCTCATGTTTGTACTCTTCTTTTCTTGAGTGTGAGAAATCAGGAAAAAAAGAGCTCCTATGATTATATCAATTAGTGCTCGGGCAACTATGTTCTGTTTTGCTACTGTTCTTTCTTCCCAACTATTCTGAACTCCTGATTTTAGTATGAGAAATTAAGGAGATGATAAAAGCATAATTTTATTTCATAAGTATTAGAGTCATTGGAAGTTCCCTTAGATCAAATGAGATAAAAAATAAACAATATCCAATTGCTATGTGCATCTCTAATCTTTATATCCATTTTCAACATTTGCAATAACGAAGTACAAGCAGTTGTGCTGCAAGGATACATACCGGGGGAGGGGGGGTTGCTGTGCTATGAGAAATGTGTTTTCTCTTACCATTAATTTTATGTTGTGTCAAATAATGGCCTGAGAAGAATGTACATGTAGAATTATCTCCGTTGCAGACTCCACAAACATCCAAAACAGCTTTGGATCCAAGACTACGGTCACACCCAACTTGCTGCAACAAAGAAAGCCAGTGTCAAAGTCTAAAAAGGAATGTGATCCTGCCTTTTCTTCATCAATGTTGCTTTTTCCTTTACAATGATATTACAAATATAGATGGTCGAGAAATGTGTCTAGTCCGTATTTCGATGCAAGCTTAACTAACATTACACTTTTCAACAAGCATGCAAACATAGGATCATAGAATAATATTGTTATCAAGTACAATCCCATGCTCAATGCAGGAATGCAACTCAAAGTAAATCTTATAGAAGGGCTGCACATGCAGTCCCCTAGTTATCCTTGTTGCCCTCTTTTGAACTTGTTCTGGTTTGCTACCTTCTTAAAATGTGAAATGCAGAACTGGACACAGTACTCAAAACAAGGCCTGACCAAACAACTAGTACTTCATGGGATTTGGAGATAATACTTCTTTTAGCATAGTATTGGCCTTTCTTACACCCACATTACACAGTTGTCTTATAGCAGCATGTTATCAATGACTTCGAAGATCCTTCTTGCGCATAGTATCACTGAACCAAGTATTTCTCATCTTGCAACACATGGGAGGGTCTACGTCTAAGTCAAGGACAGAGGTTAAACCTGGAACTTTCTTCAAGAAAACATGAACTTCACCACTGAGTTAAAACCTTTGCTGTGGAGGGAAATTTCATCTTAATCTTACTTCACAAACTCCATCGATGCAGACATCATCTCTAAACGATGTGCAGGGGGTTCCATCTTTCACTCGGTTGGACATCGCAAAGAAAAAGTCAAAATCTTCAGCGGTGCAGTAAAGCTTGCATAGATCTTGCTCTGGAGAAAACATGAAAAGCAAAGGACAAGGTTGATTGTCCATTGATATTCCATCCTGGAGGCCATGGGCACTTTAGGGAATTTTAAAAAAACTATAGGAATCAAAGTGCAATAATCATGTCCAGATAATCATGTTGTTTCCAAACAGCCTGAGGAATGGAAATGCTAAGACAATTTCACTGGTTTCCAGTTAATTTCTACATAGAAATCAAGTGCTGGTTTTGATCTCTAAGGTCCCAGATTAAGTTTAACATGTTTCCTATAAAGCTACTTTCTCCCAAAGGCAGATGGCTATTAATATAATCCTCTGATTTTTAGGTGTGCAAGATTAGGTTGCAATGCCAAGACTGTCCCAGTCCTTGTGACTTTAGGTCCAGAACCTAGGACTAAGAGCAATCTTGTGATGTCAAAGAAGTGAGGCAGTTAATTGACAACACAGCCATAAGAAGATTTTAGGCAAATAAGACCAGAATGTGGATACAACCTGCTTAACAGTGGCAAGGCAGGCAGCTAGTACTTCACAAACCTAGTATTGGCAGTACAGTAGTTGCTTCTAGAAAATGATGACATTGAATGCCCAGAAATTTAATCGAAACTTCTTCTTCAGGTGCCATATCCATTCCGGATATTGGCTATCATCATGGCGATAGTCTTCCTGTTCTTAACTCCTCGGAACAGTTCTTCTGAGGACCTTCCACACCAGTCTCCCAGGTTCTTCAGCAATGAAGCCCATCTACCTTCAGGGCCTCTCTTCCCAGGGATCTTTCCTTGCAGAGTGAATTGGAGTATTCTATACTTTATGTTGTTCCTTATGATATGGCCAAGGTATTATTGGAGCTTTCTTTGCTTAATGGTCTTAAAGAGTTCTTGTTCTTTATCCATTCGGCACTTCAGGAAAAAAATGCATCCTGCTTCAGGAAAAAATGCATTCTCGGATACAAGTTGCAGCCAAAAGACCGGCATGTGCCTATTGCAGATGGAAAGAGGGATGCTTAGAAATAATGGTTTGCCCTAAGGCCACCTACTGAAATTATGAAAAACATGAGATTCATACCAGGGACATCTTGATTTGCTGTTTATTCCTCCAGCCAATACATAATACCAAATTCCCTTCAGCAATTTGATTTCAAAATGGAGATCAAAATAACTTCATTTGCCTGGCCTTTACTTGAATGAAATTTCCCCCTATTTTTACTCTTTATTATTAGGTTTCATTTGTTTCTGCCACCTCTTCTCAGAATTACCTAACTCCGGTAGATAGACCCACTAGCTTAGACATAACATATAAAGCCAACTGATGTCACTAATGCTAATTAAGTTGGAATTACCCCTCAGATTTAGGCAGAAAGTCCCCAGCAATGATCAACTTACAAATCACAATCAAACATAAAACAAATGATAAAAACAGAAAGAAACAACTAAATAATAAAACTAATAGACTAGGTGCCCTTTTGCTTAGTCTTGTGCAAAAATATGCAGTTACAGTTGGAATCTAAAGACTAGCAGTGAGGAGGGAACAGGATGTATACAGATGTCTCTACAGCCTCCAGTGAAAAAAGTATAACATATTTTGGAACTCATGAAAGGATAACACCACCCTAGAGTCGGATATGACTGGCTTTTGAGCAAGGGTGACCTTTTCCTTTACCATATGGTGATAAAAGAATATCAATGTTTCTATAAACTATGTAAAACATACAAGAAAGAAAGCTGCTGCTGCTGCTGCTGCTGCTGCTGCTGCTGCTACTACTACTACTACTACTACTACTACTACTATAACGTTACCTTCCACTTTTGTGTAAGGTTTCCACTTGTAGTACCATCCTCGGAAAGGTTTGCTGTTATACTCGGCACACTGCTGGGCACGGAAATCAGGGCCATCAGATGGGCAGGGCTTAGTGTTGCAGAGCTGATAAATGCGACTTGAACCCTGACAGAACTTGCCCCCATACTGAGGTCTAGGCAGAAAACAGAAAATGGCTTTTCCAGTAAGAAACATATGAAATGTAGAAAACATCTGCATCAAATTCATATTTACTCATCACCTTTTAAATTTAAGGAAAGGTCTTCGTTTCCCCTAGAACCTTTGTGAAACTTGATGGAACAGAAGAGAATGCCAGGACTACAATGTGGGATGGAAGAATTACTCACCTCTTAAAAGGAAAGAATCCCTAGGAAAGGTTAGCTCCTGGTCATACAGAGAGCTAGGTTGTTTAGAAGCCACTTAATAGGCTGGGAAGTCAAGTTGGCAGAACCAAACTGAGTCTATTGCACCAACATTGTGCATTTGGAGGACAGGCAACTTCAAACTTGGATCAAAGTACTCAACATTTACAATGAAATGCCCGATGCTAGTGGTTTGAAATGTTCTTCATTTGAACATTGAACATTCATTTGAACAATGTTCTTCATTGAACATTTCATCATTGGGCTAAAATTATCCGCTCTATAAATTGCACGGTGCTCTTTCTGAAACAAAGAAAGAGAGAAAAACCAAACACTGATCAGATGATCAGTTGTCAAAAAAATTATCATCATATTGGATTCTACTGTGCAACATTTCAACAAGCATTGTGGTCCAAGAAGTGTGCATGCTGGTCTTGGACTGTAATGATGATTGATTGAAGTTTGCATGAGATCTTGACTTTTAAATCACTTGGCCAAAGAGAAGCTAATATATGCCATTCAATCAGATCCTATAAATTCAACTCAATGCTCTTACCTGCCTGCTTTATAATTTATTTATTCCATTTTTACACCGCCCACCTGGGATATTCCCCACTCTGGGTGGTGCACATACAAGTAACAAAATAAGACAACAAAGGGAATGTATATACTGTGTACTTAACAGCAGCAGCACTGTGCCAGATAAACACGAAATCCTCTTTTTCCCCACGGGAATTCATCTATTTCAATATCATGATTCATTCATAGCTGAGGATGGCAGATTTCAGTTACATATTAGATATTCTGGTTAGTTCTGTCAACAGTGCCAACCTATCAGAGTGCAATTCCCGAAAAATAACTACCTGTCTGACCCAGTCTTCCCAGGCCTGGCAACTATAATATATTGGCCTATTCTGAAAGTGGCCAAAAAGGCAATTTCAAATCAATCAGAAAACACCCTGATGATGATGAGGATGAGAAGAAGAAGAAGAACAACAACAGCAACCTTTTTCATTACCAGGATCTGAAGATTGTTGAACACATGCAAACACATGAATGTATAAATATAATCCCACTTTCCTAAACACATGAATGTATAAATATAATCCCACTTTCCTAAACCAGTTTCAGGTTTAGGACATGCAAGAGAAAATCACTCCAGTTGCTATGGTTCATTGCAGCTACCAGAAATGGTTGGCTTGTGTGCAGGCTCTTTATCAGTTAGCCATGGCATCCTCTATGTTTCCTTCTGCCTGCCCATAAAATCCTAACAGGATTTTATTCTGAACAAAAGGAAAATCTAAAAGAAGTCACTGTGTATTCTCAGTTCTTTTTGAGAGGTGCTGTTGAAGGAGTGGTAATTCATAGATTGTTTTCCACCTTATAGCAATTGATTTAGGCTTCTGGGAATTGAAATCCAAAAACCAGGGAAACACTGGTTTAGATCATGGAAGCCATGGGGGTGAGGAAGGATTAACTCTTACCTTTGCCCTGATCAAATTTGCTGCTTGTGTAGCTGTTTATTGAGTAAAAATAAAGCTACAGAATATCCAAACACAGATTTTGAATATTTTATGCTTTCTGTGGTAAGAGAGTGAGAGGTCCAGCCCTAGGCTACTCAAGTATGGGGTGCCTCAGGGCTCGGTGCTCTCTCCTCTCCTATTTAACATCTACATGAAGCCACTGGGTGAGATCATTCATTCCCACGGGGTGCGGTACCATCAGTACGCGGATGACACTCAGTTGTACATCTCGGCCCGTGGGGAGCCCAGTGATGCTGTTGAAATCTTATCTGGATGCCTGGAGGCCATTGGGGTCTGGATGGGGGCCAATGGGCTTCGGCTGAATCCCAGCAAGACAGAGTGGCTGTGGATAAGGGAGTTACCATTTTGGTACCGGATGGGGCTGTTTTGCCCCAGACAGACCCAGTGCGTAACTTGGGGGTCCTTCTGGACTCGCGGCTGCTGCTAGAAGAACAAGTAGCGGCTGTGGCCAGGAGGGCTTTTGCCCAACTTCGGGTGATTCGCCAGTTGCGCACGCTCCTGGACCGGGGCTCCTTGCTTATGGTCACCCATGCTCTGGTCACTTCCCGACTAGATTATTGTAATGCACTCTACATGGGGCTGCCCTTGATGACCATTCGGAGGCTGCAGCTGGTCCAGAATGCGGCAGCCCGGGTGGTGATCGGATGTGGGCGATATGCCCATGCCTCACCGCTACTTCGGGAGCTGCACTGGTTACCAGTTTGCCTCCGGGTGCAATTCAAGGTGCTGGTTTTGACCTTTAAAGCCCTATATGGCAGTGGGCCAGGATACCTTAGAGACCGCATCGTCCCAAGAGTGTCTGCCCGTCCAACCAGAGCGGACCGGAGGGGCTCTCTAATGGTGCCATCAGTTAGGGGTTCACATCTGTCCAGCACCCGAAGGAGGGCCTTCTCCGTGTCCGCACCAACTCTCTGGAACCTCCTGCCAACAGATCTAAGACTTCAAAGAGAATTGCTGCCCTTCAGGAAAGGATTGAAGACCTGGCTGGCAGGGCAGGTGTGGGGCCCGAATGGGAACACGGTCCCCACCTGCTGCTTATGTAAACAATTAAGAACTCTCTCTTCTTCTTTTTATAGTGGGTGGGATGGGTGGGTGGGATATGGGTTTTTTAAAGTGGGTGGGATATGGGGCTTTTAAAGTGTTTTTATGTGTTTTTAGAACTTGTTGTAATGCCGCCCTGAGTCGGGTTCTGCCTGAGTGGGCGGCATATATAAATATGGCTATTAAATTAAATTAAAACAAAAGGTATTACGCAGCTTAAAGTGGCCAAAACATTTTGATGACACTAGGGCCAGGCAATGGTCTTCTATATATCACACAGACACTGGTTTCTGACTCCCCAGAGATCTGACCACATTGCAAATGTATAGTTCAGACATTACACATTTTCTTTCAGCGCCCCCTCCCCTCCCCCCCCCCCCCCCAATGTCATCACTCAACCAAGCATGTCTCCTAAATACATACATGTTGTGAAATCATCTCCAAGCAAATCTTTGTTTGGCTCATCCATGACCTATTACATTGTACAAAACCAGCCAGTTTTATCATAGGTAGGGGTGGGTGGGGGATGTCTTCAACCTCATACACTGCGTTTACATAATGACATCTAAATCCCTATGTGATTAGTTATCACCAGCTGCTTAGTCCATTACATTCACTCGTGATCATCCCTTAATATACCATTCAGTTGAATCCACAACTATTTGCTCAGATTTATAATACAGAAATCCAGGTGCAGTTTAATATAATTATATAGCCCGCTGTTCAGCATCAGCATTTTTATTGTCAGATGTTTATAAAACAAGCTGGAACATCTTCCCACGTTTTTCATGCATTTATAACTCTGAAATGATTCAAATAAACTTCCCACCAAATGCCCTTCTTCCTACAATGTCTTTAGCAAATGCAAGCCTGGTGTAGAGTACATGGGAGTGCCCCTTTGGTAAAGGCAGGGCAGAACAGAAAGGTTTCACTATTACACACACACATACTGTATCTTTATTCGACCATCAGTCAGTACAAAATAACACACAGAGATTTAAACCGATTTCACTATTATAAGTCTCAAAAGTCTATGGTTTGTAAAAACAACATCCCCAAAGCTAATAATGTAAATACCTGGTATCCACTATTTCCATGATCAGTTCCATGATCAGCTCTAGTTCGGTGGCAGGAGGCCTTGGTGTGGCAGAGTCTCATGCCCCCTTTGCTCCCTGGCACCGTGGACATGGCCACGGACTTGGCCACTGGGGCATGGGGCCGGACATCGCCCCCTGCCCAGCCTAGGCTTTGGACTCTGAGGCTTGGACTCTTGCAGCCAAATTCTTGTTTTGGGATGTTTTGACTTAGGTGACTTTTATTATTGTATGCTAATTGTATTCTGCTACTTGTATCTTGTTCTCTAGTGTATGCTAATTGTATCTTGTTTTATATCGTATTGAATGTCATGTTATTGTTAGCTGCCCTGTGTCGCATCTGCAAGTAGGCAGCATATAAGTCCAAATTAATAATAATAATAATAATAATAATAATAATAATAATAATAATAATAATAATAATAATAATAATAATAATAATAATAATAATAATAATAATAATAATAATAACAACAACAACAACAACAACAACAATAATAATAATAATAACAATAATAATAACAATAACAATAACAATAACAATAACAATAACAATAACAATAACAATAACAATAATAATAATAATAATAATAATAATAATAATAATAATAATAATAATAATAATAATAATAATAATAATAATAATAATAATAATAATAATAATCCATGTGGCACATGGATGTCATCGGGATATGCAAAAATATTAGCACCTTCATCGAAAGTGCAATGAAGAACTGGGAAACAATTGTTCATTAGAAATGAGAGTTATGGACTGGTTAATATCAAATGAGGGATTTTGCAAGGTGACTCTTTATCGCCCTTGTTGTTCAACATTGCCTTGATCCCCCTGTCAATAACTTTGCATAAGACAAACCTGGGGTACCAAACTGCCAAAAATTAAAGGAAAAATTCTTGGATGAATGGATGACCTAAAGCTGTATGGGAAATCAGAAACCGAAATACTGTCACTGACCAATACAGCCCGAATTTTCAGTACCAACATTAACATGGAGTTTGGATTGAATAAATGCACCACAGTGGCACTGAGAAACGAAAAAATCACGGAGAGTGAAGGAACTGAAATGCCAAATGGGCAAGCCATTAAGTGTCATCAGTCTGAAGCCTATAGATATCTGGGCATATTGCAATTGGATAACTTTAAGCATGGGCAAATGAAAAGTGTGGCCAGTAAAGAATACACTCAAAGGGTCAGAAAAATTCTGAAAAGCAAACTGAATGGAGGCAATTGCCCACCACCCCCTGAGTGAAGAGACGGACACATGTCATGGGTTCAAACATGGGCCACTTTATTAAGCCAAAATAAGTTGTTGTAAACTATTGCGCTGGGGACTAAGTAGTGCGGGTGCATGATAATAACTCAGGTCAATACCAGAGAATTTGGATTCCAAATAATAGGGACAGCAGAAAAGCTCTACAGATAGGCCAGCACTGTGTCCAACAGTATAGCCAAGCTATGCGACCAGGGAGCTAGCAAAGCATCCTGATCAGCTGTCTGCGGCTATTAAACAGCCATGAGACACCCCAAGTGATAGTACTGTCTGAGGTTCCAAATTAACCGAGACCCCAAACAAATAACTAAACAGGCCATTCTGATTAAAATCACCCGCACTACCTGCTAAAGTGACCGGAATAACCTCCAGCAAAAACTCAACCTTCAGCAACAGTATGGGATGGGCAAAAAACCATGACCCCAAGAGCCAAACAGGGGCCATGCAAAAATTCCCATCCAGCCCCGAAGCGACTGCATATCACACTGCTACTGAGGGAGGGAGGGAGGGTGGGGATTTGTTTCCCCAATGCTGAGCAGTTAAAGAAGGTGAGGCAGGAAGTTGCCACTACCTATAAAGTCTTCTTGGCTCCTCCCTATCACACCAGGCAGGCAAGGCCTGCAAGAGCACGCCCATCTCTTCCCGGAGGAAGCAGGCAAAGCCAGCACAGGTGGGTATTTTACCCCCAGTGCTAGTCCATTGCCCACCACACCCGAGTGAAGAGACGGACACATGTCATGGGTTCAAACATGGGCCACTTTATTAAGCCAAAATAACTTGTTGCAAACTATTGCGCTGGGGACTAAGTAGTGCTGGTGCGTGATAATAACTCAGGTCAATACCAGAGAATTTGGATTCCAAATAATAGGGACAGCAGAAAAGCTCTGCAGATAGGCCAGCACTGTGTCCAACAATGTGGCCAAGCTATGCGACCAGGGAGCTAGCAAAGTGTCCTGATCAGCTGTCTCAGGTCTGCGGCTATTAAACAGCCATGAGACACCCCAAGTGATAGTGCTGTCCAAGGTCCCAAATTAACCGAGACCCCAAACGAATAACTAAACAGGCCATTCTGATTAAAATCACCCACACTACACGCCACATGGGGTACAGCCAAGGGCTGAACCCCAACCCACCCCAGACCGGCCTACCGGACTGGAGGCCCCAGTGCAGTGGAAGGAGCAAATTGAGGCAAAAAGGCCATGAACCAATGGAGTGGCTGGAGGCCCTAGCCTCTGGAAAGCATACCTGTCAAGTTTTGGATTTGAAAATAAGGGAAATTTTGGCCACACCCCTCTGTGGGCATGGCCAAATCTGTGGGCATGGCCAAATATAGCTATGTGACTTGCTGGGTTCTAGTCATGCCTGCCACATGGCCATGAAAATGTCTGCAAACACAGACAGCACTGCTTCTTTGGCAGTAAATGGAGACGAGCACTGCACCCTAGAGTTGGATACAACTGGCAGATTTTACTTTCTTAGGATCAAAGATCTCTGCAGATGGTGATTGCAGCCATGAAATAAAAAGGCAACTGATGCTTGGGAAACAAGCTATGAGAAACCTGGGGAACAAAGTTAAAAGTAGAGGCATCACCTTGCAAACAAAAAATTGCATAGTCAAAGCAATGGTATTCCCGGTGGTAATGTATGGGCGTGAGAGCTGGAACATTAGGAAAGCTGAGCACAGAAGAATAGATGCCTTTGAAATGTGGTGTTAGAAATAGGTCGATCCTAGAAAAAATCAACCATGACTGCTCATTAAAGGTCAAATAGTAAAGATGACGTTAAAGTACTTTGGACATCAAATGAGAAGAGAGGATTCACTTGAGAAAACCTTGATGCTGGGAAAGGTGGAGGACAAAAGAAGGGGGTGGGCAAAAATAAGATGGCTAGATGGTATTGTAGATGCAATAGGCACAAAGCTGTGTGGGCCAAAGAAGCCTTTCCCCATCTTCTTGGGGGACTTTTGTTTTGTTTTCTTTCTTGTTTACTCATTTTTAATTTTAAAAAAATTCTGGGAAACAAAGAGCAGAATAGTAAACCAGCCCCCTAGGGTGAACTAGCCCTGCACGTGGCTAGATACCCTCCCCCCCCCAATTTGGGTGGAGGAGCAAGGGATTAATTCCCCCAAATTAACCGATCTATTTGTTCCTCACTGCAACCAGTTGAAACACCAACATCTGAGAATGTCGGATCCAGCTTAAGGAAGGGAATTAGTAAAGTAAAAAGCAACCTCTGTAGTTTCCAAGCCTCCCAGCAGCTGAGGAATTAATCTCCATATATGAAATATCGCTCACCTAGAGTAGACTCCCGTCCCATGGTGGCTCCGACCAGCAGCAGCAAAAACAAAGCCTCCATGACCATGTGGCAGGGAAGGGAAATGAAAGAGAAACAAACTACAGAAGGCCCCCACCACCTTCTCTCTCTCCTTCCACAAGCAGAAAGCCACAGCGACCTCTGGTGGCAGGAAAAACATAATGCAGCTTCACCTGTGAGGGCTCCGGTTAGGATTTTTTTTTAAAAAAAAGGGATATTACGGAGAAATTAATAAAATGGGAGGGGGCGGGAAGAGGGGTAAAAATAAGGGATACATGACAGGTATGCTGAAAAGGTAGAAGTGGTCACGTAGAATAGCAAAAGAAGACCAGGCTGTGGCAATCAGGTACGAGAGGAGAATAATTGTACCGCAAGGAAAACAGAAGAATGGAGGCAGGGTCATCTCAGTCCACCAATGGAAGGAGGTCCACCAGTGCAAGCCTCACCTTTGTGTTCTCAAAACAAAATGTGCCATCTCACCTATGAGATGAATGCCACTTGCAGATGTACCACAAGGAAAACAGAAGAATGGAGGCAGGGGCACCTCTGTCCACCGATGGAAGGAGGTCCACCAGTGCAGGTCTTGCCTTAGTGTTTTCAAAACAAAATGTGCCATCCCATCTATGAGATGCACACCACCAATGGATGCACTGTGCCGTAAAATGTTCAATATGAAGATTGGCCGGAAAGAACTGCACCATCTCCGTGGTGAGATGCCCAAGAGAGGGCGGAAACAGGAGGAAAATTGTGCCCTCTCACAGCTGAGATGCATGGCCCCAGCAGCAGCACTGCGGGACGAAACTGAGACACAGCAGGCTGCAGCAATGACAGGAACCGCATCTTAAGAAGAGTCCGGGAACCTGGAAGAAAAGAGAAGGCACCAGCAGGAACTGCCCACAAACTGGGGGGTGGGGGAGTATACACCTTAAGAAAACCCACAGAGTTATACAGGCATATAAAGTCAGGTTCCAGGGGAAGGAGTGAGCGGAGCAGTGGAGAGGCTAAGAAGTGGAGCCAACCCAGGCACTCAGTGGGTGGGGACACTAAATCCCAGGCACGCACTGAGCCCAGGGCAGGGCAGGGACATTGGGACCCCTGGGATGCCAGAGGAGAGCATATCTGCATGAAAACATAGGGAAAGATGATTCTATGTGCTAAAAGTAGACTTAAATCAACGCAACACCATCATACTTATGCATTTCCACATAGCACTAGTTATCAGCCTAGGAGGGAAGGGAGGCTGAATAAACCCCAACCCCCTGGCAAGAATAGAACTCACAATCCTTGGGTAGCAGTACAGCAATTGATTCACTGATACCCCAAGGGTTGACCCCACCCAAGGAAAGGTCCCAGCCAGTGCAGGCAAGCAACGTGAAAGCAAAACCGCTCTCCCAGAAAAAAGGCCCAGCAAGGGAGAAAATTCGTTTCTCCCTTGCCAATTCAAAGAGGCCAGTTCCACTTGGGGCCCTTTGGCAACCAAGCCATTAATGGGCAGTGTGATTAAATTGAACCACTACTCGCCAGGCAGCACCACCCTCTAGACCCTATGTGAGGCCTGCTGCTCCAGAGGGAGAAAGATTTGTTTCTCAATGCCAAGCAGTTAAAGAGGGCGATGCGAAGGAGGAGAACCACCCGTAAGGAGAAAATAGTCCCAGAAAGGCGGGCCAAGAACAATAAAAGTGCAACAAGTATTTAATAATTAAAAGTGAATTTTTCAGTATGCAGGAACTAATGGGTAGGACAGAGCAAGTTCTTACAGGATCATTAGCCAAAGTGTGGAAAATACAAAATACAAATGTTACGAACACATATCATGATGGAATGACAACAATCTTGCTTTTGGTTAAAGAGGGCGAGGCAGGAAGTAGCCACCACCTATAAAGGCTTCTTCTTGGCTTCTCCGTATCACACCAGGCAGGCAGGCCTGCAAGAGCAGAGGCCCAGGCCCATCTCTCCCCAGGGGAATCAGGCAAAGCCAGCACAGGTGGGTATTTTACCCCCAGTGCTGATCCATACCATCAAGGTCATTAACATCAGAGCCATACCTGTTATCAGATATACTGCTGGCATTATAAACTGGACTCAGATGGAGCTAGATAGTTTGGATAGGAAAACAAGAAAACTTATGACTATTCACTATGCATTACGCACCCACGCAGTGATGTGGATAGGCTGTACTTACCTAGAAAATCAGGAGGTAGAGGTCTCTTGTAAGTGAAACAGACAGTTGAAGAAGAGAAGCATGCGCTAGAAGATTACGTAAAAAACAGTGTAGAGCCAGCTTTAATAGAGGTTGTTAGGGTATTTGTCTCATATGGTATTGTATAAGGTACATGTCCCCTTAAACTGTTCTTGAATATTGTGCTCAGCTAATTGTAATTAGAGAGTGACTCTGCAGAAAGTCTGCTATAAAATTACTACTCTCTCAGCCTTTGGGTTGTCTGACAACTTTGAGGTGTCTGAGCATTACTACTGACCCGTTGGGAGCTGACTGCCTAGAAGGACTGGACCTTTGTCGCCTGGCTTGCTGAAAGGCAACAACCTCGGAGGAGGACTTTGGTGTTCGGAAACTGGAGGCGACAACCAGCATAGTGAGATACAGCTCTTTTATTTCTGGGGTCTGAACACAACTTGGAGGGGAACAACAGGGACTTATATACACATTTAACTTGATACAAAACAGCGGGAACAAAGATTATTGGGAGATTTGAACGTATGTTACAAGAGTATATATATTTGACAGCTATACTGCGCACTTCTCAGAATTTGAATTGTGCGCGCTTGAAGTCTCGCAATATCAGCCAAGATCAGCGGCTGTCAAACAGCGTGACTGTTTGACATGTAATTTATGCAGCTTCTGCGGCAGGCAGAGTGACCGTTTGAAATGTAATTAACACAGTTAGTCATACATAACAAGGACTGAACCAAGATACTTAAAATACCTTGCTGAGATACACTAGACTTAGCATACTTGATAGTCTTTGACTATCGCACTTGGAGCCTTGCCATGTGAAACCTTGCCTGCAAACCTTAGAGGGGCCGGAGCACTTCACTGTAAGCACAACCTCTGCAAACTGTGTGTGTGTATGCTTGTTGATGTGCTTCTTATCTGAGAACTGTACAAAAAACTCTTTTTTACTTTGTCCTGAACTTAAGGGATTCTCTTTGCCGAGGTCAGCTATTGAAGTTTACTGCTTAAGTTATCTGCTCCAGAGACGTATCTGTTATTTTTTCTGTTATAATCACAAGTCATTCAAACGGATGCTGAAATAAAGCCTTTCTTTCCTTTGAAACTGACTTTGTGAGTTACTGCCTGTTCGGGTGGGTATGAAACCAAGTTGCCATGCTCCTCTGATGCCATAGCTTGCTGCTATGCTGTGCCATTGCACCCACACCCAGACATAAACCCTAATAGAGGTCAAGAACAAGGAATTGCTTAAAGTGAAACAAACAGTCAATATAGAAAAACAACAATACAAACATGGGCTGACAGTTGGCACAACAAGGCATTGCACAGGCAGTTCCTTGAAAAGATCGAAGGAAAAATAGATGAAGAAAAGACTTGGCTATGGCTTACCAATGGAACATTGAAAAAAGAGACAGAACGCTTCATCCTTGCAACTCAAGAACAAGCTTTTAGAACTGATTATAAACAGTGCCACAATACAGTTGCTCAAATGAGTCATTGGAATTTTGTCACAACTACCATTTGCCAGTAGCAAAGAGTGGGTGGGATCAAAAGCCCAAAAAGGTGATTGAGAATGAACGTGCAAAAGTACTCTGGGATTTTCAAATACAGACTAACAGGGTTTTGGAGCATAATACCCCGGATGTTACGATTGTGGAGGGGGGGGAGTATGGATCATCAACATTGCCATACCTGGTGACAGCAGAATCAGCGAGAAACAGCTTGAAAAAATTACTCGATATCAGGATCTGAAAATTGAACTGCAGAGACTCTGGCAAAAACCGGCACAGGTGGTCCCAGTGGTAATCGGCACACTAGGTGCTGTGCCTAAAGACCTAAGCAAGCACAGCTGCAAAAGGCCACCCCTACTGGGATCAGCTCCCATAATTCGCCAATCTTAACCTATAAAACCAAGCATTAACCGTTGGAACTTCGCATAGGTTCCTAAGCCAGGCCCTACTAGCCCGCACCTACCATTTGTGCACATGCCCAAACTGGGTCCGCAGGTCAACAAAGGTTTGAGAAAAGCACCAATGGGGCAAGAGCCCCACAAATGCGAAAAAGGGAAACAACTTTATTTCCCAACGTTCCTTGCACCGCGCCAGAGCCAATGAGGCTGAGAGGCGCGAGCAAAAGGAATGTTCGGAAACGTGCTGCGGCCAATCAAAAGAAAACCACAGAAAAAATGACGCACAAGCCGAAAACGCAAACACCAAACTACAAGCTCCAGCAACCTGCGCTATGAGTGTGCAGAACACTGAGGAAGCTGGCGAGCGAAAAATAAAAATAAAAAACACACCGGGAGTGCAAGTCTGCCACAGCCAGACACAGCACCTCACAGACAAAAAGCCACAAAAACAGGGGGGGCAAGGGGGAAAAGGCACTGCCCCCCCCTTGAAAGTGAACTCATTCCCAGGTAAGCAAAGCCATTGGACGGCGCTCCGCCTGCTGACTTTACTAACCTCAAAAGGGTTTCGCTTTCAGCAGACAGGGGATTCCCCTCCCTACACACACACACACACACACACACACACACACACACACACCATATTAAAGAGAAGAAAACAAGCGGTTTCTTCTCTTTAAAAACGGAATGTTTGGGAGGGGGTGGAATCGATCCCCTCTCCTGGGCCCCATGAGTCTGGAAGGTTTGGGGGGACAAAAGGGGTCTGTCCCCCCAAACCTTCTAGACCCAGAAGACCAGGGAGAGGGGATCGATTCCACCCCCCAAACACACCCAAATGGAGTTAGGGGAGGGGATCCCCCATCTCCGATGGCTCTCCTGGGTCCGGAAGGGTTGGGGAGACAGACCCCTTTTCTCCCCCCAACCCTCCCAACCCCAGGGGAGCCACAATCAAACAACAATCAAAACCATCCAAAAATACACAAAACCAAACAAAAATAACACCAAAAACAATAAAAAGTAAACAAAAACAAAAATTAAGAAACACAAACAGCACCCAGCCAAACACCACAAATTCAAAAAAAAACCAGCCAAACACCAAAAAATCCAACACCCCCTAAAAAATAAAGAAAACAAGCCATATCACCCCCACGTCCTCCCTCCACAACGACCGGAAATGAAATGAGGAAAGAAAGAGACTACTTACTGGAAGAAGCGCCACCCAGAGGCCAGTAGAGAAAAAACAGCCAAAGTAAAGGAAATACTCAACAGTCCCACCCAGAGGCCACAATAGAAAAACCAGTCAAAAACATAACATTACATCACACATTCACACAAATCACAAATAAATCTCACACAGTTTAAAAACATTAAATGTAAAAAACATGTACTTTCACATTTTTAAATTATTACCTAAGGTACAACTATTTAAAAAAGACCCACAAACTAATACATTATTTGGTTAAAAAAAACAATTTGAAAAAATTATATCATCCTTTTCTCTTTTTTTAATCCACAAAAAAACCCCAAAAAAGATGAACACATTTTATAACAGTCCGCCAATTTTTTTTGATAAATAAACATTTTTAAAAATTCAATTATAGACTAACCTAGGGGTGGGCAAACTTTTTGACTCAAGGGCCACAATGGGTTCTTAAACTGGACCAGAGGGGCGGAACAAAAGCATGGATGGAGTGTTTGTGTGAACTAATATAAAGAGAACCCTCCGCTCTTTCGGATCCACGGGCCGGATAGAACAGCTGAATGGGCTGGATCCGGTCCGCGGGCCATAGTTTGCCCACGGCTGGACTAACCTCTACTTTTCAAACATTATCAAAAACAACAACAACCTTACAACACCATTTAAAATAGCCCAGCAACGCCGGGCAACCTCTGCTAGGACATCACATAGTTCTAATCGCTTGGGAAGTGTTTGACTAGTGATTTGTAATATAAAATCCAGCATAGTTATCTTGTTGGCTGTGTTTTCGACAATGACAACGATAATAATAATAATAATAATAATAATAATAATAATAATAATAATAATAATAATAATAATAATAATAATAATAATAATAATAATAATAATGGCAGTGGGCCAGGATACCTTAGAGACCGCATCGTCCCAAGAGTGTTTGCCTGTCCAACCAGAGCAGACCGGAGAGGCTCTCTAATAGTGCCATCAGCTAGGGGTGCACATCTATCCAGCACCCGAAGAAGGGCCTTCTCCGTGTCCGCACCAACCCTCTGGAACCTCCTGCCAACAGATCTAAGACTTCAAAGAGAATTGCTGCCCTTCAGGAAAAGATTGAAGACCTGGCTGGCAGGGCAGGTGTGCGGCCCTAATGGGAACACGGTCCCCGCCTGCTGGCTTATGTAAACAATTAAGAACTCTCTCTTCTTCTTTTTATAGTGGGTGGGATGGGTGGGTGGGATATGGGTCTTTTAAAGTGGGTGGGATATGAGTATTTTAAAGTGTTTTTATATGTTTTTAGAACTTGTTGTAATGCCGCCCTGAGTCGGGTTCTGCCTGAGTGGGCAGCATATATAAATATGAATATTAAATGAAATTAAAAATTAAATAATAATAATAATAATAATAATAGTAATAATAATTAATAATAATAATGCTAAATTTTGAACTGATCCAGAAGAGAGCATGTTGAAGATAGCTGAAAACTGGCACTTTCCCCTGCTATCTTTGAACAGGCATATAATATACTTATTGTGCCCGGCCTTGCCGGCCAGTTATTGATTGTGTGTTGGTGGTGGGGTACACAACCCACACCCACCACAGCCACACACATCACAACATACTTGCACAGCACCCACGACACAGCACACCCACACAACACACACACACACACAACACACACACACAAAACACACACAACACACAACACACACAACACAACCATACACACCACACCCGACACACCACACTCATGCAACAACCCACCCCCACCCCCAATTAACCAGCCTTGCCCCCGCTGAGCCATCTCCAGCGCCCCTATTCTCCGGCAGTGTAGGGGCCAGAGGGCTGCTGGTGGGGCCCTCTCAACGTCAGGCAGGGGAGTTGGCTTTTGCAGAGCTGCCGGAGAGACAGCAGGTTTTGCGGGTCTCTCCTCCCCGCCTCCTTCTCCCCCAGGTGAACTCCGCTGGGCCTACCGGGTGAACTCCGCTGGGCCGATGGCAGCGGGAATGGCTGCGGCGGTGGCAGCGGGGTGGTGGCTTTTTAGGGTCACCAGAGAACAGGTGATGAGGGAGGAAAGGTGCACGAGTCAGCCATTTTTTTCTCGTGCACGCCTGCTGTCCAGCCTCCTCTGCACTCACGTCCTCCTGCCTGATTGGCTGAGGCGTGCCATGGCACAGAGGACGCTGGGTATCGTAGTTGGTTATAAGTAATAAATTACAAGTAATTGTGGGAAGCTACCTGGGCAGGAATGGGTTAATGTGCTTGCATTCTCCATTACTGGCAAGCAAGACTCCACCCCCAAGGGTGATGCTGTCGGATATGGACTACTGCGCAGGTGCGAACAAGTAGAAGTGCTTACTCATGCTTCCATGTATGGTTATGCTTGTTAGATTCTGATAGGCTGATGTGTGTGTGACTCATGTAATCTTATACTCTGTTTAATAAAGCAGCCGCCATTATCCTTTGTTCAAGCATCAGAGACTGCAGTGTTTTTCTTTCTCTCTATCTTCTGTCTATGCTATTCCTAACAGAGCAGGATCTCTGATTAGGAACTCTGACTTTCTCTGACTTACTCCGACAAGTAATAAATTATGCACTGAGTTCCTTTTAAACAAAATCTTCTGAACTCTTTTATGGATGACTTCTTTTCCCCACCTGATATTGTTGCATCTTGTCTGGCTGGGCATCCCGCTACGGTAATGGAGTAGACCGTACAGCCAGCGACTCAACTCTGAGTATTGGGTGGTTGTAAATAACCTAACTCCCTAAAGGAGCCAAAAGCTACAGGCAGATGAGCCCCTTTAGGTGGGGATGATGGTGCTCCTCAGTGGAGGAAATGCCACTAGAAACCATCTTATTTGGTCCAACAGCAAAATGAGTGGAGGAGGAACTCTGATTCCCAATGGTTATGGAGGCGGAAGAGGCCATGCCAGATGGACTGGCTGTGAAGGTGCACCTTGATAATATCCTCAAGGCTGTGGCAGTCCATTGCAATACCGGTGTCAAATCCTGCATGTCTCATTTCATATGTGCTGCAGGAGATGGTTCTATCATCACAGTGTGTGAGTCTCTTCATGGCAAACTGGGATCCACTCTTAACAAATTCACGCCAATGGCATTTTCCTGTCCATCAACTGTGAAAATGATTTTCAGGGGAAAAAGATATTTTCGGACATGAGTAGCAGACGACGACGATTGTTGCATGCCTGCTCTCTGGCTGACAAATTCTGACTTCCTTAAAGCAGAAATGTAGAAGATCAGCTATGCTTTTATATGCCATGCAGTTCATAAATTAAGCAACAGATACAGACTGTGGGGTCTCAGTCCTTAGACAAGAGATACCCCCATATTAGTTGCATCCAACACAATCTATCTTAAAATCAACCCATGTTAAGACACCATATGCCACAATGCCAGTTCCTGGGAGACAAAGATTAATGTCTCTTGCCTTGCATTGTGACTTCTGGGAGCATGTTGCCGACTGGTGTCTGAAAGGAGATGAAGGATGATATAAAAATGGGCAACATATATCCTATAAATGATAGGTGGCACACCAACCTTTACAGCACCCTTCCCCCTAAATTAATAACTGGTGTGGAAAGAATTTTCCTCCCTTTTTGCAATGTTTTGCTGTACTTTGATGTGCTTTTTGACCTTCCTTTTAAATTTTATTTACCACAAGAGGGTACCATGGGGATTTTCAATGCTTTTTAAAAAAATCAAAGTTAACCCCAATTGTGTTTATCAAATTATGACCCCTTGCACTGCATTAATTTTTTAAAAGTTACTATGAAAGTCTGTTTAGCCATGCTTCTCCTGTTAAAATGTGGGTTTCAGAATGCTGGCAAATCACTCACACCTAGACTAGATGGAGATTTGGTGTGAACCATTGTGGTTCCTATGAAAGTAAGACATTTAAAATATATACTTCTTCAAAGCAAACATAATTAAGACCAGGCTGTTAAAGCTCTACTATACCTCCCGTATAAAGGAAAAAGTTTACTGAGTTCTATCCTTCTTTCAACTTTCTAGTATTAGATTAATTATTGTTTTATTTGGGCACTCAGATTTCATTTTTGACTCTGCATGTGCTCTTAAGCAGAGCTGCTGCTGAGGAGAGCCAAACAAAGGAAGTGAGCACTGGTAAGTTTTGCAGTTGGAGTAGAGCTGCTTTAGAGGCCTCCACTAGTTTAAATTGATAATTTAAACTGCTGAGAGCCACCTCTGTTCAAACAGAGGAAGCAGTTTGAAGCTTCCAGAAGCAGGGGGGCAGAGCCACACCAGGCCCTTCCCTGAACTGTGACTCATAGGGGCGGAGCCACACTAGCCTTTAAAAGCTCTGAGCTCTTTCAGGGTCAGCCCTTTTGACTCTGCATGTGCTCTTAAGCAGAGCTGCTGCTGAGGAGAGCCAAACAAAGGAAGTGAGCACTGGTAAGTTTTGCAGTTGGAGTAGAGCTGCTTTAGAGGCCCGTGCGCCTAACGGCGCGCGAGATTGCAAACTAATAACAAAAGAAGAATATAATTTTACTAGGTAGAAAGGTAGTAAACGTGTACATTTTTGAGGCCCAGAATACTGCACTTGTTAAAATGGATTCTGAGGGAACCGTTGTAGTTACCTGCAATACTTGTGCCATGTTTGTGTTCTTGCCAAAGCTTATGGAGAACTACACTTGCAGCAAGTGCAAGCTGGTTGCACTACTAGAAGAGAAGGTCCAGCAGCTAGAGGCCCGCATATCTAACCATCAACAAATTAAAGAGCTTGAGCTGTTCTTGGACAGAGCGGAGCAGACTATGCTGGACAAAGAAGAGACAGGGCACAGTTCTGAGGGAGAAGGCCCTTCACTAACTCAGGAGGGAGATGGTTGGAGGAATGTGACTCAAAGGAGGAGAAGAGTAGGGGATCACTCTGAGAGTCTGAAATTACAGAATAAATTTGAGGCTCTTTCCCTCATCACACCTGATGAGGAACACACAGAGGAACAACTGGTTCCACCTGATGATCTCTCCTTCATCACACTTGATGAGATCAAGGAAGATGAACAACAGGAACAAACTGAGGTTCTCTCCCTTAATATGGTTGATGAGGTGCATGTAGATGAACAGATTGCAGGAGAAAGGCTCCTTGTACTAGGCGATTCAATAATTAGAAATACAGAGAAATGGATTTGTGATGCACATGATAACCGTATGGTGACTTGCCTGCCAGGTGCAAAAGTTGCAGACATCACAAGAAATCTAGATAGATTGTTAGAGAGAACTGGGAAAGAGCCAGTTGTCATGGTACACGTTGGTACCAATGATGTTGGGAAGGCCAAGCGGTCTGTCCTGGAAGCCAAATTCAGGTTGTTAGGAAGAAGATTGAAGTCCCGGACTTCCAAGGTAGCATTTTCAGAAGTGCTGCCTGTCCCTCGCGCAGGACCTACCAGGCAGGCAGAGCTCAGAAGCCTCAATGCGTGGATGAGGCGGTGGTGTCGAGAGGAGGGTTTCAGATTTGTCAGGAACTGGAGAACATTTTGGGACAAGCCAAATCTGTTCAGGAGGGATGGGTTGCATTTGAACCATGATGGGACCAGATTGCTGGCACTCAACATCAAAAAGGCTGCAGAGCAGCTTTTAAACTGATAACTGGGGGAAAGCCGACAGGAGCTGGGCAGCATCCGGTTCGGGAAAGTGTGTACTTGGGTAGTGAGGAGGATGCAAAAATTACTGAGCAGAGCGAGGAGCTAGTCACTAGCATTCTAGCAGAAGGATGCAAGAGGCAGTCTAACAATGCAACTGGATACAAAAGACTGTGTCAGAAAAGCATATATAAATGCTTGTATACAAATGCCAGAAGCCTCCGGAACAAAATAGGGGAGCTGGAATACTTAGCAATAGATAAGAATATTGATATTATTGGTATCACTGAAACCTGGTGGACGGATGATAACCAATGGGATACAGTTATCCCAGGCTACAAACTGTACAGGAAGGATAGGAAGGGGCAAACGGGAGGTGGTGTAGCCTTGTATGTCAAAGAAGTGATAAAATCGTATGAATTGGAATATCTAGGTGATTTGGAGTCACCATTAGAAGCTCTGTGGGTAAGAGTACCAGGCCACAAGGATGGTCTAACAGTAGGCATATACTATCGGCCTCCGACCCAAACTCTTGAGGGAGACAGGCAGTTGGAGAATGTTGTAAAGGAGGCATCCAAGAAGGGAAGCCTGGTTATAATGGGGGACTTCAATTACCCTCACATAGACTGGGTGAACTGTTGTTCAGCACATGATAAAGAGATAAAGTTCCTAGATATGCTAAATGATTGTTCCCTGGGACAGATGGTTGAAGACCCAACTAGAGGTACAAGGATCCTTGACTTGATCCTGAGTAATACTCAGGATCTGGTGCAAGATGTTAATGTGACTGATCCAATAGGGAACAGTGACCACAACTCAATTATGTTTAACTTGATCATAGACCGCAAGTCACTGATAAAATCTAACACAGAGACCTTAAATTTTCAAAAAGGAAATTTCCCAAAGTTGAGGAAACTAGTAAAAAAGAAGCTGAAAGGGAAAATTGAGAGAGTCCAAACACTTCAAGAGGCATGGAGGCTGTTTACAAAAACAATAACAGAGGCCCAATTGGAATGCATACCCAAAAGGAAAAAGGGCACTGCCAGGTCCAAGAGGACTCCAATGTGGCTTACATGAGCTGTTCGGGAAGTGATCAAGAGCAAGAAAAGCTCATTTAGAAGATGGAAGGCTTGTCCGAATGAGGAGAGCAGGCAGAAACATAAATTCTGGCAGAACAAATGCAAGGCAACAATCAGGAAAGCAAAGCAAGACTTTGAGGAGCGTATAGCTAAAAATACTCAGAGAAATAACAAAGACTTCTTTAAGTACATTAGAAGTAAGAACCCAACTAGGAAGGCCATTGGACCATTAGATGACAATGGAAGGCAAGGGGTTATTAAAGAGGAAACAGAGATTGCAGAGAGACTCAATGAATTCTTTGCTTCAGTATTCACTGAAGAAGACAGAGGCCACATGCCCAAAACAGAGCCTATCTTCGTAGGGAGTGAAACCGAAGAATTAAGCCAGATAGAAATAACCAGGGAGGAGGTCCTTGCATGTCTTGTTAAACTAAACACTAACAAATCACCAGGACCAGATGACATCCATCCACGAGTTCTCAGGGAACTTAAAGATGAAATTGCTGATCTCCTAGCCAAAATATATAATATTTCCCTCAAATCAGGCTTTGTGCCTGATGACTGGAAGGTAGCGAATGTAACACCAATTTTCAAAAAAGGATCCAGGGGTGATCCAGGAAATTACCGACCTGTCAGTTTGACATGTGTCCCAGGTAAAGTGATGGAAACCATCCTAAAAGATAGAATTAATAGGCACATAGAAGAGAAGGCGCTGCTAAAGGAGAGCCAACATGGCTTTTGCAAGGGCAAATCATGCCTCACTAATCTGTTGGAATTTTTTGAGAGTGTCAACAAGCATGTGGATAAGGGGGATCCAGTTGACATTGTTTATCTGGACTTTCAGAAGGCTTTTGACAAGGTCCCACACCAAAGGCTCTTGAATAAACTTACCAGTCATGGAATAAAGGGACAGGTCTTGTCCTGGATCAGCAACTGGCTAAGGGACAGGAAACAGAGGGTAGCACTAAATGGACACTTCTCCAAGTGGAGGGAAGTAAAGAGTGGGGTCCCCCAAGGTTCAGTACTGGGACCCCTGCTTTTCAACCTCTTCATAAATGATCTAGAGGTAGGAGTAAAAAGCAAGGTAGCCAAATTTGCTGACGACACTAAATTATACAGGGTAGTGAAAACTGTGAGAGATTGTGAGGAGCTCCAGAGGGATCTCTCGACACTGGGGGAGTGGGCAAAACAGTGGCAAATGAGTTTCAACATTAGTAAGTGCAGAGTGATGCATGTTGGGGCAAAGAACCCCAATTACATTTATAAACTGATGGGGTCTGAACTCTCTGAGACAAACCAGGAAAGGGACCTTGGTGTCCTGGTGGACAACTCAATGAAGGTGTCTACCCAGTGTGCCTCAGCAGTGAAAAAAGCAAACTCAATGCTAGGGATCATTAGGAAGGGTATAGAAAATAAGTCAGCAAGTGTCATTTTGCCTCTTTATAAATCTATGGTGAGGCCCCATCTGGAATACTGTGTACAGTTCTGGTCGCCATACCTCCAGAAGGATATTATGGAGCTGGAAAAAGTGCAGAGGAGGGCAACCAGAATGATTAGGGGACTGGAACACCTTCCTTACCATCTGAGGCTGCAACGGTTGGGCCTCTTCACTCTTGAACGACGACGTCTAAGAGGTGACCTGATTGAAGTTTATAAAATCATGCACGGTGTGGACAAAGTAGATAAGGAAAAACTGTTTTCCCTATCGCATAATACTAGAACTAGGGGACACTCCATGAAACTTTTGGGTACTAGTTCTCAAACAAATAAGAGAAAGTACTTTTTCACCCAGAGGATTACTGGTCTATGGAACTCCCTGCCAGAAGAAGTGGTGACAGCTGTCAGTCTTGACAGCTTTAAGAAAGGATTAGACAAGTTCATGGAGGATAAGGGTATCAATGGCTATAATTATGGATACCTAAGGACAACCTCCGGGTTGGAGAGATAGGCAGGATATCTCTCAATATCATTTCCAGGGAATCCTAAGCAGGTGAAGGCATCTGCTTGGGAATACCCTGAAGGAAATGGTGAGCCACTGTGTGAGACAGAATGCTGGACTGGATGGGCTGTGGCCTGTTCCAGCAAGGCTGTTCTTATGTTCTTATTTGTAGCTCTCATGATCACTCATCAAGCAAGGCCATACAACTAATAGAAGTAGTACATGTGGTGAAACAATTTTGTAGCTTGGTTAGTATTTTTATGTGTATGGATGTCTACAACTGAGTTCCAATATTTTAGAGAACAATGCACTATTATGAAGCAGGTAAGAATCAACCCCACAGATATGAGTAACTATGACCTTATGTCTCCTGGGTACTCTTCTTGGCCTTTACAGCCAAGCTATTAAATTATGGAATCTATTTTTTTTCCTCAGGGAAAATTAGTTTAGATTGTAAAATGTTGTGATGTATGAAAAGCAGATCCATGAATTTACGCTGCAACAGTGTGTACAAACATAATGATTTCAGCAAATCTGCATTGCTCGCTTGTACTGTGAATGACCTCCAAAAGTGTTGGGTGCTGTAAGGCTGTGTCTAGCGTTGGGAAATAGTCAGAATGCCATAACTACATTTCTTAAGCTCTACCCGTTCCATCCAGATTTCGCATTTTTGTTACAAAACTACTCTTTATGCCAGGAAGATTGGGATAGCACTAAAGGACACAAGATGGCAATGAGAACTGGTGGGTTCACAACACATTTCTTCTAAAGTAAGACAGCATGTAGGGGACTGCGGTGGCTTAGTGGTTAAGGTGCTGAACTTGATGACTGGAAGGTCAGCAGGTCAGCAGTTCGAGACCCAAGTGTTGCATGACAGAGTAAGCTATTATCTCTGTCCCAGCTCCTGCCAACCTAACAGTTCAAAAGCAAGAAATTGCAAGGAGATAAATAGGTAACAATTAGGTGGGATGTTAAACAGTGTTCCTTTTAGTTTGAGTGAGTGTTGTAGCAGTTTGAGTTGCAATAGGTCCAAGAAAGAAGACTATACACCAGATTTAGTTTAAATCAAACTGATATATTAACATTTACAGACAAAGTAAATTAGCATTACATCCAGCACTGTTCAGCTCTGCTCTGTTCTGCTCTGCAAGCAACTTCTATTTCTACAGCTAGCAAAACACTTAAGGTTACAATGTATCTCATTAACTGTCAATCACAGCAGAGCTGAGCTATGATTGCTTGCACCTGTTCCTTGTTAACTGACCTCAGCCTCTCCTTGACATTATCTCTGCACTTTGCCTCACTACTATATGCATATTATTGACAGTTCAGTGCATTGTGGTGTCTAGTCATGCCTGCCTGCTACATGTCCATAGAAATGTCTGCAGCCCATACCTGCCAACTATTCCGTTTTTCCCAGGAAAACCCCTTATTTTTACCCCTCTTCCCGCCCCCTCCCATTTTATTAATTTCCCCGTAATATCCCTTATTTTTTAAAAAAAATCTTGTCTGGAGCTCTCACAGGCGAAGCTGCAGTATTTTTTTCCGGCCACCAGAGGTTGCTATGTGGCAGGCTTTTATCTTGTGGAAGGGGAGAGAGAGAAGGGGGGGCGTTCTGAGTTTCTCTTTCATTTTCCTCCTGCCACATGGCCAATATGGAGGCTTTGTTTTTGCTGCTGAGCTGGTTGGAGACACCATGCTTTGAGGGACGGGAGTCTACTATAGAGGTGAGCGATATTTCATATATGCAGGGGTAAATCTGCTCTTAGTCTGGGGGCAGAGACTTCTCTCTCACTCTTTCTGCCCTGCCTCCTGGCTGGAAGCTTCTGTTTCTAGAGTTAACTTGGGAGGGGTGGGGGTGGGTGGGGGGGATGGTGCTTGATCACTATATGAGAGAGAGAGGGGGGTTCCATTTCTGTTCTAGAGTTAACTTGGGAGGGGTGGGGGGTGGGTGATGGTGCTTGATCACTATATGCAAAAGGTAACAGTTTCTCTTGCTCGAAAGCCAGTTGTATCTAGAGTGCCAAGGTTCGCCATCACAGTCATAGATGCCTACAGCGGTCAATTTTTAGAGCAAGAAGCTGCTTTTTGTACAAGAGAGCAGATCCAAAATAAACGGGGAGAATTATCAGAGCTCATAGATCCAGTGTGCTTGCACGGTTGTGTAAGGGGATCTGAGTTAGATAAAGGTAAAGGGTCGCCCTTGCTCAAAAGCCAATTGCATGCGACTCTAGGGTTCAGTGCTCATCTCTATTTCAAAGCTGAAGAGCCAGCGTTGTCTGCGTCTGCAGACATTTCTGTGGTCATGTGGCAGGCATGACTAGACACCAGAGCACACGGAACGCTGTTGCCTTCCCACCAAAGTGCTCCCTATTTATCTACGTGCAATTTCTTGCTTTCGAACTGCTAGGATGGCAGGAGCTGGGACAAAGATGGGAGCTCATTCCATCCTTCAGTACTCGGGAATCGAACTGCTGGCCGTCTGCCTCCCAGTCAGCATCTTAGTCACTTAAGCCACTGAATAAACAAGAAAGAAAACAAAACAAAAGTCCCCCAAAAAGATGGGGAAAGGGTTCTTTGGCCCACACAGCTTTGTGCCCATTGCATCTACAATACCATCTAGCCATCCTATTTTTGGCCACCCCCTTCTTTGCAGGCGCACCCCCCAATAAAGGACTCAGACACTGGTAAAAGTGGATAACGGCATTGGGCCACATTTATTGATTCATGCCCTAGTCCGAATTATAAATTTCTATTGGTAATTGACCAATAATAATTCTTAAGGCAAGCAGGCCGAAGTAACACTGGTAAGGTACCACCCAAAATTGCCAACGGCAATTGCTACAATGTATCTATTTGTATCAATTTGTTTGTTGACAACAAACAAATTGTTGACCGTAGTCAATATCTAACTAATGACCCCACCCTCTGATGCGTATCCGTAAAATCACGGGGTGATGCATGCTGTCTAGCTATAGCCATCACCCCGTCGCCTAGTTCGTCGTTGACCGGACAACGTTTAACCAACTTATGCCTGTCTAGTGTTGTCCAGTCAATTGCGAACTTGCCGGATACCTGTGGGTCATAATGTTTACCTTACCAGTGCTACCCGCCCATGTGACCAAAGTCAACAGCAGCAACAGAAAAACCCCTATGTCAAACCATAGCAACAGTGTGGGATGGGCGAAAAAAACAGGACCCGGAAGCCAATATGGGTCCCAGCCAAAAATTCCCACCCGGCCCCGAAGCGACCAAAATATCACACTGTTAACTAGGGAGGGGGTGGAGGGGAAAAACCTCTCCGCTCCGTCGCTTCGCAAAATGGCAGCTCGGCTGCCTCGTGGCCACCCCTTTTATAAGGGAGCGGGCCACGCCCCTAACTACCCGGATGCCTTCGTCCGGTGGGGGGGGCCCCGCAAAGAGCGCGGCGGCCATTTTGACACCACGCTTGCATTGCAGGCACACCCCCCAATAAAGGACTCAGACACTGGTAAAAGTGGATAACGGCATTGGGCCACATTTATTGATTCATGCCCTAGTCCGAATTATAAATTTCTATTGGTAATTGACCAATCATAATTCTTAAGGCAAGCAGGCCGAAGTAACACTGGTAAGGTACCACCCAAAATTGCCAACGGCAATTGCTACAATGTATCTATTGACAACAAACAAATTGTTGACCGTAGTCAATATCTAACTAATGACCCCACCCTCTGACGCGTATCCGTAAAATCATGGGGTGATGCATGCTGTCTAGCTATAGCCATCACCCCGTCGCCTAGTTCGTCGTTGACCGGACAACGTTTAACCAACTTATGCCTGTCTAGTGTTGTCCAGTCAATTGCGAACTTGCCGGATACCTGTGGGTCATAATGTTTACCTTACCAGTGCTACCCGCCACACGGAGGGGCTTCAAAGAAGGCTCGACGCCCCCCCCAGACCGTCAGCTCGGTCAACAGGCCTGCTCGCCAATCACCCAACAGGAGGTCCATACCTCCTCGCGACAGATGGACCCCATCCCCTGCATAAAGGTCATAATTTCGCAGACTAATGGCGGGGTGAGGGCTGACCCTCCCCCAACCCCTACTGACAATGAACCGGGCCACAGCCCTGTTCACCATGCGTCTAGCCCGGTCAAGGGCCGGGAGGTCGAACCCTCCCCTATACGTGTGCCGCGGCACCACATCCGACCAAACAATGGTGGTGGCGGGCCACACGTAATGCAAGTAGGCGAGGTCACCGCAAATCGCATGCTTTAGCGATAAGCCGGTGACCTGGCCCAAATCATTGCCCCCAAGGTGTATGATGAGAATGTCAGGCGGGTCAGCATGCCGACCTGAAAAAAGGAATGGCAACAGCTCCCGCCATAACATCCCAGGCTTACCATACCATGTGAGACTTGCGTATGCACCCAGTCCCAGTCGGGGTCCCCACTCTGGCGCCGCAGCATAACTCGCTGCCCTGTGCACGTAGCTATGGCCCACCAGCCATACTGTCACCGGTGTAATACGACACCCAGGGTCTGTCAAGGGAAAAAACGAGGGAGAGAAAAGACGTGGTGACCAGGCTGGTACTCACTGTGGGAGAGGGCGTACATAAAATTGAAAACACCGCGAACCCCACCTTCCCATGCTGCGTATTTCAGCCCCGGAGTACCCAAAAGCAGCAGCAGTGGAGGCCGCCCCTATTCTGAACGAATGGGTGCCGTAACGGGCCCCCGGGAGGCCTACACTGGCGAGCGCTTTGCCTGTCACCTTCCAAAACTGAAACTTAGTAAGGGGAGACCCATCTTGGTGACAGAAAAACGGGCCATCGTGCGTGCCACGCAGTGCAATAAACTCCTGTAGGGCACCAACCGGACAGATGTCTGCCAAAGAACACCGTAGCAGTCTCACACCACTGCCTACGCCATGCTGATCCGTCTTAGAGGAGCGTATCCTCAACTGAGCCCAGTCTTTGGCAACATAGACATCCTCGAGTTCCAGTGCCCTACGACTTGCATCCGCCTTAGACAGCATCACAAGCTCGCTGATGCGGAGCGCTCCAAAAAATGCCACCGTTGTGGCTGCATGAAATAGGGCTGCCTCATATCTATCAAAACAGAGGCCAGGCCAGCCCCGGGCCAGTTGGGTAAGAACCCCTGGGGAAATCAAGTGGCGGTCGTCCGGGCAACGCCCACGCTCCCGCCCCCACCCCTCCAAAACATGTCTCACACGGAAGTCAGCGGTACTATCCACATGACCCCCCACCTTGGCCATAAAAGCCAATGCTGACAGCCTAGATGCTATGGTGCGAGGTGCAAGGCCCTGGGCATGCAGGTAAACCATGAACTGAAGTACATGGGTCACTGGGATCGGCCAGGTTTCTGGCAGCCGGGATTGAATACAGAAGGCTCTGAAAGAATTGAATGCATGGTGATACGCCTTACGCGTGCGTGGCGCCAGTGACAAGCCAATCGCCCGGTTCACCTCTCCTTGCCAATGGTCCATATCTCTTCCGGGAGTGGCGAGGGAAATTCCTCCGCATCCGGGGCCAAGGCACGGAACCGGGAGATCTGCAGGCGGGACAAAGCGTCAGCGATATCATTATTGACCCCCAGGACATGCCTGGCCCTGAAAAGTACGTTGAGGCACAGGCTGCGCAACACAAACTGGCGCACTAGGTCCATGACCCTGGGCGATTTGGAAGTCTGTGAGTTGACAACATAAAGTAACAGGTAGAGTATGATGTTTCTGAAAATGTTTCTTTAAAAAATAATAATAATAATAATAATAATAATCCTCTGTCAAGGTGTGTTATAGATAGATAGATTATAATTTATAAGGTGATATATGTTAAGGTCTGTAGAGAATTGGATGTGTAGTATAGATAAACAGAGATACAAGGGTAAGAATCTGCAATTAGTTATAGAAAGAAAATTGAATTAAAAAAAAAAAGAAAGGGGGAAAAAAAGGTGGGATAATTTTGGGATTAAAATCTGAACAGAAATGATTTGAAGGAAATGTAATAAAATGAGTAATGGTGTGACAACCATTAGCAGGAGGGAAAGAGAAACAGCTGCTCCGCTATGAATAATAAAATTTATTTAATGTCTTAAATAATAACAAGATCCCGCTCTAGATCCGGTCTCCCTCCCCTTCTTCGGCACTTCGGAGGCGGTCCCTCAATGGAAGGACAAGGGGAGTGACGAAGACAGAAGATGGTGAAGGGCTGGGTGAGGGTGATTGGGAGGTGAAGGGTGGGTGAGGGTGAATGTATTCAATGTATATCTGTTCATATGTTTTTTTTATTGTAGTATATTGTATTGTATTGTAATGTTATGAATGTTTAAGTTTTGTAATTTTGTTTGAAAAGTAATAAAAATTAAAAAAAAAAAAAAGACAATGTGGACGACGGCCGCATTGTCGCACCAGAAATGGACAACCGAGTTGGCCCACTCCTCGCCCCATAGCATCAAAGCCCCCAGGATAGGGAAAAATTCCAGATACGTGAGATCACGCAGGCGACCCGTGCCTGCCCAGGCTGGTGGCCACCCACCATAGGCCCACTTCCCATTGAAGTACATCCCATAACCCAGGGACCCTGAAGCATCAGACTGTATCTGAAAGCGAGGGGAAGCCAGGAGGTCAGACCTCCAAAATGACACTCCATTGAACTCCCTCAGGAACTGGAGCCAGATAAACATATCTGCCCTGATACCCCGGGTGAGTCTCACCCTATGATGGGGCCTAGATAAGCCTGCCATGGCGTCGCACAAGCGCCGAGCAAACGCCCTGCCCGGTGCGACCACCCTGCAAGCGAAATTGAGGTGACCGTGTAGCACCTGCAGTTCCCACAGGGACGCCTTGCATTTAGCAAGCAAGTCCGAGATAAGGGCCACAATCCTTGAGACCTTATCCCCCGGTAACCTAGAAGCCTGCGCTACCGTGTCAATCTCCACCCCCAGAAATACTAGCTGAGTAGATGGGCCCTCGGTCTTTTCGGGTGCTAAAGGGACACCGAGTTCCTCCATTAGCGTCTGAAATGTGTTGAGGAGACGTGTGCACGTGTCCCAGCCCCGTTCACCCCCGAATAAAAAATCATCCAGGTAATGGGCTACAGACCGGGACCCTGACCTGCGGACAAAAGCCCACTGTAGGAACGTGCTAAAACGCTCGAAAGCCGAGCATGATATAGAACAGCCAAAAGACATGGCCTTATCAAAGTAATATTCACCCCGGAACTTGAAACCCAGCAACTCAAAATCGCCCGGGTGCACTGGCAAGAGGCGAAACGCCGACTTAATGTCGCACTTGGCCAACAGCGCACCCGGGCCACATGAGCGCACCATGCGCAGCGCATGGTCAAAAGATGTATACCTGACTGAGCAAAGGTCATCAGGGATAGCATCATTGACCGATCGCCCGGCTGGATAAGACAAATGATGAATCAGGCGAAACTCGCCCGGTGATTTTTTGGGTACCAAGCCCAAAGGTGACACCTTAAGATTGGGGAACGGGGGTGTAGGGAACGGGCCGGCAACCCTGCCCATATCAACCTCCTTAGTAATGCTGGCAGCAGCTACCTCCTCCCGCCCCCTAAGGGACAAAAGGTTGGGGGCATCCTGGGGGGACCTGTCGCCCACAAAAGGGATACGGAACCCCCGTCTAAAACCTTGAAGAAGGTAAACCGCATCCTCCTCCCTCGGGTACAATGCGAGCCAACGCTCCAACATGTCCACATTAATTGGGGAGGGGGCCTTTTGGTGAACCAGCTCCCTCCACGGCAGTTTTGCCAGCCCCCTGTCCGCCCCTTCCTCTGCCCCACATCCCCCCAGGCCTGGGACAGGCAGAGGCCGCATGGGGGCCAGCGCAGGAGGGACACTCATGTCTGTACTTGCAGTTCTTCCTGTTGCAGGAACCATTGGACGAGAAAGTCCAGCACAGCAGGCGGGCTGGAACCCCCTGCCCCGCCACCTGGCGGGGAGCCTGTGCTGGGGCCACTCGCTGGACCGCATGTCCACAATGGTATCTTTCCCCGGGCGCAGGGCGCGTGGGAGTCATGTACAGCAGCCACAGCCGCTGGCAGGGCTCGTCCCACCTCATCTCCGGGTGCAGGGGAATCCGCATACGGAATTCCTCGTCATAAGCCAACCACGACGGGCCCGGGAAGTCAACCATCGCCCGGTAAATGTTGTCCATTGGACCACTGGTCCAACACTGGACCATTGGAATCGCCAAACCAGGCCGGGCCCTGAGGTATACCGCCATGTAGATGAGGTAGGCCGGCAACCAATTGGCCCACGTACGTGGTGGCTTGCGACGACGCGCTTGCTCCTTATCCTTCTCATCTTGCCCCTCCCTCTCCTCCTTGGTGGGCTCTCTGTTAAGGAGGGAGAAGATGTCCACATACTCCCCCCGCCAGATCTTCTCTCTGGTGGCCTGTGCCAAATGGTCACCCAGTGGCAAAGTATATCCCGCCGTCGGCAAAGCCGACACAGGCACGGTGGAAACTGCGGGCATCTGCGAAGGAGCCTGGACTAACCCGGCCACCCCTAGAAAATTCCCGACCGGGTAAGAAGGACCCCCTAGCCCGGGGCCCAGGGTGATAGGTGAAGTCACCGGGTGGGGCGTCGGTGACTGGACCACCGCCCCGCCCGTGCGAGGCCAAGGCCATTGAAAAGCCCCCCCCCCAACGTGGCCATGTGTGTTTGTGCACTATTTTGGACCGCATACTCACACGCTGCGCCCCCATGGGCCGCCCCCACTGGGGGTTCTGACCCACTGGGAGCGTCGGAGCTCTCGACCGCCCTAGAGCTCGTCGACGGGGCTAGATCAGCACCGGCCTGTTGATTGGGGAGCTGCGGGGCAGTGGCCGAAGCCGGGCCACGCGCCTCAGGCAGCTCAACCCGTCCCACTGCCTGCTGCTGCCCAGCAGACGATGGACCGACCGGCCCCACAAAAGGGGCCCCAGGGTGACTAACCCGGGCCAGGGATGCCTCAAGGGCCACAACGCGGGCCAGGAGGGCCTCCACGCTGACATAGCCACCTAAACCAAGGGGGGGGGGGTAAAGGGCCAGCCGGCCCACTAACTACAGGCGTCGGCACCGGTCCCTGTACCCCGTGGCCCGAATAGGGCCACGATCCAAAGCCCAGGCCCGGTAGGGCCGGGGAAGAACCCTGCCATGGAAGGGGGCCACCCCACCCCCCATGGCTGGAAGCCTCCGCATTAAGCTGCGCCCCAATGGAAGAAGGCCCAGCAGAATGGGTGACGCCAGCAGCGGTGGCCGCCGCTTGCGGGCCGGGAGCCGCGGCCCCTACTGTGCCCGCACGCGGACCCCCTGCCTCCGGCCAAGGGGGAATCAACCCCATCCCACCGGTCCCGGTGGGTTCGGGCAGAGGCTGCTGGGGAGGCGCAGCCGCGGTCCTCCGACCCGGAGTGCACCTCCACGCAGAACGAGCCGCATTCGCAGTCGCCTTCTTCTTCGAGGGCATTGCAGCTGGTCAATGGGAAACCTAAAAGGAGAGAATCAGCAGCCAAGAGGCTCAGGTGGACAAGCGACGGAGGTAGGAGGGAAAAACTTCTCCGCTCCGTCGCTTCGCAAAATGGCAGCTCGGCTGCCTCGTGGCCACCCCTTTTATAAGGGAGCTGGCCACGCCCCTAACTACCCGGATGCCTTCGTCCGGTGGGGGGGCCCCCGCAAAGAGCGCGGCGGCCATTTTGGCGATGCGCTTGCATTTGTCCTCTACCTTTCTCAAGTGAATCCTCTCTTCTCATTTGATGTCCAAAGTACTTTAGCATCATCTTTACTATTTGACCTTTAATGAGCAGTCAGGGTTGATTTCTTCTAGGATCAACCTATTTCTAACACCACATTTCAAAGGCATCTATTTTTCTGCGCTCAGCTTTCCTAATGGTCCAGCTCTCACACCCATACATTACCACCGGGAATGCTTTGACTATGCAATTTTTTTGTTTGCAAGGTGATGCCTCTACTTTTAACTATGTTCCCCAGGTTTCTCATAGCTTGTTTCCCAAGCATCAGTCGCCTTTTTATTTCATGGCTGCAATCACCATCTGCAGAGATCTTTGATCCTAAGAAAGTAAAATCTGCCAGTCGTATCCAACTCTAGGGTGCAGTGCTCATCTCCATTTACAGCCAAAGAGCCAGTACTGTCGGTGTTTGTAGACATTTTCATGGCCATGTGGCAGGCATGACTAGAGCCCAGCAAGTCACATAGCTATATTTGGTCATGCCCACAGATTTGGCCACACCCACAGAGGAGTGTGGCCAAAATTTCCCTTATTTTCAAATCAAAAACTTGACAGGTATGCTATAGACACAGACACCACTGGCTCTTTGGCTATAAACCGAGATGAACACTGAACTCTAGAGTCAGATATGACTGGCTTTCAAGAAAGGGAGCATGCATTCTCCATGTAGTAAGAGTCTAGTGGATCTAGAATTGTCTGATTTGTCCTATTATTCAATGGGCTACTGCAGTGGCTCAAGTTGCTAAGACGCTGACTGGGAAGCGGAAGGTCAGCAGTTCGATTCCCGAGTACTGCAGGACGGAAATGAGCTCCCGTCTTCATCCCAGCTCCTGCCAACCTAGCAGTTCGAAAGCAAGAAATTGCAAGTAGATAAATAGGGACCACTTCGGTGGGAAGGTAACGGCGTTCCGTGCGCTCCGGTGTCTAGTCATGCTTGCCACATGACCACGGAAACGTCTGCAGGAGCAGACAGCGATGGCTCTTCGGCTTAGAAACAGAGATGAGCACTGCACCCTAGAGTCGGATACGACTGGCTTTCAAGCAAGGGAAACCTTTACCTTTTTACCTTTTCTGTTTTTAATGTTACCTAGTCAATTTTGACTTACAGTGACATTTTCCAGCGTTTTCTAGGTATAGAATAGTCAGAGGTGATTCATCATTCTCTTCTCCTGTGGCCACTGTAGGACCATGCATCTTTGCCATAGCTTTTCTCTTACAAGACATAGTGGAGAATTAAATTCTGAATGCCTTGCTCTGCAGCCAGGTACTCCATCTCACTGAATTATCCAGTGAGCTCAACAAGAAGGTTTAGCAATCAGCAATGAATATTTATATAGCTATTAAGTGATTAAATGCTCTGTAACAAGTAATCTTCCTCCTACAGTTGAAAGCATGGTTAATCCTGCTTTTGTCTGTGACTTGGAAGATATATAATGCCATCATTTAATAGTAAGACCTGCCTAATAGGAGGGTTTTTATCATCAAGCAAAATATAGTAAAGGTAAAGGCTTCCCTTGCTTGAAAGCTAGTCGTATCCGACACTAGGGTTCAGTGCTCACATTGAGTTTCTTTATCTAATGCTTCATTAAGAAGCCAACTCCTCAATGGAAAACATAAAGGCCGCATGGTAAGCACTCTGTTTCCAATTGACCAGGAAGTGCATGGTACCTGGACATGGCGGATGTAACTGAGTTCATTTTGGAAGTTTATATTGTCTCCCGCTAGGTGAGAGCTTTGCCGGGTTGTGGAGGCTTGAGTGGTCTAACTAGGCAGTGTTGCCCATCACTTGTCAATGATGTTAGGCCGGGACTAAAACTCACCAAAGCGTCCTCTGTCGGATCCCTTGGGCAAGGTGAAAGTGGCACACATCAAGGTCCGCCTAGCCAGTGGGTGACGTGATATCCCATTGGCTAAAAAAACACATACAAATGGACTTGCTTTCTCAAGTCCATTTGCATGTGCAAGATGTCATCACAGAGATGTCTACCAATGTGTGGACTCCTTGCTGAATAACAACTCCAAGCTATCCAAGGATTTTTGGTATGAGTTTTAATGGGTTTTTAAGAGGTTTTGTAGTTTTAAAATTGTGATCAGTTTTGTTTGTGTGCCACCTAGAGTCTTCTGAGTTGGGCAGCAATATAAATCTTCTACTACTACTACTACTACTACTACTACTACTACTACTACTACTACTACTAATAATAATAATAATAATAATAATAATAATAATAATAATAATAATAATAATAATAATAATAATAATAATAATAATAATAATAATAATAATAATGTGGGAGACATACAGTTTCTAATATTCTAAGTTTCTGTGACTATATTATGCTATGACTATCTTCACAGATTCTAATACTAACTTCACATACTACCCACCTAGCTAGTACTGCCTTTGTTCATGACATAACTTAGCAAATGGGCAATTTAGGAGCAAAAATAAAAGAGAGGTTTTGTATAAAATATTGTTCGTGCTGATATGGGGATTTTGTCAAGCTAGCTAGGAAATTCCTCGCCATCCTTGCCAGCAAGCAAAATGCTGCAGTTCTTTGTCCTCATAGACAAGAAAGAAAGAATGTACAGCTCCATGCCAGTTCTATGAAAATCCTACAAGCCCTGGCGTTGCTACATACTCCTGCAAACCTAGTGGTAAAAACTAATGTAACTGCTTTGTTGGGAGACCCCACCACTATAGCAACTAGAGGAAAGAGTAAACAGAAAACTGGTTACCAGTATGCCTCTGGGTGCAATTCAAGGTCCTGGTAATGATCTTTAAAGCCCTATATGATAGTGGGCCAGGATATCTAAGAGAGCGCGTCACCCCAAGAACAACTTCCATCCAACCAGAGTGGACCGGAGGGGCTCTCTAACTGTACCATCTACTAGAGGGGCTCGTCTCTCTAGCACAAGAAGGAGGACCTTCTCTGTGTCTGCACAGGCCCTATGGAACCTCCTGCCGACAGAGTTTCAGCTGCCGACGGAATTGCTGCCCTTTAGGAAAGAACTGAAAACCTGGCAGGCAGGGCAGGTGTGGGGCACCGATGGAGGGGTGACCCACACCTGCTGGCTCATATGATCAAGATTCTCTATCTCTTTTAATGGATGGGGTGGGTGGGTAAATTATTTTGAATTATTTTGAATTTTTAATTGTCAGATGTTGTTGTTGATTGTTGTTAGCTGCCCAGAGTCATTGCCGAGTTGGGCGGCAATAGAAATTGGAGGAAATAAATAAATAAATAATAAACCAGAGTATCACTCATGGTAATTTAAAGGAAGAGGAGACTGTAAGTATAACATGCAAGCAAATAAGTGCATAGTCAAATTTAGATGTGTCTGGATATGTCCAGTGTTGGGATTCAAAAATTTTTACTGCCTACTCTGTGGGCATGGTATGATGGGCATAGCCAGAGAGGAAGCCCTGCATTATTTCAAAACTTGGATGGGCAGGGCCAGACAGAATTTCTGCTAACAGTTCTGGTGAACTAGGGCGACCATGCTGAATTCCACCACTGGATATGTCCAAGAGGGTAATAATTCAAGATGCCAGGAAATAGCATATTGTGCCCACATTGCCAGGAGGAAAAAAGATGTCAAGCTTTACATTGCAAAAGGTGGCTTGAATGTCAACAACACCAATGGCAGCAGTCAAGATGGCCTACATTCAGAAAGAGAATAGTACCATTCACATAGTACCATTCACACAGAAATACAAAGCAAAAGATAAACCCAGAAGCTTACTCCCTTTCCCTCATCAATTAACCACTCCTCACCCAAAACACAAAGGAATTATCTGGACTGTTTTTAAACAAGTGTGAATGGCACTGAGCACAAGAGGTTATCCGGTTGTTAGATCCAGCCCTTATAAGCACCAGTCCAGAACAATGATGAACAATGTTCATCACTGGTTCACCAGTTCACCAGTTATGCAGGCTTTATTTAACAGTCAAATAGAGATGAGCTTACAAGGTGTTCTAGATCCCGAGACGGCTATACAATCCTAGTGGAGTCAGTCCCTCCTGACTGTTACCCAGCAAAGGGCAATAAACTAGCTACCATAGAAGCGTAGCATAATGGAGGGACCCAGGCTTAGCACCACCCAGCTACTTGTAGGGAGTAGGAAGTATAGATCCAGTCCGGCACCACCCTTGTTTACCCATGGGGCTTATATAGTGTCTCCCCAGCAGTGGCTCCTAGATACAAGGTAGCGACCCGCCGGACAAACGTAACTAATCAATCATAACAGGGATTATATGTAGTTAACCAATGGAGAACAGGATCCAAAACTGTAACCAATCGCAGGGCTTGGTTTAGCCTAACAAGCGTGTCTTTTTGCAGGGGTTTCACACTACTTTGGGCTTCTAATTAGAATGGCGGGAAACCACCATTTTCCTCTTGCAAGAGCGCTCCCTGCGCTACTTGCAAATGGGCCTCAGTACACAACACCGGTAGACCATCTTGACTGCTGCCATTGGTGTTGTCAGCATTCAGGCTTCCCGTGCCATGTAAAGATTGACATCTGTTTTCTTGCTGGTAATGCGGTCTTAATATTGTGCAGCAATATTGGGTCATTTTCTGGCATTTTGAATCATAGATAGAGAACCACATATTCCACCTTCATAAACCAGATCTGTTTTGAAGAAATGAACATTTATTTTAGTCCATGGTTAAAATGCAGTCTGCAGTATGCTACCCATACATAGTTAACAGAATGTAGGATGTGTAATTTAACCTCAAAGAAAGCATGCCTCAGACTCAAATTGGTTGAAAGTCAACACTGGATACCATGGCTGTTTTTCACTACAGACCTATCAGAGACCACACAAGTAAAAGCTAGTGCAAGTGGAAGTCACCAGAAGACAACTGGGAAAATTTCCCAGGAAAAATTATGGAGAAGATTATAAAGTGGTCACTCTGCAAACAACTACAAAATAATGCTGTAATAACTACTGTAGAAGCTAGGGACTGCAGTGGCTCAAGTGGTTAAGATGCTGACTGGAAGGTGGCAGGTCAGCAGTTTCATACCCAAGTACTGCACGACAGAATGAGCTCCCATCTCCGTCCCAGCTCCTGCCAACCTAACAGTTCAAAAGCAAGAAATTGCAAGTAGATAAATAGGAGCCACTTCAGTGGGAAGGTAAACAGTGTTCCATGCACGCCGGTGTCTAGGCATGCCTGCCACATGTCCACGGAAACGTCTGCACATGCAGACAGTGTTGGTTCGTTGACTATAAACAGAGATGAGCACTGAACCCTAGAGTCAGATATGACTGGCTTTAAAGCAAGGGTGACCTTTACCTTTTCCTAACTAGAAGCCAACATGGATTTGTTAAAAATAATAATAATAATCCTACCAAATGAATCTAATTTTATTTTTCTGTCAAGTAACTTCCATTGTGGACAGTGGGGATACTGTTGTGTAATATATCTTAACTTCAGCAAAGCCTTTGGCAAAGTGTCCCACAATATTCTGATTAGCAAGCTAACTGTGTTTGGCCTGGATAGCATGAGTGTCAGGTGGCTACCTGTATACAATTGGTTACAGAACTCAGAGAGTTCTTATTAATGACTCCTTCTAAAGCTGGGAAGGGGTAACAAGTGGAATACCACAAGGTTAGGTCATGTGCCCTGTGCCCTTCTACATTTTCATAAATGACGGATGAGGGAGTGGAGGGAATTCTTATCATTATTTGCAGATGACGCAAAACTGGGTGAAATAACTAAATATGAATCAATAGTGTGACGGCCAACACTGTTTTAGGTTGCCTTAACCCTGTGAGGTTCCAAAAAGAGAGACTGTGGGAAATCCTGGGAGACATAAAACAGACATGGGGTAACCTATATTGGGTGGCTGAACAGACCTTGAAAAAAGTATCTCTGTTTTAAAATTAACATACATTTGAATATTTAGATGCCTTATTTTGATTATACATTCTGTCATTCTACTAAACACACACACACACACACACACACACACACACACACACACACACACACACACACACACCAAGATCATTGCTATTCTAATTAGGACAAAAAATAATGGGGGAAAATTAATACCTTTCCATGTAATGTCTTACTTTGGATTATTGCAGTGTCTCTCTTCGTACATCACTCCGCCCCCACACGTCCTGGAGCAATCAGACCACGCAGACCACTCAGACCATTGGCCATTAACAGGTTTGGGGCCATGATCTCCATATCTTACACACTGACCTCTTCGACACCACTGTAGGAAAGAACCAATGATTCACTAGGACTTACCAGGGTGGCTGTGTGAGATTTATAAAGAGCAAGATGCCAGCAATTACGTATCACTGGGACTGATAGGAAGAACAGAGAGAGGGGGAAGGAAGAAAACTTGATTCAAATGTGTAGCACAGCTACACATAGAACAGCTAGGATGCTAATGATATACAGTTCAGCTCCATGTGCAATTGATTTTGTGAACATACAGTATTGTGCAAAAGTGTTAGGCCACCACCAGCTGGTTTGAGAAAGGCATAACTCAGCCCCCTAGACACACCAAAACTGGAGATTCTTCTGCAGACTGTCTTTTCAACCTTCTCCATGTTTGGTGAAGTTTGAAGTTCAGGCATCCAAATTATATTCTCCCCCAACCCCCAACCCCCAACCCCCAAATCACTAATTGAATCTTCCACAATCCAGCTGGTGGTGTCCTAAGACTTTTTCACAGTACTGTACAAGTTTCCACATGATATAATCAAGTGAGTATATTGGGTTGTCTTTTCCATAGTTGGCCAGTGTTTTGGGTTCACATGTTACACAGGAGCCCTGGTGGTGCAGTGATTAAGCAGCTGCACTGCAACCAGAAGGTTGTGAGTTTGATCCTGACCAGAGCACAAGGTTGACTTAGCTTTCCATCCTTTTGAGGTCTGTAAAATGAGTACCCATCATGTTGGGGGCAAAATGCTAATTAATTTGTGAACCTCCCAGAGAGTGCACTAAGCACTATTGGGTGATATAGAAGTGTGATTGCTTTGCTTGCCTTACACCCCAATGTGAGAATCTGTTTCTCCATGCACCAGTAAACACTAGGCTGCAACATTTGGATAAGCTAGATTACTATGTGGTATGGGTTGGTGCTTGTGAGAGCAATATCATGCTATTCCATTGTTCTTAGATTTCATCTAACCAACAGCCATTCCTGTGCTCAATGGAGCATAGCCCTAAGGAAGATGACCACTATGGTAACTCACCATGCTTATTCCACAAGGGGTCCCTTCTGCAGCTGGCATGAACTTTGTCTCACAGCGATGACCCACTTTATGGCACCACAGTGATTTGCATATATCCTGCAATTTATTTTTAAAAAAGAATCTTAATAACCTTCAATTTTTTCCCCAGCAACAAGCCAACACAATGTGTTTTATTTTCTAAAGAATGAGACTAGTAAAGACAAAAAACATTAAATATCTGCTGTTACTTGTTTACTGGATTGGGGTGGGGAATTCAAGGGCATTCTTAAATATAGAAAGCAACTAACTATAACATACCCAATCAAACCAAGTGGTATTTGAAGTGCACCTTTTTAATGTGGATTTTGTTTCTGTTGTGGGTTTTTTTCCTACTTGTCTAACAGTGATTCTAGTTTTGGTTGAACTGTTCTGATCACAATTTAATAGATAACGTTGGCCTCTAGCTTTGGGAAATAGAATATCCAGCTGAATATATTAAGGTACCTATAGGATAAAGGCAGTGGTGGGATTCAGTTTTTTTTACTACCTATTTTGTGGGCATTGTATGGTGGGCATGGCCAGGGGGGAAGCCCTGCATTGCACCTGAATTAGTAAAGGTAAAGGTCACTCTTGTTCGAAAGCCAGTCATATCTGACTCTAGGGTTCATTGCTCATCTCTGTTTCAAAGCCAAAGAGCCAGTGCTGTCTGCTTCTGCAGTGTTCTGTCTGCTTCTGCAGACATTTCCATGGTCATGTGGCAGGCATGACTAGACACCAGGGCATGGCTAAGATGCTGACTGGAAGGCGGCAGGTCAGCAGTTCGATTCCCGAGTACTACAGGACAGAATGAGCTCCCGTCTTTGTCCCAGCTCCTGCCAACCTACCAATTTGAAAGCAAGAAATTGCAAGTAGATAAATAGGGACCACTTTGGTGGGAAGGTAAACAGCACCAGAATTAGGACTACTTTATTTCAAAACTTGGATGGGCAGGGCCAGCCAGAATTTCTGCTACCGGATCTGGCAAACTGGGGCAAACCTGCTGAATCCCACCACTGGTTACCTATGTTGTCTCTCACTGCCAGCTGGCTCAAAAGAGACAACAACATCTCTTGCCCCCTGTCAGTCAAAATACATGTAGGGTAGGGATTAAAGTGTTGGCAGATGGCACCACATTGTGAATCTCAGTGGGTAACTTTATGCCAGTTCATCTCAGCCTGACAGTGGTAGGCATCAGCAGGTTTGCACCAGTTCACCAGAACCGGTAGCAGAAATTCTGGCTGGCCCCATCCATCCAAGTTTTGAAATAAAGCAGTCCTCATTCGGGTGCAACGCAGGGCTTTCCCCTGGCCACGCCCACCATGCCACGCCCACAGTGTGGTAGTAAAAATTGTTGGAGCCCACCAATACAGCCTGATATACCTCTTAGTCTTGTTATAAAGCTAGTAAATCCATGGCAGAGATGAGATTTAGACTGGTAAATTACTGATCTACTGCTCAATTGCTAAGTCATGTACTGTACTTAAGAGTTTTATCCTTAGCTTGAAATGCAGCAATAATTGCAACATACAGGCTGGAATCCTCTTGGTGCTTTGTGTGTGTACGAATTAGACCATGTAAAATTGCAATGCTGAATTGCCAATAATTAAAAAGAGGCATGGTTTTATGAATGTGACTAGCAGTCTGCTAATTAGCACTATATTGCTGTCAAGACCTATGTATAAATAAATCACTGCAACACTAGTCAGTTACAGAAAAACAGCAATTTTGCAGTACCTTTTGTAGTAACACACCTTATTTACCAGTATATCAAGAGAGTAAACAAAACAAGACAAAAAAAAAATGCTGTGGCACATTAAAAGACTAACTACTGTATTTTAATGTTCACTTTTGTGGATCAAATCCACTTTGGCAGACATGAGTGTCAAAAATTACACCTTATTTAGCAAGAACATTTGTGGACACTGTTCAATATATCACATCACCCTAGTCCTGGCACACCACACTTTTTTGCAAGACTATCTGGAATAACAGCCTTGTAATTTCTCTGACTCAAATACATCCGCATTCCACCTTAGACTAGAAATCTTGTAATCCTACCTAAGTCAAATCCAAAATACTATACATCCCAAACGGGTTGTATAAAGCCAGTGCCAGGTAACCACAAATAGCACTGCTTCTTAATTGCACAATGCTCTATTTAAGCACTGAGACATAAGTCCCATTGAGCTCAATGGATATTATTTCCAGGAAACTGGATAGGAAGAGTAGAATCCTAAAATCACTCTCACTAATGAGTGTAATTTGGGCATCCCCTATCTCACCCATCCCAGTTCCTTATCCTTATTGCAATTAAATTTCACATCTTGGAAGCACAATCTTTTCCTGCAGCTATGCTGGACCACTTTGACTTCCATCCAAGCCAACACCTTCAAAGCAAGTAATGTCTTTGCCAAACAATTTACAGTTTAAGCCAACATAGAAGACCCTGGAGCTTTTTGGAACCCTTCCACTCATTCATAAATTTTGCATTTGCAACTCATTGTGTTATTCCCCAGTGCAAGTTCTAACGTCTGGAAGTACAGAAAAAGTACCTTTACAAAGCTCAAGTTGCACAGTTTCGCTTTTGCTCCAAACTGCCATTTACACTGTGTGTCAGCATCGTAGATCTGCCCTGGGAGCTTATCAGGGTATGTGTATTGTCCGGCTTGCTTGGGTTCATCTACCAAGCATGCTGCTTGAGCAGTACTATAAAGAAAGCAATGCATCTATTAACAATATACTTTATCATATTGCTGCTGCTATTTTTTGGCCTTAGAAATACACAGTGTAATGTGCAACTCAAGATGTATTCAACCTGAGAGTCTGTGATAAACTGAGTCTCAGTTTAACTATCTAATCACTACATATGTGGCTCAGAATCTTAGCTGAGAAATCCTTGTTTGAGGATGTATAAACATGTGACCTTATATTTCCTTTGCACCCATACATTTCTACAAACTTTTTTTTCGGTATTAATTGTTTTTTTTTTAATTTTACATTTATATACCACCCAATGGCAGAAAAATCTCTGCAGTTACGTAACACCAAGGTGAATGATATAGTTCGAGTCTACCCTTCCTAACCATGGTTTAAAGTTAACCTGAACTGAAAATTATGCATACCTGTCAATTTTTGGATTTGGAAATAAGGGAAATTTCCCGGCAAATAAGGGATACTTGACAGCTATGCTTATCCTGTGCTGCCCTCCAATGGTGGCAATAGGGCATTGCAATCTAATTAATAAGGGATGATGGTGGGAAAGAGGGTAAAATAAGGGGTTTTCCCAGCCAATAAGGGATACTTGACAGCTATGAAGTTATGTCCACAGCTCAACAGTTGTGTCACAGGAACTGTGGGGTTGGGTAGTGGTAAAGGAAAGAAATTTTGCATATGGGATGCACTAAACATTTTGGGTAGCTGGTTGTACGTCCTGCATTACATGCAAGAAGGAGGGTCTACTTAATGGCAGCACCCACATTGTGGGGAAACCTTATCAATTGAGCCGTGCCAGGCCCCATCCCTGGATATATTTAAAAGACAATTAAAGACCACACTGTTCAAAAAGGCCTTTCGAAACATCCTACCTATGGCCAATTAGTTTTCTTTAATTAATTGATTAGTTGTTCTTTTTTATTTATTTATTTTCTTCTCCATATGTTGTCATCTGAGAGGGGGGTTGTTTTTATATTGTGTCAATTCTGTAAAGTGGGCAAATTACATAGATAAGCAGTATAAAACTGAAATAAATAAATAAATAAATGCTGTAATGTAAAGGTAAAGGTCTCCCTTGGTCAAATACCAGTCGTATCTGACTCCAGGTTTCGGTGCTCATCTCCATTTAGAGCCAAAGAGCCAGTGCTCTGTCTATCTGCAGACATTTCTGTGGACGTGTGGCAGGCATAACTAGAAGGCTGCTTACCTTCCCACCAAAGTGGTACCTATTTATCTCCCTGCAATTTCTTGCTTTCAAACTGCTTGGACAGAGACGGGAGCTTACTTCATTGTGCAGCACTCAGGTCACGAACTGCTGACCTGCCAATCTTCCAGTTGTCAAGTTCAGCATCTTAACCATGAAGCCACTGCAGTCTTTATTTAATTAAAGCTGTACCTTTTCATCAATATCACATGATTTGCATAATAAGGAGGTAATCTGCTTAGCTTTGAAACGTGACCAAAGGATTCAGAGAAATAGAATACGGTGACCGATAGAAAAGAGAAAGAGAATTCATGGTATTTTGTCAGAAGGAGAGATGGTAGAGGAAAAGGTTCAATGAGACCTGAGGTGAAGAGAGAGAAAGGCCAAGGAGAAAGAAAGGGCAGGAAGTAGAGGAAAAAAGCAAGAGCTTTCTAGTCCAAGAAGACTGGCAAAAGCTGAACAAGTAGTAAGTTTTTTGAGAAAGAGAGAAAGACTAGTGAGATATATAAGGGAAAAGAATAGAGAGATAATTAGGATGACAGTTTTTAACCCAGGCAAAGATATGTACTTGCCATAATTATTTAGATGTAGTCTTATAGCCCCAGTCTGGCCAGGTTATCCTGCTATGGTAATAGAGTAGACCATACTGCTAGTGACTCAACGCCGAGTGTCAGGTGGTGGTTAACTAACCTGACAACACTGAGGACTAATAACCTTGGGTGGCAAAGTCTACAGGGAAGGGTAGTGGAAGGGGATCCATCCACTTGATGGATATCTTGATGGAGGGCAGCAGCTCCTTCAATCCTGGCCTGGGGCTGATGAGGACTTTGCGTGTCAAAAGGGCTCAGCACCAGAAAGTGACTCACAGAACTGGGTCAGTGGTACGGGTGTCACATTGCAATGCAGAAAACAGATGCATTATAGTCTCAGGACAGTCTTCATGGCTAATCACCATGATGGTTGCCTATATTTGGATATGGAAGTAGTAGTAGTAGTAGTAGTAGTAGTAGTAGTAGTAGTAGTAGTAGTAGTAGTAGTAGTTGTCTTACAGCACAATGCATTGTTTTAAATTTACAAATGATAAGGTCAGTTATTCCTACCTGAGAAATTTGTTCAGGTACTGTCTGCTGCAGACTGACCATGAAAACACTCCATTGTTTCCCGTGAGAGTGGGAGACATGATGTTACCTTCAGCTTTTCTGCAAGGATTCCCTTCTCCATCATGAATCATGCCAAAGCTGCAAAGATCGAAACAAATAAGAGTAAACTTAGCCAAAAAAATTATTGAAAGAGAGCTTAGACAACACGTTACCCCAAGAACAAGGGGAAAAAATAATTATGATATATAAATTATGATTTCAACAGTTCCACACAGAAAACTACAAAGAAGCCAGAGGTTTCCCAGAATGCAGGAACATAATGTTCAAGGAATGCACAATGACTCACAGAGGTTCAATATTGGTAACTTGGCAATTTCTACATAATTTAAGTGCCTAGGTTGAAATGTTGACTTGAAAAACTCTGCATAGTCTGAGGCCAAGATGTGTTTAGAACGACTTCTGCCCATATGAATTAGCATCTTAGTTAGAAGTTAGTATGATAGGATGCTGTGCAAGGATGCTGTGCAAGGCTTTGGAAAACTAAAGTACAACTTTGTAAAACTTGTAAAACTGCAAAACTCACTGGATAATCTTGGGCCAAAAAACAACCTCCATCCTAATCTACCTCAAACATCTGATGGGAAGATAATAACAACAACAACAACAACTTTTTATTTGTATCTCACATCCCTCAGCCAGAAGGCGACTTGAAGCAGCAAACAACAGTAACAAAAATACAATCCATACCAATATACAAAATAAATAAATATACAATGATATGCACAAAGTCCAAGAAATTTTTTTAAAAGCAATAAATACAATTACAGTAAATATACAATGGCATATCAGGGTACAACAATCAACCTGACAGCGACACTAAATAACAAAAATAACAAAAATCCTCCATCCCTCACATCCCCACAATCCTATGGAGCTTCCCTGGGGCTTACGGTGCCCCTGAAAATAGCATAGAAATAGAGTTTCAAGTGTGTTCTTTCATAAATCTCTCATCTTCTTGGTTCAATTCACACTCTCAAAGTGTTGTGATCTTCCCAGTGTTGCATGTTTCATGATGCTCCCTCCGTTCATGTCACATATAATGAAGTGTAGTAGGTTCCACATAGATCCACAGATGTAATTCCTCTCCTACCAAAAAGGCAAGAGTAACTAAGTATGTTTTTGTGAAGTCTCCCAAATCACATCATGTTGGTAAGAAAATTTTGCACATGAAAGTGATCGTGCTAATTGTAAAACCATTTATCAATGTACCACAAAAGGAGGGGAAACTGGAAGTGAAAGTGGGTTGGATCCAGATTTCCATTTTTCAAATGGAAGGATTCTTTGATTGATGGCTGGAGCTCTTCTGATGGAAGGAGGGTTGCAATGGAAGAAGATTCCTGCAGCACATACACATATTGTAGGAGAGGATGAGTCTGAAACCAGGGGCTTATGCCAGACCTGTACTAGATCTTTGTTATGTGATTTGGAAAGATCAATGTTTCAACAAAAGATTTTCTCTGATGTTTTCTCCTCACCCTTCCTGATGGCATATTGTTGAATATTGTCAATATCTTGAAATGGCCACCACTCTTTTCTACATTAACCTGGTACTAGGAGCATTCTCACAGGATCTCGGTGGCTTAGCGGTTAAGATGCTGAACTTGACAACTGGAAGGTCAGCAGGTCAGCAGTGAGCTTCTGTTTCTGTTCCAGCTCCTGCCAACCTAGCAGTTTGAAAATGAAATTTATTAAGTAGATAAATAGGTACCACTTTGGTGGGAAAATAAACAGCATTTTGTGCTGTCTAGTAATGCATGACACATGTCCACGGATGACAAATGTCTGCAGATGCAGAAAGCACTGTCTCTTTAGCTGTAAACAGAAATGTAAACCCTAGAGTCAGATACAACTGGCTTTTGAGCAAGGTCCACCTTCATCTTTACCTAGGGGCATTCTCATGCGCAGTTTAGGAAAAGGTCATCTCTCCCTAACTTACTCCACAAGCTGTCGCTGAACATTGTATAATCTGCAAAATAGGGACAGGCTGCCAACTGACTTACAATTGTTGGCATGTTCAGCAGCAATTTTAACATAAACTGGAAGGAGAAAAAGAAGAGTTGGCACTCTCGTTGCTAAAGTTGTGACTTATCCTGAGACTATGGGAGAAATTTTCTCTCTCCTCCTAGAGAATATTCTGCAAAATGGTCCTCCAATTTAATAGACCACATATATTGTAAAAATAGTTTGTCTTTCATTTTCAAAGAATAAAATCTCTATTGGATTTAGATTCAGCATGTGGTTTGTTTGTTTTCGGGAGGGGGGTTGGGAAAAGGAAAGTGAGCAGTTAAAATTGAGCAGTAGCACACTGGCAAACCTGCAGGTAACGAACCAACCCAGTTTGAGCCCAGAACAAGCCCCAGAAACGATGGAGACAAGTCACCGTTAGGTGATCTGGCCTTGGTGGACTGTTGAGGTATGATATTCTTTCCTTAAGCCTTCTCTCTTCCTTTGCCCATCCTTGATTCTTTTTATTTCAAGATCTTTAACATACAGTAGGTAGGTAGGTTTCCCTTGCTAGAAAACCAGTCGTATCCAACTCTAGGGTTCAGTGCTCATCTCAGTTTCAAAGCTGAAGAGCCAGCACTGTCTGTTTCTGCAGTCATTTCTGTGGTCATGTGGCTGGCATGACTAGACACCGGAGTGCACAAAATGCTGTTACCTTCCCGCCGAAGTGGGTGGGTGTTGCCCATTCTGAGTTAGCAGTTTGCCCACCCTCAAACTCCTGGCTGCTGATATATGTATGACATATATACGACATTATTGCCCATCCTGAAAAAATATTCGCCCACCCACATCTAGAATCCAGGCTATGGCCCTGGCAGGAGGAAGAGGAGCCATGTAGTTTGGAGAGATGTCACCGTCAGCTGCGACAGGAGCTGCATGTGCAAAGGAGGGAAACACGCACTAGTTTACACAGACTGCTTCCAGCTGTGAGTCCAGAGCCGGAGGACTCTTAAGGAACCACCCAACTTTTGTTGGAACAAGATTTTATCTCCCAACGCCGTGCTTGTCCATTCTGTATACTCTGTCTGCTTAACAAACCTGGACTCTGACCTCAGCCTGTATTCTCTGACTGTGCCCCTTAGATTATCCTTTCGGACTTGATTGACTTGGTAATTGAACTCAGCTTTCTGACCCACGCTCCTGCTTCTCTCTCTCTCTCTCTCTCTTGCCCTTGCTCCTTTGTGCAGTTAGCCTACACTGTACCAGCAACAGTGGAGGGGGGCGCATAACAGTATAATAATAATTTCGTGTCAGAAATTATTCTTGGTTGAAAGGATTTTTTCTGGAGAAACTCCACTCAGGGGATGCCCGAATGAGGCTCCTCTCATGTCCGCAAGATCTTTTTCCCATCGAAGTGGTCCCTATTTATCTACTTGCAATTTCTTGTTTTTGAATTGATAGGTTGGCAGGAGCTGGGACAGGGACAAACGCTCTAACCATCTTGCAGCACCCAGGTATCGAACTACCAACTTGCCAGCCTTCCAGTTAATAAGGCAAGCTTCTTAACCATTGAGCCACCACACCCCCTTTCCTGTTATAGGTGACAACTGGGCATAAGCCATCAGTTTTCTTGATTCAGCTTGAGCCTATCTGTGTCTCTTTCATCTTATAGGGAAGGAGCTTCTATTAATCCTAAATCAATTTATTTGACAAAAACTCCCAGAATTGTTTCAAATGTTCCTTCATTTTTGTAAGCTCTATCTCACTGCTACTATGATCATTAGGCAACACTTCTAAGGATCGTCTGCCTTCAGGCATTTGAAGGTCATTGCTGCCAAATTCCCATATTATGCAGCTGAAAAGGCACACACTTAGACAAATGACAATGGGGAACATTTTTGAACAGCTATTGCCAAATGAAAGCATTGCAGTTTTTTCCACACAAAAAAACCCCCATTTTTTGGAAGGCATTTATAAATCCTTCCTGTCCGGATATCAATATGCACATGCCAAGCTGAAAAGGGTGGATATAATAACAATAATAAAAAAGAGGAAATTTCAATAACAACAAAATGAGAAATTTCAGTAACTATTACAGGGACAGCAAAGAGAGCTTACTACTTCCTTTAATAGTAACAGCCCGCCTATCCCACAGTGAGAGTGAGATTGTGTACTTGTTTTTCAATCTCACTGTGCGAAAGCTGGACTATTACTAATAAAATACTAAGTTCTCTTTGCTATTCCTGTAGTAGTTACTAAATGTCTCATTCTTTACTTGTTTCTCAAGGGGGTGCGGTGGCTTAGAGGTAAGATGCTGAGATTGACGACCAGAAGTTTGGCAGATCAGCAGTTCGATACCCTAGTGCTCCACAACAGACTAAACTCCTGCCTCTGCCCAGCTCCTGCAAACCTAGCTGTTTGAAAGCAAGAAATTGCAAGTAGATAAATAGGTACCATGTTGTTAGATCTGGCCCTTATAAGCACCAGTCCAGGACAACGATAAACAAACAGCAACAGACTTTGTTTAACAGTCAATTACAGATGAGCTTACAAGGTGTTCCGGATCCCGAGATGGCTATACAATCCTAGCGGATTCAGTCCCTCTGGACTCTTACCCGGCAATGGGTAATAAACTAACTACCATAGAAGCATAGCATAATGGAGGAACCCAGGCTTAGCGCTATCCGGCTACCTGTAGGGAGTAGGAAGTATAGATCCGGTCCGGCCACACCCTTGTTTACCCATGGGGCTTATATAGTGCCTCTCCAACGGTGGCTCCTGGATACATAGTAGTAACCTGCTGGACAAACATAACTAACCAATCATAATGGGGAATATATGTAGTTAACCAATGGAGAACAGGATCCAAAACTGTAACCAACCACAGAGCTTGGTTTAGCCTAACAAGTGCGCCCTTTTGCAGGGGTTTCGCGCCACTTTGGGCTTCTAATTAGAATGGCGGGAAACCACCATTTTTCTCTTGCTCCCTGCGCTACTTGCAAATGTGCCTCAATACACAATATTCCTCCCCCCTAAGTTTTCAGTAGGGGCCCCAGGTAAAACTTAAGATATGGAATCCTCATCCAAGGAGTGTTCTATCTTGTGAACAAGAACCCTGTCTTTCCCTTCTTTGCAAGTGTCCTGCAGTTCATGAGTTTTACTGGAGCTCCACGGAGCAATCAAGGGACTTTGCATCCAGGGGGAAGAGGGGTTGCGTGTGTGCAACCCAACACAAACCACTTTGGTGAGGCGTGTAGCTCCTTTCCTTCCTGAGCTGCATTGGCTGTGACAGATCCCATGTGCGATGCACACAAAGAATCCCCATGTTCCAAACCCTCGCCCCATGTCCTTGCAAACAACTCGGGACTTTTTGCTCGTGCCCTGTGCAAACTAACTGCTGCAACTGATGCCTCTATGGAGCGGAATGCTCCCAGTCTAGCTCCCGCAGTTGCCGTTAATAATGGGCTTGGTGAACGCTCTCTGGTAGCACCCGAGGAAAGCTCCCTTTACCTCAGCGTATGGAGATCCTTAGGACTTTGTTCTTTCCCTTCCCACCCTGGGGACTGAGAGTGCTCCTGCAACCTCTCCCTTTTTCCAGGGGAGTGCGAGGCTGCACTTTGGTGCTCCATCTCATGGCAGTTTATGATAGGGGGTGAGACCCGAATCCCCTCTCCAACCCCAGGGGACAGTGAGGGCCCACCCACCTCTGGGGAAACTGAGAACGTTTCTGAACAAGATGTACCCCCCAGTACCATGTTGTAGCCCCTAAATCTCAATGGTGTGTTTGATTCCCAGCCACCAGAAATAGCTACGTATAACATCTTGGGATTGGAGAAAATCATGGGACCCGCTTAACAAGTGCTCAAGTAGTTTGGCCCGCAACCCACATGTAACCACTGTCTTGCAAAGCCTGTATAAGCACCCTCCCAGTACTGAGAGTTTTTTGCTGTCCCGGTAATACATGCATGCCTCCGAATTCTAAGGAGGAGGCGGCCACCCGATGTGCACCCACACAATAACATCAGACAGTAATGGGTCAGTCTTTGAGGCTGCGGCAAAGTTCAGGGACGTTTGTGTGAAACAATGACCAATTCCTCCCAAAAATCAGGATTTCCCAGTCCAGTGCATCAGGCGGCAACAATTTTTGCGAGTCAAAAACATTTTACTGTCCAGTCTCTTTCACAAGTCCACTGACCTTATGCACAACATGTGCTTGTCAAGAAAACACTGTGTTTAGTTCTTCCATGGAGGAATCGCTTCCAGGGGGCCCTTGGGACAAACCCTCCCTGGGAAGTAACAACGCTTGGGGCTCATCCTCGATATGAAGGACAGGTCCCCCCCCCCTGGATTCCCATAAAGTGGATGCCTAGGACCCTGAACCAGTGGGACCCTAGAATGTTAGTCTTACCTGATTTTGCAACAACGAGGGGTAGGCTCATGTAGACATAGTTATAATGGACTTCAAAGTTCCCTGTTTCCCAAACTGGAACGTTGCAACCCCGTAAGTCCACTAACTTCCCTGGAAGACTCTTGAGCTTGGGCCGCAGGCCAGGCGGAATGCGATGGTACTCCTTGTCGGTCATGATGGAGAGGAATGATCCGGAGTCCACCTGAAGATGGAAAGGTACCCCTTCGATGTGGAGGTCCAAGCAGTACCCGTCCCTCAGGTCACACCACTCGTCGTCGACCCCGTAGCTCGTGAAGACCTTGGCAATGCAGAACTGGAGCTTCGGCTGGAGTTTCGGCACAGTTTTGACACGTTGCTTACAGACCTTGGAGATGTGGCCTGTTTTCCCGCAATGGTGGCACTGGGTGCTCTTGAAAGGGACATTCTATGCGAAGATGGCACAGTACATCCTCGGCACAGTACAACCGACCATGGTGTCGGTGTTGGTGCCCTCATTCCATGCCGGTAAGGAAATTTGCTGGAGCACGTCGGGTGGCAGAGGTTTTGCAACAACGTCGAGAGTCTCTATCCCACAGTGGGCCAAGAACGTTGCCTTCCACAACGCCGGCTCAACTTTCCTTACTGTGAAGTAGCTTTCCAGCTGGACTCTGTAGCGCAGCCATAGGCGAGGCTTGCTGATATTGAACAGACACAGCCAAAGGGGAGCTTGGTCAGCCATCTTGTCGTTCTTCAATCCCACCTTCATCGCCAATGTTAGATCCAGCCCTTATAAGCACCAGTCCAGGACAATGATGAACAAACAGCAACAGGCTTTATTTAACAGTCAAATAGAGATGAGCTTACAAGGTGTTCCGGATTCCAAGATGGCTATACAATCTTAACAGAATCAATCCCTCCAGACTCTAACCTGGCAATGGGCAATAAACTAGCTACCATAGAAGTGTAGCATAATGGAGGGACCCAGGCTTGGTGACCCACCGGACAAACATAACTAACCAATCATAACGGGGAATATATGTAGTTAACCAATGGATAACAGGATCCAAAAATATAACCAATCACAGGGCTTGGTTTAGCCTAACAAGCGTGCCCTTTTGCAGGGGTTTCACACCACTTTGGGCTTCTAATTAGAATGGCAGGAAACCGCCATTTTCCTCTTGCAAGAGCGCTCCCTGCGCTACTTGCAAATGTGCCTCAATACTTAACACATGTCAATGAGAAAGGTAACAGCATTCCATGCACTCGGGCATGCCTGCCACACTACCACAGAATCTTCTGCATGGCTTGTTGGCTGTAAATGAAGATGGGCACTAACCTCTAGAGGTGAACATGACTGGCTTTTGAGAAATAGAGACATTTACTTGTTTCTCACACCTTCACTTTATCAGCACAACAAGCCTGGGTGTTAGATAAGCTGGAATAAGAGTTAACAAGCTGAAGCCCAATCTTCAAACATTTGGTTCTGCAGTGACTAGATTGAGCATGGATCAACCAGGCCATATCCAAGTTTGAGGTACAACCTAACATGCTTGAGGATGTGATGCAAAATAATATACTTAGTAAAGGTAAAGGTTACCCTTGCTCAAAAGCTAGTCATATCCAAATCTAGGGTTCAGTGTTCATCTCTGTTTATAGCCGAAGAACCAGCGCTGTCTGTATTTGCAGATGTTTCTGTGGACATGTGGCAGGCATGCCTAGACACCAGTGTGCAAAGAACACTGTTTACCTTCCCACTGAAGTGTTCCCTATTTATCTACTTGCAATTTCTTGCTTTCAAACTGCTAGGTTGGCAGGAGCTGGGACAGAAATGGGAGCTCATTCCCTCCTGCAGTACTCGGGTATTGAACTGCTGACCTGCTGCCTTCCAGTCAGCATCTTAACCACTTGAGCCATTGCAGTTCCATCAAATAATATACTTATTGCACATTTATTTCCTATGGTGCACAATTCAGTCAGGACTGGGAGTAAACGTGGTTCAGTTTGTCTAATTTTGAAAGCTAAGCCAGGTTGGACCTGATTAGTATTCAGATGGAAAACCACCTGAGAGCATAAGTAATCTCCCAGCAGTGTTATGAAAGAGCCAAAACCTAAAATCCTGATGAACTGTTACCAATCAGAATTGACAATACTGAGCAAAAGGAACCAATGGCCCATCTAAGTATAAGACATCACTTGCTATACTGCTATAATAGTGGGTCTTGTGTAGTCTGAGTCTGGGGAGATTTGTTTACAACAAATAATGGGAGGCAGTTTCATACAGTCACGTTGACTGAATGCAAGCGCGGCGCCAAAATGGCCGCCGCGCTCTTTGCGCCCCCCCCCACCGGACTTGGACATCCGGGTAGTTAGGGGGCGTGGCCAGCACCCTTTAAAAGGGGTGGCCACGAGGCAGCCGCGCTGCCATTTTGCGAAGCGACGGAGAGGAGAAGTTTTTCCCCTTTTGCTCCGTCGCTCTTCCCTTCAGCTGGGAAGCCTCTTGGGCAGTGGTTTCTTCTTCGCTTATTTCTTCGGCTTCCCAACGATTGCAGCAATGCCTTCCAAAAAGAAGGCGATGGCGAACGCGGTTCGCTCCTCGCGGAGGCGCCAGCTGGGTCGGAGGACCGCGACTGCACCCCCTCAGCAGGCCCCCTTTCCGGGGGCTCCCACCGGGACCGGCGGGATGGGGGCGATTGCTCCCTGGCCTGAGGCTGGGCAGCCTCAGACCGGCCCTGCAGGGGATTCGGCCCCCGGCCCCTAATTAGCGGCCACCGGCCCGAGCATGGCGCATAGCCAGGCTGGGCCTTCGGGCCTTGGCATCCAGCTTCCAGCGGTGGGCTTCAATCAAGGGGGTTGGCTGGGTTCCCTTCCCTGGCAGGGCATGCCCCCGGCCCCGCAGGGGCCGGTGGTTGGGGCATGGCCATATTTGGGCCCTGGGGTTCAGAGACCTGGCCCGGCGCCAGCGACTGGTGGGCCGGCCGGCCCTTTGCCCCCCATTAGTGTTGGGGGCTATGTAAATGTTGATGCCCTACTGGCCCGCGTAGTGGCCCTGGAGGCATCCTTAGGGGTAGTTAATCCATCCGGGGCACCTTTTGGTTTACAGGTCAACTCAGCGCTTGCCGGTACTCGGCAGGCGGCCGAAAGGGTTGAGCTGCCTGAGGCAAATAGGTCGGCGCCAGCCGCGGCCTCGCAGCTCCCCACGCAACAGATGCCGCCAGCAGGTAGTGGTCAGGTTCCATCTTCAAGCTCGGTTGCGGTCACGAGCTCCGACGCCCGCAATGGGCCGGAACCCCCGGTGGGGGCGGCCCACGGGGGTGCAACTTGTGAGTATACGGTCCAACCTAGTGCACCCACACCACAACCCACAACGGGGGGAGGCTTGCAGTGGCCGTGGCCTCGCCTGGCTGTGGCGGCGGGTCAGCCGCCGCCGGCCCATCTGGGAACGGCTCCTACACTCCAGGGCCCCTCTTGGGGCGGGGTACCCTGTCCCGTGGGGAACTTACTGGGGGTGGCGGGGCTGGTCCAGGCTCCTTTCATGGTGCCCAGTACTGTTAATGTTCTGGTGTCAGCCTTGCCGACGGCAGGTTATTTGTTGCCCCTCGGGGACCACCTGGCCCAGGCCACCAAGGAAAAGATCTGGCGGGGGGAGTACGTGGACATTTTCTCCCTCTTGAATAGAGAACCCACCAAAGAGGAGAGGGAGGGGCAGGACGAGAAGGACAAGGAACAGTCTCGTCGACGTAAGCCGCCACGCACATGGGCCAACTGGTTACCCGCTTACCTTATATACATGGCGGTGTATCTCAGGGCCCGGCCTGACCTGGCAATTCCGATGGTCCAGTATTTGGACAACATATATCGGGCGATGGTTGATTTCCCTGGCCCGTCGTGGTTGGCTTACGACGAGGAATTCCATATGAGAGTGCCCCTACACCCAGAGATGAGGTGGGATGAGCCCTGCCAGAAGCTGTGGCTTCTGTACATGACCCCCACGCGCCCGGCGCCAGGGGAGAGGTACCATTGTGGACATGCGGTCCAGTGAGCTGCTCCAGCCCAGGCACCCCGCCAGGTGGCGGGGCAGGGGGTTCCAGCCCGCCTGCTGTGTTGGAGCTTCTCGGCCAATGGTGCGTGTAACAGGAAGCAGTCCCGATACAGGCATGAGTGTCCCTCTTGTGCTGGCCCCCATGCCGCCTCCGCGTGTCCCAAGGCGGGGCAGAGGTAGAGGTGGACAGGGAGCGGGCAGAACCGCCACAGAGGGAGCTGGTCAGGCAAAAGGCCCCCTCCCCAATTAATGTGGACATGTTGGAGCGTTGGCTCACGATGTACCCGAGGAGGGCAGACGCAGTTTACCTGCTTGAGGGTTTCCAGCAGGGGTTTCACATTCCTTTCACGGGGGTCAGGTCCCCTCAAGATGCACCCAACCTGTTATCACTCAGGGGAAGGGAGGAGGTGGCTGCCATGAGCATTGCTAAGGAGGTTGCTGCTGGCAGGGTCGCTGGCCCTTTCCCTCTCCCGCCATTCCCCAACCTCAAGGTTTCCCCTTTGGGGTTGGTGCCCAAGAAGTCGCCGGGGGAGTTCCATTTGATACACCTCTTGTCTTACCCAGCTGGCCGTTCGGTCAACGATGCTATCCCTGATGACCTTTGTTCGGTCAGGTATACATCTTTTGACCAGGCCCTGCGCATGGTGCGCTCATGTGGCCCGGGTGCACTACTAGCTAAGTGCGACATTAAGTCCGCGTTCCGTCTTCTGCCAGTGCACCCGGGCGACTTTGAGTTGCTGGGTTTCAAGTTCCGGGGTGAATTTTATTTCGACAAAGCCATGCCTTTTGGCTGCTCCATTTCATGCTCGGCATTTGAGCGCTTCAGCACCTTCCTCCAATGGGCCTTTGTTCGCAGGTCAGGGTCCCGGTCTGTAGCCCACTACCTTGATGATTTCTTATTCGGGGGTGAACGGAGCTGGGACACGTGCACACGTCTCCTAAATACATTTCAGACGCTAATGAAGGAACTCGGTATCCCTTTAGCGCCCGAAAAGACTGAGGGCCCTTCAACCAAGCTCACATTCCTGGGGGTTGAGATTGACACGGTTGTGCAGGCATCCAGGTTACCTGCTGATAAGGTTTCACGGATCGTTGCACTCATTTTGGACTTGCTGGCAAAACGCAAGGTGTCCCTTCGGGAGCTACAGGTGTTACATGGTCACCTCAATTTCGCTTGCAGGGTCATCGCACCTGGCAGAGCATTTGCTCGACGCTTGTGCGATGCCATGACTGGCTTGGCCAGGCCCCACCATAGGGTCCTGTGGCATGACCTGTGTTTCGACAGGTATGAGGCAACCCTGTTTCACGCGGCTACTACGGTGGCCTTTTTTGGAGTGCTCTGCATCAATGAGCTGGTGCTACTGTCTAAGGCGGATGCGAGTCGTAGGGCACTGGAACTCGAAGATGTCTATGTTTCCAATGACTGGGCTCAGCTGAGGATACGCTCCTCTAAGGTTGATCAGCACGGTGTAGGCAGTGGTGTAAGACTGCTACGATGTTCCATGGTAGACATCTGTCCGTTTGGTGCCCTACAGGAGTTCCTTGCACTACGTGGTACGCACCCTGGCCCGTTTTTCTGTCACCAAGATGGGTCTCCCCTTACTAAATTTCAATTTTGGAAGGTGACCGGTAAGGCACTAGCCAGTGTTGGCCTCCCTGGGGCTCGTTACGGCTCCCATTCATTTAGGATAGGGGCGGCTTCCACCACAGCGGCGTTTGGGTACTCTGGGGCTGAAATATGCAACATGGGATGGTGGGGATCCCGATGTTTTCAGTTGTATGTTCGCCCTTTTCATCAGTGAGTACCAGTTAAGTCACTGCCCTGTTTCCTTTTTTCCTTGACAGACCCTGGGTGTCGTCTTACACCAGTGGGCCACAGCTATGTGCACAGGGCAGCGCAGTTTGCTGCGGCGACAGAGTGGGGACCCCGACTGGGACTAGGTGCATCCGCAAGTCTCAGGTGGTACGGTAAGCGCGGAATGTTATGGCGGGAACTGTTGCCATTCCTTTTCTCCATCAGGGATGCTGACCCGCCTGATGTCCTGATTATACACCTCGGGGGTAATGATCTGGGACAGGTCACGGGCCTATCGCTGAAGCATGCGATTTGCGGTGACCTGGCCTACCTGCATTATGTGTGGCCCGCCACAACCCTGCTTTGGTCGGACATGATACCGCGGCACGCTTACAGGGGAGGGTTTAACCTCCAAGCCCTTGACCGGGCTCGGCGCCTGGTGAACAGGGCTATTGCCCGGTTCCTTATGGACAAGGGTTGGAGGCGCGTCATACGACACCCCACCATCAGTCTCCAAAATTACGAGCTTTACACAGGGGATGGGGTCCATCTGTCGCCGGGAGGTATGGACCTCTTGTTAGGAGATTGGCGAGCAGGCCTGTTGACTGAGCTGACGGTCTGGGGGGGGGCGGTGAGCCTTTATTGAAGCCTCCCCGTGTGGCGGGTAGCACTGGTAAGGTAAACATTTATGACCCACAGGTATCCGGCAGGTTCGCAATTGACTGGACAACACTAGACAGGCACAAGTTGGTTAACGTTGTCCGGTCAACGACGAACCAGGCAATGGGGTGATGGCATGAGCTGGGCAGCAGGCATCACCCCATTATTTTACGGATACGCGTCAGAGGGTGGCGTCACTAGTTAGATTATTGACTACGGTCAACAATTTGTTTGTTGTCAACAAACAAATTGATACAAATGGATACATTGTAACCAATTGTCGTTGGCAATTTTGGGTGGAACCTTACCAGTGTTACTTCGGCCTGCTTGCCTTAAGAATTATAATTGGTTGAATACCAATAGAAATTTATAATTCGGACTAGGGCATGAATCAATAAATGTGGCCCAATGCCGTTATCCACTTTTACCAGTGTCTGAGTCCTTTATTGGGGGGTGCGCCTGCAATTATAGGGCTACTTATGTCTGAGGATGGGGCTGGCAGCTTTAATTTTTATATACACTCCCCTCAAGCCACTGTTGAAAACCTCTGTGTTTAGGATTGTCCTTGAATTCCTTACTTCCTTTCCAGATGTGCAGCAACTTGCAAAAGGGCCACCACCGCCCAGAGACATGAGGTCACAGTTGAGGTTGTATTGTGTGTTTATTATACAATGGGAACACTTTCAGCACACGTTCTCCCTGAACTGTGCATTCGTGGACTACAATAATCAGAGGGGAAATCAGGGATGACACAATTAGTCAGAAGCAGCTCTTTAGTTAGGACACTGTGCCCAATGAGAAACTGGCCGGAGCGTGTCAATTCATTATAATGGATATAGGAACAAATAAGGTCAACATGTTGCTTACAAAGGATCAGATTTCAGCCAAAGGTGACTTCAGGCAAGAACTGACCACAATGTGTTGAATGCCACACTCAATGTAATCTAGGGCCATTAGAAGCATCCTGGCAAAAAATGCGCTTTGCCTGCCCCCTCCCCCAGGAGATGGGAGAGTGCTGCTCCCCCACCCAGTCAGGCAGGGAGGAGCCTCCTACCCCTATTTAAGGGGTGGCTTGTCCCTGCCCAGCCCTCTTTAACACTTCCCCCACCCTCCCTCCCTCTCGGCAGTGTGATTTCCTGATCGCTCACAGGCCGGGTAGGAATTTTTGCCCTGATACCTTATTGGCCCTGGTGTCAGGGGTGTTTTCGCCCACCCCACACTCCTGGGTTTGGTTGAGCTTTTGAGGAGGTTCTTTCTGGTCATTTGGCAGTTAGTGCGGATTATTCACTAATTCGGTATTGCCAACAGGTATGGGCTGGGGTTTTCCCTGGGGCCGGAAGGGCATTACGTAGGGGTGTGCCCCATGGCTTCAGGACTAACCTTCCAACTGGTTCGGTTTATCGGTAAGCCTTACAATTTCTGGCACTTGGTGTAAGCACTAGGGTGCATCGGTATTCCGGCCTGTAGTTCATTTTCTCCCTTGGCCAATGTTATGACATCATTCTCATTGCACCCACACTATTCTTCCCCCCATGCATTTAATTAGTTATCAATAAAGTGGCCAGGTTTTAAACTCCATTACTTGCGTGCGTCCCTTTATTGGTTGGTGCACGGGCAATTCCACCACGGGGTGGAATTTAAACCTTTAGCTCCAAGGATGCTAAAGCACCCAAAAGGAGGGGAGAGAAAGGGAAGGTTGCTTTACTCTACTTTACAAGGTGAAGAGTCCTCATAGTGCAGTGGTTAAAACTGTTGTACCTCAGCCAAAACTGCTGACATTATAAGTTTGATCATGATGAAGGCAAGGTTGACTCAGCCTCCCATCATTCCAAGATTGGTTAAAATGGTACCCAGTATATTGGGAGCAGAATTCAAATTGCCCTGTGAGCTGCCCAGAGAGGGCACTAGGAGCTATGGGTGGCATATAAGTGTAATTTCTATTGCTACTCTAGATCACTGGTCCTCAGCCTGTGGCCCATGGACTACATGTGCCTTCAAGCTCTTTCTGTGTGACCCTCCGACCTGCTTGTTAACTGCTATCATCCTCATTCATTCATTCATTCATTCATTTAGATTTATATACTCATGGTGGGGCTGTAGTGGCTCAGTGGTTAAGAATCTCACTTTGTAAGCTGGAAGGCTGGCAAGTTGGCAGTTTGAGACCCGGGTACTGCATGATGGATTGAGCGCCCATCTGTGTCCCATCTCTTAGGGACATGAAAGGATCCTCATTTGAGTATCCCTGAGTGGAGATTTTTTTCTGCAAAAAACCTTTCAACCCAGAATAATTTCTGACACAAAATTATTATTACCCTCATGGTATTTCCCCTGAGACCCACACTGTTCTTTCTGCCTCTATCTGCTGAAATTCCTATCCCTTTCTTTAGTGTAAGGGACCAAAGACAACACAACAGCCGAAGGGTTGGCTTAACACAGGTTTATTGCATGATGATCCGGGGGAACATGTGGTAATGGCGGATGGGTGGCTCAATATATACAGCTGGCTATACATTTGAATGTGGCTCGTTGGCAGGCTATTGGTTGCTGCCTGCGTGACGTCATAGGAGGTCACGCCCTTCTTGACCAGGTGAGGAGGTCGCGGGGAATCTTCCCGCGCTGCTGATCCAGGTGGCTATGATCTATTAGAGCTGGACGCTCGCTACTGCCCTCTGATGGTCACTAGCTCGCGTCCCCTTATTAAGCATACATTGATACAGGTGATAGTTATAATGTTGCACACAGAAAGGTTACATTGATAACACATGGCAAAGGTACATTGTTAAAGGCACTGCTTTACAGAACACAACATCCCTCCCCCCTAGGATGAGACGAAGTCTCTCAGCCAAGATGGCTTGTTGCGTGTGCGTGTGGGCCGTGAAGAGGGCTGCCCCCCCCGGGGGCGTTATTGCTTCTTTGTTCCCTGGTCCCTTGTCCTGAAATGGGAGAGGGAGACTCGTTAGTGGCTTGCCGCTGTCTGGCGGTCTTAGGGGAAGGGAAAAACTCCATTGTGGGGAAACCGGGGGCCGTTGGGGCTAACGAAAAACCCCTCTTCTCGCTTGGACGGATGGGGGACCACTCCGAAAAAAACCCCCGGTTCTGGAAATCAAAATCTAACTTGGTAGGGGTACCCGCATTTGTGGGGACTTTCCGCGAGATATGTATGGGGTCGGGTTCCTCCTCCCCGGAAAGATCCCCCAGGGTATCTATGAGGACATCCTCCTCCCCCCTTGGTGGGGGCCCACGGTCCCCTTCTCCTCCCCCTTGGGCTGAACGGGTGGGGGAGAACCCTAACGCTGACTTATTTCCTGCCTGATCAGTGCCCTGCTCATCGGAGACCCTGCGTCGGAGCTGGTCCGCGTGCCGCCTCCACAGGAGCCCTGTGCTGGTTTCTACGCGGTACGACACGGGGCCGGTCTGCTCCACAACTACGCCCGGAACCCAGGCTGGGCCCGTGCTGGCGTAATTCCTGCAATGCACGGGGGCGCCTACACTAAAACTCTTCGTAGCCTCTAGCCCAATGTTCCTCCCCTTGTCCTCTACCCTCGTGGGGTCTAGCCTAGTAAGGATGGTGGTCAGCTTCCTGCGCATTAAGAGCTCTGCGGGGGAGTATCCTGACGCCAACGGGGTCACCCTGTACCCTAGCAGAAACTGACACACTTGCAGGTTCAGATCCCCTGGGCCCATGCGCCGCAACGCGTCCTTCGTGGTGCGGACGAGGCGCTCTACTTGGCCGTTGGTGGCCGGGTGGAAAGGGGCGGAGGTGATATGCCTAACTGCGTTAATTTCCATGAATGCCTTAAACTCGGAGGACGTGAAACAACTAGCGTTGTCGCTAATTAACGTGTCGGGAATGCCGAACGTGGAAAAGAGCCTCCGCAAATGTCTAATGGTCTGGGCCGAGGAGGTGCTCGTGACCGGGATTACCTCCAACCATTTGGAGAAAGCGTCCACTACAAGGAGGAACAGGGTGCCTCTGAACGGGCCCGCGAAGTCAATGTGCACCCGGGACCACGGCCCCTTAGCCGCGTCCCATTCCCTGTGGGGAAGGCGGGCCTCCTCCGGTCTGGAGCATTGGCAACTCTCACAAGTGCCGACCATGTGCTCAATGTCGGCGTCTAGCTGGGGCCACCAGAAGTAACTCCGGGCCAGCGCCTTGGATCGCACGATGCCGGGGTGGCTGACGTGAAGTAATTTGAGCACCCGCGGCCGAAGGGAAGTGGGAATCACCACCCGCTGCCCCCACAAGAGACACCCCCTCTCTAGGGACAGTTCTAGCTTTTTTCTGAAAAATGGAGCGAACTCCTCCGCTGGGGAGGATGCGGGCCACCCTTTCTGTAGCCAGGAGCTTACTGTCGCTAACGTTTTGTCTTTCTCTGTCGCTTTGGCAATGTCGGCGGGCACTACGGGGGGCGAATCCAGCACCTCTATCATGAGAACCTGATGGTCCCGCTCCCCCATGCTCACCTGGCTGGGCGTTAGGGGAAGGGGGGACCTAGATAGGGCGTCCGCATGGCTGATCTCTTTCCCGGGCCGGTAGACCAACGCGTGCTGATACGCGTTGAGAAAAATGGCCCACCTGAGCATCCTTGGGGACAGGATTTGAGGGGTGGGCTTATCCGCGGTAAAAATGCCTAGCAGGGGCTTGTGGTCCGTCACGATGGTGAAGGGGCGGCCATACAGAAAATCGTGACATTTTTTCGTCCCCGAGACTATCGCTAATGCCTCCCTGTCCGTCTGTGCGTAGTTTCTCTCTGTTTGGGACAGGGACCTGGAGTAAAATGCTATCGGGGCCTCCCTTCCGTTCTCCAGCACGTGGCACAGCACTGCCCCCACCCCCACTGGAGATGCATCACAGATCAGAACTACTGGGCGTTTGGGGTCGAAGTGGGTCAGTATGGCATCGGACGCCAGGAGGCTTTTCAGCTCACTAAATGCCCTTTCTTGGTCATCGCCCCACTTCCATGCCTGGTCTTTCTTAAGCAGCCTGTGTAGCGGTTCGGCCACCGCTGCCTTCCGGGGAAGGAAGGAGTGGTAAAAGTTGAGCAGCCCTAGGAACGACTGCAACTCGGGCTTGGAGGTGGGGCGGGGGGCTTTCTTGATGGCTGCCACCTTAGACTTGGATGGTTTTATCCCCTCAGGAGTCACACAAAACCCTAGGAATTCAACCTCGGTTGCGAAGAAGACGCATTTGTCCTTTCGCAACCTCAGCCCCGCCTTTTCGAATATCGTCAGGACCTTCCCCAACCTCTTGGCCAATTCGGCCCGACTCCCCCCTGTTATTAACACGTCATCAAAATAAGGCAACACCCCCTCCAGTCCCTTCAGGAGGCGTTCCACGAGTGACTGGAAAATTCCTGGCGCAGAATTCACGCCGAATTGGAGGCGCGTCACCTGGAACGCCCCCTTATGGGTAACTATGGTCTGCGCAGCAGCTGCGGCAGGAGACACCGTGAGCTGCTGGTAGGCCTGTGCTAAGTCGAGCTTAGCGAAACATTTCCCCCCGTGTAACATGGCCAGCAGATGGCTGACTACCGGCACCGGATATGCATTCGGGCGGATCTCCTTGTTGATGGTGCACTTGTAGTCGGCGCATATGTGGACCTCCCCATTGGACTTTAGAGCAGTTACAATTGGAGTTTCCCACTCCGCAGAATCTACAGGCACAAGAATCCCCTGGCCCACCAATTTGTCCAGTTCCGCCTCTATCTTGTCCTTGAGTGCGAACGGCACCCGGCGTGGTTTTAGGCGAACAGGGCGGACCTCCGGGTCCAGGTCGAAAGTCACTGGGGGCCCTTTAAATTTCCCCAGTCCCATTTTGAAGACTTCAGGGTGCGCCTCACACACCTCCTGAATTGGATCAGTCCCAACAGCGTGCATCCCCACGGCATGCACCCCCCCAATGAACAACCCCAGGGGCTGGAACCATTGAGTCCCGAGGAGGCTGCAATTTCCTCCCTTGAGCACGACCAGGGGAAGGGACGCGGCGTGCTCCTTGAATTTGACCTGAAATTCTCCAACCCCCAACACTGGAATACTGTTCCCTTGCACGTCCCGTAGCGTGGCCCTCAATGCTTTGAGCTTGGGCCGCTTTTGGGGGGCAATACCAAAAAATTCCCTCTGGGAAATTATTGAATATGAGGACCCCGAGTCAATTTCCATCCTAATGGGCACCCCTTGGACTAGTACCTCAACAAAGTAGCGGGGGTGTCCCGTAGACACGCTGAACACTGGGGCGTCGTCCTCGCTGCCGTCGGCGATGCGGCCCACGCCGTCCTGCTTCCGCGTGGCCTGGGCGCCGTCTTTGGGTTTCGCTGGGCGGTCTCGTCCCGCGGAACGGTCTGGGGAGCTCCTCCGGGACTCGCGCTTCTTCCTGCACACCTTGGCGATGTGCCCGCGGCGGCCGCAGTTGTGGCACTCGGCCTTCCGGAAGGGGCATTTCACGCGGTCGTGGGCCGCGCCACAGCCGTCGCAACGCCGGCTCTCCTTCCGGACCCTCTGTACGTCCTTGTCGTCGCTGCTCTCTGTAGACGACCTCGAAGTTCGCCGGGCCGCGTTTACCGGAGCCTCTGCTTTGCTCGACTTTGGCCGCCAGTCCTGGAGTTCTTGGACCCCGGCCTTCGTAGCTTCTGCGGCCTGGGCCGCTCTGACGACCTCCTGCAGCGTGGGAGGCGGCTCTTGGTTCATTAATGTGCGCTGGGTCTCGGCGTCGTTCAGGCCGCACAGCACACAGTCTCGGAGGGTGATTTCGACGTTCTCCCATTTGCACGGGCCGGCCGCCAGTCGCAGGGCCGCCACGAACGCGGCGACCGTCTCCCCGGGCGCTTGGACTCGCCTCCAAAACGCACTCCGAGCGGGAAACATCGCCGTGGCGGGCCGGACGTGCTCACGCAGCAACTGCATGAGTTCCTTGGCCTTGAATTCGCTCACCCTCCTCGGTGCAATCAGGTCCACCAAGGTCCTTTTTGTTTCTTGTCCGAGCATTCTGGTGAAGATGGCCCTTTTCTTCGCCTCTTCCGTGACTTCAGACTCGATCAGTGCGGCCTGGAAGTCCATCTCGAAGATCTCCCAGTCGCCCGGTTTCTTGATTTCGAAACCGGCGCATGTCTTGGTCCCGTGGGCTGCCATATCCCACCTTCGTCGCCAATTTAGTGTAAGGGACCAAAGACAACACAACAGCCGAAGGGTTGGCTTAACACAGGTTTATTGCATGATGATCCGGGGGAACATGTGGTAATGGCGGATGGGTGGCTCAATATATACAGCTGGCTATACATTTGAATGTGGCTCGTTGGCAGGCTATTGGTTGCTGCCTGCGTGACGTCATAGGAGGTCACGCCCTTCTTGACCAGGTGAGGAGGTTGCGGGGAATCTTCCCGCGCTGCTGATCCAGGTGGCTATGATCTATTAGAGCTGGACGCTCGCTACTGCCCTCTGGTGGTCACTAGCTCGCGTCCCCTTATTAAGCATACATTGATACAGGTGATAGTTATAATGTTGCACACAGAAAGGTTACATTGATAACACATGGCAAAGGTACATTGTTAAAGGCACTGCTTTACAGAACACAACACTTTCTCACAAAAAACAAAAGAGCAACATTGATTCTTCTGGTCTGCAATGGTTCCTTCTGTCAGCCTCCTCTAGGTCTCATCCTCCATGGTAGCATTTTAACCATTCTGGGTGCTTTGTTAACCTAGAGAGTTCCATAACTGTTGTGTATGGAATGTAACCACATACTTGTGCCTTTAAGATTGAATGTAACCGGATCAACAGGAAATGCATACTTAACCCAATTGTAATGATACATTGTATTCAGCTGTATGAGAATGTGAACTACAACCAGAGATGGTAGTAGTGAGCATTCAGCTCACATGGTTCAAATTCCCCCAATCACCTCCAGCCATTACCTCGTGTTCGTTCTGTACTTCATGCAATAAAGATGTGTTAAGCTATTCTACAGCTGCTTCAAGCGTCTTGATTCCAGAACACCAAAATAACCTTAACATTTTTCATTGAGTTCTGAATGTTTACTTTGATCTTAATTGATAGGTTAACAATTTTGTCACATTTTGCTTTTAGACATGACACTCTTTAGGCAGTGGACATTCTAATGCAGCTCCCATGACCCATAAGAACGTGGACCACTGCTCTTGCTCCTTTACCAGATCATTTATTTTACTATAGAACCAGGATTGTAATTTTTTTGATCATGTCAGAAACATACAAAGGTGCTTTCTGGGTTGAAAGGATTTTTGCTGGAGGAACTCTGCTCAGGGGACACCTGAATGAGGATCCTTTTATGTCCCCTAAGGGGAATGTAATAACTAAGCATTTATTAAGTTACACAAATAATGCCATGAAATAAAGTGATTTTAAAACATTGGACTATTTCGTTGTATTTCTGCTTGGAGACAGTCACGTGTGAAAAGAGGAATGTCTAATCATATCCATACCAATCATTTCTCTTTGTGTGCAGAACGGTAGCCTGAAACAGAGGTTTAGTTATTATTTTCCAAAAATGTTTCCCTCTCGCTTCCTCTTTGTACATTTTGATGTCTGCTAAGATGAAAGGTGGTGTCATGACTGATGGAGACGCAGCCCACCAAGTTTGTACATTGAAGGGAAAAGGTAGATTGGGAAATACCAGTAGATTTTTGGATAATTTGCAGTAGATCTGAAAGGACGTCTGCTACTCAATTGTTTAAGAGTAGAAGCAAAACAATGAGGCCACAAATTGGCTAATCATCAGTGTCTGTCTTTGTGTGGCTTAGCTGTTAGTGCCACTCAGTTCGGGTACTCAAAACAAATTGTGTAATTCTAATTGGTATGCATTTTGCACTTTGTTCTGGTTAGTGGGTCTCAGCATTTTAATGAGAACAACAACATTGGTTTTGTAAGCTCAACCATATTGTACGGAATCTTTCTTTGAAGAAGTGGTGCAGGAGGAGGGGGGAGTTTGGAATAATTGGCACAGCCTAAACTAATCAGGGCTGAACAAAACTGACCTTTCCTTAAGAACAGGAGAACCTGAACCTGAGAAGAAGGCTATACAGCTTCTACTACAATCCCACCCCTGAAATGATGTACACAACTTAAGAGGTTGAGTCCTAAACATCCTCGTTTTTTTAAGACACCACCCACCATTGAAATCCAGAGCAAAGCTACCACTGTGTTTAGGATTAGCCTTTAATTCCTTATTTCCTTTCCAGATGGGCAGAAACCTGCAAAAGGGGCCACTCATGGAGGCATGAGGTCACAGTTGATGCTGTAATGTGTGTTTACACAATGGGTGCTGAATAGCTCCGAGCAGTCATGCAGAATCAGGGATTCATGTAACACGTGAATGGGATGACAGCAGCACGGTCATTGACAAAAGGGAAGGAGCTGAATAGAACTGTCAGCAAACAAAGGGGAGCTTCTGTGTTCGATGCATTTTTATACAATGTCCCAAACAAAGGGAATGCTGGATTTAATTTTCCCTTCATGCTCAGTGCCACGGTTAGTCTGCTACTGATATCTTGGGAATGGACATCGAATGGTGAATGTGGATTTGCTTATATGCCTCACCTATCAACCTCAATTTAAAAAGTTCATGTACCAAACACCAAACATAAAACAGTAAACTCATCCTCAACCTCCAAAAGGGGGTACAATGAATACATAAAAAGTAAGACCAATTGAAAGGTCTGTTTAATTGCCTTCCATTTCCAAACAGTGGATGTGACCATAAGTATCAAATCAATAAGGAACCAATTCATGACCCAGAAGAGGAAGGTATAACCCTCACTGGCTACTCTCCAGCAACTTATTTTTCATGGCATAATTTCTCCAAAACAACAACAACATAAATATCAATAGCATCAATAACATCATCATCAACAACAACAACACTGACAACAACAACACTGACATCCATAGAACAAACTATGGATATGAATTGGCTAAGAAAGGATTGAAGGTTTCACATTTGTTCTATATCTAAAATGATCTAAAATTGTTTGGAAAGACAAGAGCTGAATTAAATACACTATTGGAAACTACAAACAAATTCAGTAATGACATCGGATTGCAATTTGGAATTGACAAGTGTGAAACAATTACTGTTAAGGCAGGTAAAATTGTCAAAAGTGATGGATTTGAGTGAGATAATAATGAAGAATGTGTCAAAGCAATAACAGCAGAAGAGGGGATACAAGTACCTGGGAGTTCTGGAAGCTTCTGACCTGCTACACAACCAAGTCAAAAGAACTATTTCTACAAAATACATAAAGCAGGTCCAGAAAATCTTGAGGTCAAAACTGAGTGGAAGTAATATCATCAAGGCAATTAATACCTAGGCAGTGTCTATTATATGATATTCAGCTGGAATAATTGATTGGACCCAACTGGAATTAGACAACCTAGACAAAAAAACAAGGAAGCTAATGACCATGCATCATGCCGTGCACCCCAAAAGTGATGTTGATTGTTTGTGCTTACCAAGAGCTGAGGGTGGCAGAGGACTTTTACAGGTGAAACAGACAGTAGAGGAAGAAAAGAATAGCTTGAATGATTACATTAAGGAAAGTGAAGAGCCTATGCTTCAGAAAGTGAACAAAGGAGGAGTTTTGAAAACAGTGAAGAAGAAAGCTGAATACAGAAAGGAAAGGATAGAAAGTCAAACTGCAAACTGGAAAAAGAAGCCTATGCATGGTCAATACTTGAAAATAATGGAAAGCAAGGTTGAGCCAAACATGACATGGAGATGGCTAAAAGCAGTAGGATTTATCTTGGCAGCTCAGGAACAAGTTTTGCCAACAAATTGCATGAAGACAAAAATTCAGCACGTATCCAACAATAGCAAATGCCGGCTTTGTGATGAGAAGGATGAAACAATAGATCATCTGATCAGCGGATGCATCAAAATTTCACAGACCAATTATTTGCAACATCATAACAGGGTTGCAAAAAATTTCCATTGGAAACTTTGTTAGAAGTTGGGATGTGAATGCAGTAAAAATCATTGGGAACATCAAGTAGAGAAAGTTTTAGAAAATGAGAGAGTTAAGATCCTCTGGTACTTTAACATTCTAACAGATAGACATTTGGCTCACAACACACCTGATATAAGTGTTGTGGAAAAGAAGAAGGTCTGGTTTATTGACGTTGCTATACCAAGAGACACACAAATTGAAGACAAACAACTGGAAAAAATCACAAAATATTGTGATTTGCAAATTGAAGTTGAGCATCTATGAAGGAAGAAATCTGCTGTCAGACCCATAGTGATCGGAGCCCTTAGAGCAATACCCAAAGGACTCCCCAGATATTTGGAAATTTTTGACTTATTGTATTTGAAAATCCTAACTCTCCAAAAAAACTACTCTACTGGGAACTGCATATATACTCAGACGTTACCATAACAGTCCTTAGGTCCTTGGTTAGGGCTTGAACTGTTAATCTTATTCCAGTCCTTGACTGTGAATCAGATAGTTGATTTGCATTTCATCATCATCATCATCATGAATCAAATGGTTGATTTGTATCCAATAACAATGTAGCATCAAGTCAGTTCTGACTATGACCCTTTCCACAGTTTTCTAGGCAAAGAATACACAGAATTTGTTTCCTATTCCCTTCTTGAGGGGTTGGGGGTTGGGACCATGCAGCTTGCCCATGGCTACATAGGCTGGCTCTTCCTCTTAACCTCCGGCTCCTCAGACAGATACTTAATCCATTAAACTTGCCAATCTACTGGGGTCATGAATCAGAAATCACTTGATGGCACATAACTAGCAGTATATTTTAGTAACGTGTAGGGAGAAAGACTCACGAGAAATAGCTTACTTGTGTCCAGATTCATGGGCAATAGTAAATGCCAAACCAAGTCCAGTGTCTTCATTGATGGTACAACTGCGGTATTTACTGCACATCCCACTGATTGGAGCAAAGCCTGCCAAGAGGTGATGGGGAATCGGAAGTTGATAGAAGTAAAGAATGACATCTACACAAACAGACACCATATACTCTCTCTTGTATATTCTGGTATATAATTTCAAGGAGACTGAGCACACATTTCTTGTAAAAAAATCAATGCATAAACACACATCCCCATGGTTAACGGTGGACCCAATATAAGAAGAATGCAACAGCTGGTCTACAAAACTAACTCAGACTCTTTCTCTCTGCTGACTAAACATCAGTCCACAGTCAGCTTGGAAAGCTATTTTTAAAAGGGATGCCAAGTGTTTTTGGAAGGTCACCCAGAAAGAGCAAGACTGATGCTGGCAAGAGATATTTTCAAAATCTAAAACAACATAACTGAATTGAAGATTCCCCAAGCAAGAGCAGCTATCCATAATTGGTCCTTATACGGCATCTCCTTTGGGTCCAACATTGCTGGGTTTCCAAAATTCTCCAATTAGATAATACTGAAGTAATCTATGAAAAAGTGGCATGAACATGCTACTTTCTAATTACTTTTTTTACACCATGCTTTCATAGTAGCTGGTTTCATTACAAAAGTAATGGTGCAATGGACTAAGCAGAGGTCCAATGAGACTGGAGAAGTTCCTCTGATCCCTATTGATGTAGGCAATTTTCCTCTCCTGATCCTTCATAACATAACCAAAATGCAAGTAGTATTTCCAGCTACTTCTCTAATATTTGTCTTTGTTGTTTTCTGTGTTTTAAAACTATCTGGTTTTATTCTAACATAGTCACATATCTTAACTCCCTGATGCTCAGTAGCCCAAAACCTAGTCACTATATGAGATATACTTTGATCACACCACTCCTGAATGAATTTAGACAGAGGCAGACATACAGGATCTATAGTCATCATTGTTTTAAACTGGAACAAAATCTAATAATTTTTTAAAACCAAACAATTGGCTTTGAATTGAGTGATAATCCATCCTATAACCCTGGTTCTTTAAGCATATTCCCACACCTAAGAGTCATATGAATTTATAGCATAATATCTTAGAACAGCAGAACTGGAAGGGACCTGATGGGACATTGAGTCCACCCCCTGTCAAGGTGGCACTGTGAGGAATTGAAATCCTAACCCCTGGCTATGCAGCAAAATGCCTAAACTACTGAGCTATCAGTGGTGAAATAGATTAGTACAATTATTTAAAACAAGCACTTAAGGTTGTTTGAGTTGCAACTAAATATAAATGCACTGCTTAAAGTAGCCCACAGATGTGTGAAAGGTTCTGGTGCCAGTGGATATTTGCTACAGTTGCCATGGACTGAAGGTATGAGTAGCAAATATATCATTCATAGGTCTTTCTTATTGTTCTGCCTACATTCCAGTGCAGGGGTGGCCAAACTATGGCCTATGGGCCAGCCCTGGCCTGTGGCACCATTCCATGTGGCCCGCCACCACCCTCACCACACCTGGAAGTGGAAACAGACATTTCTACATCAGCCATAAAATGAGCCTACACATGAGTAAACGCGCCCATGCCTGTTGTAAATGCAGAAGTGGGCACATTTACGGCTGTCATAAACATGCCCACCTCTGCTTCTGGGGAGGTGTGGTCAGGCACACTCAGCTGTCTGGGGGGCGTGGTCAGGCTCGTGGTGCAAAAAGCTTGGCCACCTCTGTTCTAGTGGTTGAAAATTTTTAAAAAATACAAAAGTTCCTAGACAACCACACCTTTGCAGTATAGTTTATACTAGTACTGTACATTGTAGTATTTAGTCATGCAAGATAGTGATATGAAGTCATGCAGAATTTAGGCTATGACTTAATCCAAGAGAATTATACTACTTTCACTGCAAGGTCAGTATCACATTCACATAGGACATCTCCTTGCCATACCTAAAGTGTCACATGGTTCATTCTTCCAGGAGCAGATATCAAATCCGGTAAGTAAGATGGCATGATCATGATGCTTCCCATTTTTCCCCACCAAAGCAGATTGCCACTGACAAAAACTGTTTAATGATTGGTCTGCATGGTGGTTGATCACCAGTCCATCCTACAAATAAATCACAGAGAGAAAGGTCTACTTCCAGCTGTAATGAACTTGAAAAACTTTACCTTGATTTAGATCAATCACAGCCGCTTCTCATTTGGGGAGGCGGAACTTCTCTGAGCAGTTTGCATAGAGATTTCCCTGTGAAGCATTATGTCACCGTGATTAGCGCCCCTAGAGGCCTTCATGGTCATCGAAGGAAGATTTCCCAGAACCCAATACACCTGTTCACACTTTGAATTTCAAGTTCATGTACTCTGAACTTGTAAGGTCAGTGAGGTCACATGAGAGAAGGGGGGCGAAGTCCGGCCTTGGGAACTTTGCCAGGTAATCTTGACCTTAAAAGATGTTAGAGAGATAACGAAAATCTTATCTCTCAGCTCTATTCTCAAAGACACCCACAAATTCCTTAGGTGGGAGAAAGAGGGACGTTTTGACAATAAAAGGAACAGCTTTTGCTTAGTTAGAGGAGTTATTCACCGGAGTCAGCAGAAGTTTTTGAAGTTTGGATTTCAGGCTAACGTCAGAGGGAAAGCGGAGATGGAGATTTGAGAATGGGGCCGAAGCCAGGCCACTACTTTGGAAGATGGAACAAGACTGGGTCTCTGGACTTAGTCATTTTAACACCAAACTGACACTTAGCTGAAATTCCAGCTTCGCCAGACTTTGAAATTTCTAGGATAGTTCAAGGTCTACTCTTAGATTTTACGTGTTTTCTTATTTTAAAGTTAAATTATACGAGATTAGGTTTAGTGAGTTAAGGACCCAGGAATGGAATCTTTTTCTTTGAAATCTTTTAGTACGATTAGTATTTTAGCAATCGCTATGCTTTGCATTTGGATACTTCAATTGGATTTATGGACATTGCTTTACTTTTTATCGCAATAAAAGGAGGGAGGCTGGACCAGGTCTCTTTTCCATAAAAGACAATTGGAAGTATTGTGTTCATGGAGTCACCTGATTTTTTTTCAACATCTATGTTATCACGCCACCCTGCAAAACTCCCATTGCATGTCCTTGGAGGATCGCCCAAGAGGAGGGGAAATAAGGAGTCAACTCAGGCTGGAGATATAGTTCTCAGGGCTGGATACGGAGAGGTATCTGTGGGTGTTAATTGTTGCCCGGGAGCCTAAGGAGGAAACTGGGTTGCGAGGCCTAGAAGTCCAAACTGGGTGCACCTGGTTACCCGACCCTTCCGCCTGTCGAATTCTGTTTTGCCCCATTGACAGAAGGAGGTTGGCGACACCAGCAACTGAGAAAAGGTAATTCCAGTGAGACAAAGAAAGACATACTTTTCCAGTTCAGTGATGACTTTGACAATGAGCTCACTCACCCACAGGGCTTTTAAACAAAGAGAATGGCAGACTTTAACAGCCAAGATGAGTATGGTTCTAATAGAAAGGTAGTAGCTGTACAGTGTACAGATGCTTTGCATACATCCTCAGGCTTTACTAACTGAAACTGTTAAAAAAACAACTTACTAGGCAGTGCATTGGTCATCTCCATTTGATCTACTGGGATAAATGAGGGGGTTAAGGTTCTGATGGATGAATTCTATCATGGATCTGAATTGGATTGCCAGATGGTTGCAGTTCTATGTATTTGGTTGTAATGTTTTCATTTATCCAGCATTTGTAAAGCTATGGACAACTCCCTAGTGTTAAATTGGACATAGATTGGTAGGTGGGTCAGCCAACGCAGGGATCTACATTGTAGCCTTTTATTTTCCTTCAAGGACCTGTTAAACTATGAACAAGATTGTGTGTTCTCCTCCCAAGATGGTAAGTATTCAAGATTATCTTGCCTGTGTCTGCAAGTTGGAAGTAAACACATGGGCCAAAATCCTGTTTACGCAGAAGTTCCCATAGCAAATATGTCACAAAGTTACATCATACTATGGTGGTGCACAGCTGATTGTACAGCTTAATTGTGGCAAGAGGTTGTACAACAAGGTTTTAATTTATTTTTAATTTAATTTAACAAATTTATATGCCACCCTATCCAATGGACTCTGGGCAGTGTAAACAAGTTAAAACCAATATTAATTTTTTAAAAAAACCCTTAAAAACATAACAATATTAATCCCCGCGGTGCCATTTACTATCTAAAAACAAATATAAAATCTACAAAACCTTAACATTAAAAAAATTATTAATTATAGGAGGGGGAAGCCTCAGACGAGGCAAAAAGGGGAGCTTGTTGACAATCCCAGCCCCCAGACCCATTTTGCCAACCACGTCTTCAGTTCTTTCTTAAATGGTAGCAACTTGGCCTGGAGCCATAGTTCTACTGGGAGGAGGTTCCATAGTGTGGGGGCTATGACCAAGAAGGCCCTTTTCCTTGTGCTGGAGAGGTGCACCTCCCCAACAGATGGTACCTGAAGGGTGCCCTCTCAGTTTGCTCTCGTGGGATGGGTCAATGTCCTAGGGATGATGCGGTGACTACCAGCACCTTGAATTGCACCCAGAGACATATAAGCAGCTAGTGCAGCACCCGCAGCAGTGGCGAGGCATGGGTGAAATGAATACACCCCACCACTGCGTGGGCCGCCACATTCTGGACCAACTGTAGTCTCTGGACAGTCATCAAGGGCAGCCCCATGTAGAGCACATTACAATAGTCCAAATGGGAGGCGACCAGGCCATGGGTGACTGTGAGCAGGGCCTCCCGGTCCAGGAGAGGGCGGAACTGATTAATAACATGCACTTGCCTGAAGGCCCTCATGGCCATGGCCGTAACCTGCTCCTGGAGCAGAAACCATGAATGCAGGAGGACTCCACTGGGTCGGATTGGGGCAACAATGCCCCATCCCAAACCAGCGGTGATAACTCCTTATGAGGACCGGGTCCCCTCACCCACAGCCACTCAATGTTGCCGGGATTCAGCTGTAGCCCATTGTCCCTGTTGTGTCCAAGCGTTAATTATTAATACTGCTATTAGCATTGTAAAGTCTACAGCAGAATAGCTCACCTTTTGCAAAGGCGCCATTTTCAAACTACTGTCGAAATAGCTGATTTGTTTGTACAAACTTCCCGCTTCTCTGGAAGCCCGCCGAAATGTATCAACCTGTGTAACAGCCATTCTCACTGTATATAAGCTGGCCACCTTGTACATGTTCCCCAGTCCGGTATCTATGAGCTGAATAATAAATCACTTGTATTTGACCCAATCCTGCTGGTAAGAATACTTCTTAAGCACTGGACTCAACATTGGTGATGAAGGTGGGATCCCAATGGCTGCCGCCATTCCTGCTTTGTTCGGGCCATTCGATACCTCCAGACCAGACTCATGACCTATGTACGGGGTCCAGATCGACAACTACATGATCTCACAGAAGATAGCAGAAGAGGGATTGCAGAAGGCTACATTCTTGGCTCACTGCGGGCTGACCATGCTCGAGCTGTTCACAGACTTGCTTCTGCCCAGACTGCTGAAGGATATCCCTCTGAGAGACATTTTGACTGTCCTCCAGGACCATTTCAGGCCAAAAACTTCAAACTTCCCTGCCAGGGTGGCATGCTACAGAAGGGTCCAGAGGGCTGGGGAATCGGTTGCAGATTATGTGGCTGCGCTCCGCCACGCTGCAGTTCCCTGCAAGTGGGAAAACCTAGACATTGCTCTTCACAACTGGATCCTTGTAGGCTTCAGGGACGAGGCTACACATCATCACCTTATGAAAAGGGACACTCTGATATTTCCCCAGGTTCTCAAGGAGGCTCAGGTGGCTGAAGCTGCCACCGCTGGAGTCCAATATCTCCAGGCCACATCCACAGCACCAGTCCAGAGGGGATCGGCTGTCTATCAACAGCATGCATCCAGTCCATCAGCAGCCTCAGTCAGCTCTGAAGAGGGGGATGACATCGCTAAGGTACATTGCAGAAGTTTCATCCAGTCCAAGGGCACCATTGCACCATGCCAGGGTTGCGGGAGCAGACACCTCCTCAACCAATGCCCCTTCAAGTCTGCTGAATGTCACTGTTGTGGGAGGAAGGGGCACATTGCCAGAGTGTGCTGCCAGCATACCGAGGTGCCTTCCAAGGACAAACTTTGTGGAGGAAAGGAGCACCTCATCTCCAAGGTCTTCGCCAGCCACAGCTCCAGTTCCAGAGTTCATGTGGTTTCTGACAGATTCATCGTTGACGTCTGCCTGCAGGGTTGTCCATTCCAGATGGAAATCGACTCAGGAGCATCTATTTCGATCATCATGCAGAGGGAATTTCTCCGGCTTCCTCCAGCCGTCTGCCCAAAGTTTTGGGCCCTTAAAGTCAAGTTGAGTGATGTACAGGGTCACCATATCCCTGTACTTCGCGTCTGCACTTTTCATGTGCATTTCAAGTCTCTGATGGCCAGTTTGTCCCTTTTCGTGGTCAAGGCGGGTAAGAAAATGTTCATTGTTCATTTCGAACTTGACCCATCTGTTCAGCCCATCAGTTGTGAGTCACCTACTGGCTACGCTTCATGGAGGACACTATTTTGCCAAACTGGACTTGGCGCAGTCATACCAGCAGTTGCCTGTCACTCCTGAATCTGCTTTGTGTCAGACTATTACCATACACAAAGGTGTGTTTAACGTTAAAAGATGTCAATGTGGCACCTGGTATTTTCCAGGGGTTATTGGGAAAATTGCTCAAAGGTCTCCCAGGTGTTCTGCCATACTTTGATGATGTGTTGATTGCTGGGAAAGACAGGGAAGTTGGACAAAGTACTTGAACGTTTCCGGTTTTAGAGTTAAGAAAAAGAAATGTTGGGGTTTTTTTGCTACTGAAGTGGGTTTCTTCGGTTTCAAGGTTACCCCAGAAGTCGTTAAGCCACCTGACACTAAGGTAAAAGGAGTTTGGGACGCTCTGCATCCGAATTTGAAAAGAGAATTGCAAGCATTTCTGGGGCTTCTGAATTTTTACCATGCATTTCTACCTCAAAAGGCCACTGTGGCTGACCCACTACACCAAGTGCTTGGGAAACAAGAAGTGTGGCGCTGGGGTCCTCCACAGGACAAGGCATTTTGGAAAGTTAAGAGGCTTCTTACTTCAGACACCATTCTCACACATTTTGACCCTTGTAAACCGATCATTCTTGTCTGTGATATTTCCCCTGTAGGGGTTGGGGCCATGCTTTGCTATGACCTGGGGGGAGGGAGAGAGGCGCCGATAGCCTACTATTCAAGATCTCTGTCTGATACAGAAAAAAGGTATGTCCAGATTGTCAAGAAGGCTTTAGCTGTTATTGTGGGCACCAAAAAAATTCATGACTTCATTTACGGGCGGCGATTTATTATCAAATACTTTATAACAGATCTTGTATGAGACCTCTTCCCATCCCAGGTGATGAGAAATATATTCTGGCTTTACATGCACTAAATTACTTACAGGTTCCTGCTCCAGAAGAAGAAGGCTCACAACCACAATGTTGATATCACTTCCAATTGTACCATCTTTGAAAAGACTTGAGACCTGCACAAAGATTGACACATAACAGCCTTGCTGGAACAGGCCACAGAAGCCCATCCAGTCCAGCATTCTGTCTCACACAGTGGCTCACCATTTGCTTCAGATGCCTTCACCTGCTTAGGATTCCCTGGAAATGGCATTGAGAGATATCCTGCCTATCTCTCCAACCCGGAGGTTGTCCTTGGGTATCCATAATTATAGCTGTTGATACCTTTGTCCTCCATGAACTTCTCTAATCCATTCTTATAGCTGTCAAGACTGACAGCTGTCACCACTTCTTCTGGCAGGGAGTTCCATAGACCAGTGATCCTCTGGGTGAAAAAGTACTTTTTCTTATTTGTTTGAGAACTAGTACCCAAAAGTTTCATTGAGTGTCCCCTAGTTCTAGTGTTATGCGATAGGGGAAACAGTTTTTCCTTATCTACTTTGTCCACACCATGCATGATTTTATAAACTTCAATCAGGTCATCTCTTAGATGCCGTCGCTCAAGACTGAACCAACCGTTGCAGCCTCAGATAATAAGGAAGGTGTTCCAGTCCCCTAATCATTCTGGTTGCCCTCCTCTGCACTTTTTCCAGCTCCATAATATCCTTCTGGAGGTATGGCGACCAGAACTGTACACAGTATTCCAGATGGGGCCTCACCATAGATTTATAAAGAGGCAAAGTGACACTTGCTGACTTATTTTCTATACCCTTCCTAATGATCCCTAGCATTGAGTTTGCTTTTTTCACTGCTGAGGCACACTGGGTTGACACCTTCATTGAGCTCTCATCCACCAGGACACCAAGGTCCTGGTTTGTCGCAGAGAGTTCAGACCCCATCAGTTTATAAATGTAATTGGTTTTTTTTGCCCCAACGTGCATCACTCTGCACTTACTAATGTTGAAGCTCATTTGCCACTGTTTTGCCCACTCCCCCAGTGTCAAGAGATCCCTCTGGAGCTCATCACAATCTCTCACAGTTTTCACTACCCTGTATAGTTTAGTGTCGTCAGCAAATTTGGCTACCTTGCTATTTACTCCTACTTCTGGATCATTTATGAAGAGGTTGAAAAGCAGGGGTCTCAGTACTGAACCTTGGGGAACCCCACTCTTTACTTCCCTTGGAGAAGTGCCCATTTAGTGCTCCCCTCTGTTTCCTGTCCCTTAGCCAGTTGCTGATCCAGGACAAGACCTGTCCCTTTATTCCATGACTGGTAAACTTATTCAAGAGCCTTTGGTGCAGGACCTTGTCAAAAGCCTTCTGAAAGTCCAGATAAACAATGTCAACTGGATCCCCCTTATCCACATACTTGGTGACTCTCTCTCTTCCAACAGATTAGTGAGGCATGATTTACCCTTGCAAAAGCCATGTTGGCTCTCCTTTAGCAGCGCCTTTTCTTCTATGTGTCTATTAATTCTATCTTTTAGGATGGGTTCCATCACTTTACCTGGGACACATGTCAAACTGACCAGTTGGTAATTTCCTGGATCACCCCTGGATCCTTTTTTGAAAATTGGTGTTACATTCGCTACCTTCCAATCATCAGGCACAAAGCCTGGTTTGAGGGAAAGATTATATATTTTGGCTAGGAGATCAGCAATTTCATCTTTAAGTTCACTGAGAACTCATGAAGGGATGCCATCTGGTCCTGGTGATTTGTTAGCATTTAGTTTAAAAAGACATGCAAGGACCTCCTCCCTGGTTATTTCTATTTGGCTTAATTCTTCGGTTTCCCTCCGGGAAACAGGTGAATAAAAGAATAGGAGATACTGTTATAGATTGCTCTCTCTCCATATAAATGTGATAATTAAATTAAATTAAATTCTCCGTGTATGCACCGGCTCTCTGGAACCTCCTGCCAACAGAATTACGCCTCCGGACGGAGTTGCTGCCTTTCAGAAAGGATCTTAAAACCTGGCTGGCAGGTCAAGTCTGGGGCACAGGTGGAAGGGTAACCACCATGGGGTGGTTGGTGTAGAAGAACTCTTCCCTATGGTGCCTTTGGATCCTGCAGCCCTTGTTTTCGGGGGTGGGTAGTCTTAACTGTTTTAACTGTTTTAATTGTTTTTAACATGTGCTTTTAATTCTTGTTGTGAACCGCCCTGAGTTGGCTTTGGCCGAGTGGGCGGTATATAAATGTGATAATTAAATTAAATTAAATTAAATTAAATTAATTCTCTGGGCAGACCTGGCGGAACACATTGAGGGCAGAAGGCTGCCATCCGGGCTCCCAGCGCCACCCACCCCTGTGGTCCAGTTCAGGACAGCCGGAGGCCCTGTACAGTTCCATGGCCATGTGGTTGGGGACCCCTGCTCTAGCATTCCTGCTTGGAGGTCCAGGGGTGGGGCAAGAAGCTTGTTTTATGTCCTGCCCTGCCCTGATTTGAGCTTCTTTGCCTGTTTCTAACAGCCCATACACTCTCCATGTGCCTAGAGTGTTAGGGTTGCCTTCAGGGTGCTGAGAATTTTTTTAGCCTGTTTCCTGGATTGGCATGTGGAAGAGGGGTATCTTTTTTACCTATCCCCACTCTGGACCACAGGACAATTGTGGCTTAGAGATGTGGTCAGTTAAGTAGGTCACATTTAGGTGGGTAGTGTTGGGTTAGGATGGTAGCGGTGAATCCCTCAGTGTATCATTGGATGAGGTGAAACTTTGGTACCTGGCATGATTCAGATGAATCATTTGGGCACTTAGGGAACACCATCCGTTCATGTGACTAGCTATGGGAATGCCCAGGGGGATCTGTCCCTGACCTAGCCTGCCTGGGTAGTAGCTGTTGAAGGTATGTATAGCTCTGTCTGGTGTGAAAGGATTTGTCCATCTGGTCTGGAGAGGGGGCAAAGTGGCTCCAGCTCTGGTATCAGGAATCACAAAACAAACCCCACCACAGGTCAGGGGATTCAATTTTTTTTATAGATGTGGCCCAAGCCTTATACCACAAATATGTGTCCTGCCTCTTTTTTGATGGGGGAGGGGAGTAAATCCTGCTGCAACAAGGAGAAAAAAGAGTTTCCGTTTTCTTACCAAGAGCAATACACTCTTAGATTCACATCCCTAGTAGGTCTATCTTCTCAAAGAGCTGGGCTCCGGAAATGACCTTAATCGTGGTTCATATAGATTCATATTGCTAAAGGTAATCCCTTAGGAAAGGGGTAGACAGTTACTAGGTGGCCGGAGCTACATCCCACCTCATTTTCATTGAGGGCCCATATAGACATCAACCTCTGCCTTCAAATGTTTGGCTTCATGGAGTCCTCTTCTTCTGTGTCTAGGCCAGACGTGAAACTGTCAAAATGAAGGCACCCTTTGGTGGGTTCATTCTGCAGTTCCCTTGGCCTGACCTAGTGTGAGAAAGATTAGCCTGCAATACAGGGTTGCAGTTACCAGGGTACATCCAATTGTGACTCAAGAATACCACAATCTTTGAAGAGGCTCTTTCTGTCTATCCCCATCTCCCCATGGCTGTAAGACTAGTGCTCCGAATGGTGGCTAGAACCAAACTGGGAGCTGATGTAATGAGTAATTATGCTTCCTATCTACACTTTCTCCCTCTCTTCACTGAGTTTCAAGTCCAACCGTCTCTATACACCATTCCTCGTTAATGAAGGACGACTGGACTCATTTCCAAAGAAGGAGGCATTCAGACTTCTGAGCGGCACTGTAGGCAGCACAAGCAAGGAGAAAGGTCAGGAGGGGGAAGAAGGAGCAAGTTCGTAACCTTATTTCCTTCCTCACACCGGAGCAAGGCTTAATCGCTTGAACAAGGCCTTGGGATTGATGGCATTGTGCTGTTTAATTTAAAATGACACAGCTCCTTGCAAGTACAAAAGCAATGCCCAGCCCGGGCCAAGTACTGCTGTGAAAAGGAAATGGTTTATGAAAGAAAAAACTTGTTTCCATGCATGTATTTCACTCTATCTTCATTCTGCGAGGCTGTCAGTCAGATTTTAACCAAGCTGCTGCCAAAATATCTCTCATTTTCACCAATATGTTGAAAGTAGCATATCGGGCACAGCCAAGCAAAATGATTGAAGTCAAGGGGACCACTATCCCACCCCCACCCCCCACCCCCAAAAAAACAATATGCACATTGTTTTGATCCTGCTCTGAACCCTTTGTCCCCTTTCTCTCTCTCTCTCTCTCTCTTGGGATGCAATTTTCCTTCCTTGATCTCATTTTCCCAGCTACCAAGTCTGTGTGGTTTTATCGAACCACTGTTTATGTGGGGTGCACTTTTCTTTAAGGAGGCAAAAGCTAAGCCTTAGGTATCAACAGTGATGGGCTTCAGCAGGTTCGTACCAGTTCGCCAGGACCGGTAGCAGAAATTCTAGCTGGCCCCACCCACCCAAGTTTTGAAATAAAGTAGTCCTAATTCAGGTGCAATTGAGGGCTTTCCCCCTGGCCACTCCCACCATACCACACCCACAGAGTAGGTAATAAAAAAAATTGAATCCCACCACTGAGCAGGCATGACTAGATCACACACCCAGTCACATGGCCATGCCCACAGAGTAGGCCATACCCACATAGTAGGCCACACCCACATAGTAGGCCATGCCCACAGTGTGGTAGTAAAGATTTTTGGAGCCCACCACTGGGTATCAACCAGTGGTGGGCTCAAAAATAATTACTACCACACTGTGGGTGTGGCATGGTGGGTGTGGCCAGGGGGAAGCCCTGAGTCGCACCTGAATTAGGACTACTTTATTTCAAAACTTGGATTGGCGGGGCCAGCCACAATTTCTGCTACCAGTTCTGGCGAACTGGTGCGAACCTGCTGATGCCCACCCCTGGTATCAACATAGCTTATACATTTCTAATGTTCTTGAATTCCATGGAACACAGACAGTCCTGGTTCAAATTATTTGTGTTGAAAACTATGCACACGTTGGCCAAAATCTTGTAGCTTAGCATGGCTAATCTCACTAATGGAGGCCCATTGAATCAGTAGGGTTGAATAATTTATGTATCTTCCATTGATTCAAATGGGCTACTCTAACTGTGACTTATTTTAGCATAGTAAGTTCCAGTTAAAGTAGGCTCATTTGAATCAACAGAATTTACAGAGGAGTTTCAGCAATTCATTGATTCAGTGGAGCTCCGCTAGTATGACTGCTACCCTAGGCAACAGGATTTTGGTCACTGCATTCTAAGCACTTGTTTTACCAACTAAACAGACCTGAACATTTTTCATTACTACTTTTAGCTAATTAGCATAAGAAACCTTAGCACAGATGGAGTTTTATTTTAGCGGCCACACCATACGTCCTTACCATGTTCATCACTGTTAAGATGTATGTGGTAATATTCTCCTTGCTGTGTTTCTCCAGCATTTTCCTGTCAACCACAACCAATGTTTCAACATTCAATGTTCCACCCTTCTGATTTTTAATGGGGGATCTTTTCAATCTTGTCAAGCTCCCATATTCATCATACAAGATGAATGTATCCTCTCTGGGTGGCTTAGGTGTGTCTAAATGGAAACAGAGCAGAGATTTGGAAAAGACTCAGACCTAACATACTACCCTACCTTCCCCTCTCTTTAATGAGCATCTTGGACCAGTCTGTAGCATTGAGGGACTAGAACCCTGAATAAATCCAAAATGTGTTGACAGATGCCAAACAGTGATTAAAATGGGCTGATAAATGCAGAGTTCTTTTAATACATTATTAAGTTCTAATTCATTTTCTTTTAAATTAAAAAAAGATATTTAATGCAATAAGGAAGACATTAATCTGGGAAAGAATGAGTTTCACATGTTTGGGAGTGGGGAGCATTTCTAATGTCTGCCAAATTACTTTTGTCTGAGCACACACCTTCTTCCTCTCCATTACACTATCTAGAGAGCAATTCACATGTCCATACTGTGTGTATGTGTGTGTGTGGCCAGTTGTTTAATTTATTGCCCTGGATGGGTTGCACATGGATTTTCTGATGAGTGCCAACTCCTGAAAGCACAAGTACAAACGAAACAGCAGTCAGATGGCTGTGATAGCAAGTAACATCGTGGGGGCTGTTTATGCAGGAAAACTGATGGTCATCAACATGATAGGGGCTGCAGTGGCTCAGTGGTTATGAAGCTTGTTAGCTGGAAAACCAGCAAGTCGGCAGTTCGAGACCCGGGTACTGCATGATGGTTTGAGCGCCCGTCTCTGTCCCAGCTCCTGCAAACCTAGCAGTTCAAAAGCAAGAAATTACAAGTACTGTAGATAAAAAGGGACCACTTTGGTGGGAAAAGATCTTGGGGACATGAAAGGAACCTCATTCAGGTGTCCCCTGAGTGGAGTTTCTCCAGCAAAAATCCTTTCAACCCAAATAATTTCTGACACAAAATTACTGTATTATTATTATCAACATGATGCTATCTTGGTCAAAGGAGAAGAACCACACAAATTAATCTTTAGGTACAGTCAGCATGTTTTCATCTCTCTCACACGCAGACACAGACACAGAGACACACACAGACACACAGACACACCTCTTGCCCTCTGGGTCCTAAATGATGTGAATTGAACTCCATGGAGATAACAGGGGGGCTACCCTGTCTGGGTACAGATGGTTGGACTAGATAGCCCTTGTTTTGCATGCCTTTGGGCCATGAAATTCAACACATCTTTAACTTCTTTAACTCTTATTGGGTCTGCACAGTATTTTGCAGAATGTAGCTAATCTTGACTAAAGTAAGACATTCCATGCACTATTGCAGTGGTTCTCAATGTTTCCCAGCTGCGAGCTGGACAACGCCCCCTCAGACAGCTGAGCAGACTGGACTGGTGCCATAAAACATGTCCGCTGCTGTCATAAATTTATTTATTTATTTATAAATGAGTTTACAGTGGCCGCAGACTCATTTATGGCTGTAGTAAATGTGTTTACAACAGCCGTGGACTCATTTATGGATGTAGTAAATGCATTTACAACAGCCGTAGACTCATTTACAGCTGTAATAAATGCATTTACAGCAACTGCTGACTCATATTATGGCTATGTAAAGGCATTTATGTGGCCATAAATGAGTCCACGGCCTATTCCAGCAGCAGCGGCAGTGGCTGGGGTGAGGTTGGGGGCAGATTATTTGATGCCATAGGCCAGATCCAGTCTCTGGGCCGTAGGTTGTGAACACCTGCACTATGGTGATACCGACGACTAAATGTTGCCACACACAAACAGCTTATATAAGTAGACTTTAAACTCTACTCTGGTTTCTTTCAAATAATTCCAATAATGTGGACTTCTCAGGGAGCAGTTGTGAAAGATCACACTTTTCCTCTTCTGCTCACATTACTTCCTATCTTATATATCTGAACAGATACATTCCTAGTGTCAAACTGTCCATACTCTTATAATCTGGAAATTTACCCATTTCAAGAGCTCACCACTAGAAAATTAACTGGTTCACTGGGTCTACACTAATAGAAAATAACATTTAGTTTTGGGCTGGAATTACCTGACTACCTTGCCTTTGAAGAACATGGCATGGCTATATCATGAATCTAGAGATATACTACTTTCAAATAAACTGTCCCATCAATTTGTTACTCTGAGTTTATGAATGAAAAAGAGGGGCATACGTGCACACCTGAGAAAAGTGCTGGACTGAGATTTTCCTTGAGAACAAAATATCCAAACAAACCAGTTGAGGATACCATACCTGTCAACCGCGGCTCCGGACAATATGGGACCTGCGCAGAACGGTTCTGCGCAAGTCGCCTTCTACACATGTGTAGAAGGCTTTTACCCAAGTGTAGAAGGGTTCTACGCAAGCTTAAAAGCCTTCTATACATGTGTAGAAGGTGACTTGTGCAGAAGGGATGCAGTACCTCTTTCCCCCCCGCTGCCAAATTCCAGGGTTTTGGCAGCTCCGAGCGGGTAATGGCGCATATCGACACCGAAAAATGGGAAAATTCGGCCAATCTGGGAAGGTTGACAGGTATGGGATACTGCAATTCTAATATCAAAAGATTTCCTACCATGAATAGAATTACTTTTCCTGATGCGGTAACTTTCTTTGTTTTAAAAAAAGTCACATATTTAGTTACATATTTAGTAGCAGTTGCCTTAAGACTAATTTTAAAAATGATTTTATCCTATTTCTTTTAACTTTAAAAGGATATGTTTCTAAATAATATATTTTAATTACATTTTAAGCATTTAATTTTTTTTAAATTGTCTCTTGTTTTACTGTGCTGTTTGTAAACCATAATAAAATGATTGATTAGTTGATTGGTTAGTTGGTTGACAGATTGACATTTACAGCCCCACCACATATGTTCATATCATCCCACACTGTTTTGACACCTCCAACAACTTTTAGATTTAGCTTGGTTCATTTGATTTGTGAAGATCTTAGTTTCCTGGAAGGTTCATATAGCGGGTAATAGTGAATCCTATATTTTACATTGCTGACAGTGGCCAGCTCTGGTAATGTGCCATAGAAAGATATATATTATGTATTTCTGGATTTTTGGTTGAATATTTTTAGACCTGCAGATAAATTAAACCGCAAATAGCTGAAACCATAGGTATGGAGGGAAACCATACTTTATATTTTAGAAACTAAAATGTTTCCCCATGTCCTCTGGTAGCATTAAAGGTAAAGGTCACCCTTGCTCAAAAGCCAGTCATATCCGACTTTAGGTTTCAGTGCTCATCTCTGTTTCATAGCCAAAGAGCCAGCGCTGTCTGCTTCTGCAGACGTTTCCATGGTCATGTGGCAGGCCTAGACACCGGAGCGCATGGAACACTGTTAGACTGAGACTTAAAGAAATCAATACTAATTGTCCTTTTTATATAGGCAATTGACAACATGCAGCCTTCCTCAAAGCTGTGACGGCAAACTGCTACAAAAAAATGAAAATAAGCACTCCATACTCTAAGAACTTCTATGTCAAAAAGAAAAAGAAAGTTTCCTTACATACATTTCTTGCGACGTCCACAAAAATGTTGTTTTTGAAACCTTCCATGGTGGTAATCATGAGCTTGAGCATGATACTTGTGGGCAGTGTAATTTCTGTGATGGCCAGGGGGGAAATGATAGGGGTTTGGATCTACTTTGTACCGGTGAACTTTTTCTTCAGCTGTCCTTTTGTACAATACATGCGGGTGGTGTCCAGCAGTTGTCGTGTAGTGATGTTCCTCTGCTAGGTGTTGAGGTAATGGAGATATAAGGAAGTCATTCTCTTGTATCCTTATCAAACCTGACTAAAGAGATAAATATAAAGAAAGGTTATGGTTATAAACAGGTTCAGCCAGATAAGTGGTGCTCAAATGAAGCTACAGGAGTGTTGTGATCCAGCCCTCCTCCGACAAGGACCTGAATCAGGGAGCACTCCCTATGCCCAGCCCAGTTCTGCCTGGACCCGAACCCGAAGATGCCCTGAGCCAGGGATCTCAGCCTGTACCTGGCCCAAGTCAGTTTCCCCCGGCAGCTGACCTGTCAGATCAGGAGTCTGGCTCTGACAGTAATCAGCCCTCAGTCAGGTAGAGGTCCAAGAAATAGCTACACCTGGGATGCAGGCAGGCTAGAGCAAAGCACCAAAGAAGGCTCCCAGCTGATACTGATTAGCTGGGAAGCTTACAAGCAAGCTTCTTGCAGCCTGCCAGCATTGGTACAACTCGTGCGAAGACCCAGTTCCTGCTTAGCTCCAGACTGCCTGCCTAGACCCTGACCTGCCTGCTATGACCCTGACTTCTCTGCCAATCCTGACTACGCCCCTGGACACCCTTTGGACTAGACTACTGACTTGGACTATTGGTAAGCAGACCTCGGCTTGCCTTTTGGACTTTAATATCTGGACTATCCTCGAACCAGACTCTCTGTGTAGTGCCACTGTGCGGCAACCCTTCCTGCCCGGGTGAGTCAGCACAAGGAGATTAAAGAGTAGATCACCAGGTTTTCTGCATTGACTTAACTGTAAGATAACTACTAACTCTTGATTCATCATCTAGCACAGTGATGGTGAACCTTGGTACCTCAGGTATTCTTAAACTTCAATTCTCAGGAGCTCTGATCAGCAGGAGTGCTTACTTGGCCTTCTGGCAATTGAAGTCCAAGAACACCTAGAGTGCTAATGTTTGCCATCACTGATCTAGCATCGGTGGACAACAACTAGGACCTGAGGACCACAATAGGACCCAGCTGTGTCTATTCAGGAGAAAAGAACTGTTGTGTCTCTTCTTTGTCACAATGCTACCAAAGCTCAACCATATAAATGACAGCTTGGCAAAAGTAAAAAATGTGATTGAAGAAAGACAGCACACAGTGATGATTAAAACAGTTTTAAAATATTCTCAGACAGAGTTCATTGTCTCTTCAATACTGAGATTAGGTGAAGAACAGCAAGTAATGATAACGCATATTCCAGAGTACCTAAACAGCTTCAAAGGACTTATTAGGTGTCAGAGTACATAAAAATGTAATTATTTATAAAATATCTAAGTACATGTGAATTCCCAGAGATAGCAGTACTAAAGCTCATACTTAAGCAAGCTGATTTCAATGACACAGATTCATTCCTTATTTTATTCAGACAATTCTCAACATCTGCATTTTTTGTTAGGAATGTGGAGAGTTGTCTGGCCATTTACTTGGGTCTTTGGAAGGTCATAGAAAAGGGAAACCTCTCATGAACCTACAAACTAGGTCAGCACCTAGTTGGATCTGTGACATTCTCTGTTGCAATGTGAGGTTGAACCATTGCTAAAATTTCCAACAACTTCAATAATTTCACAAACAGCTCTGTGCATTGTATCAAGCATGGGGATACTAACACAAGCCATTGAGCTAATACTGTGGTTGTTGCAGTTCTTAAGTTATATGTATATAACTTCCTGCTTTCAAAGAAGTACCTATACCAGGATTTCATTTTACTTAGGCAAACATGTAGGAATATAAAAAATACTTTCTAAGTTCCTCCTTCACATTAATTTTGGCTGTCACAAAATAGCAAAATACCTTAAGATGCAACAAGTTTTCTCCCACTCAATCATTGTAATTTGTACATGTTGTTTCTAGAGCCCTGACGCTTTGAGAAGCAAAGGACAAACACAGCAAATACAAGACTGGCCAATTATTAAGAATGATGCAAACAACCCATCCAATGATTCAGATGCTTAAATAAAGCAGCCAATCAATCTAGCTTTGGACAATTCATGTAGTTCATATAACTCCTCCAGTTGTATGATTTGTGCAACTTTAAGCAAAAACTCATGATTTTATATAAAATAGGGAATGCTGTGCCAGATTAGGGAATGCTGTGCCAGATTTCATTCTCATCAATAAAATAACTCTTTTCAGAGTACCAGGGGACTTGTTATCACTGCAAAAGGGGAATAATATCAGTTTCTTGTTTTCTGGCAGAAAGATGAGACAGATGAGAATTTACATATACACCTCAGAGAGTAAACAAAACAAAACAACAAAAAAGAAAGAAAGAAAGAAAATGTTGTGGCACCTTAAAAACTAACTTCTGTATTTAAAATGTGAGCTTTTGTGGACCAAGTCCACAATACATGAGTTAGTCTTTAAGATGTGATGGTTTCTTCTTTTTTGTTGTTTTGTTTGTTCCCTCTCTGATATATTTGTACAGACAAACACTGCTATCACTCCATACACAACAACATCACTTTTCTACTGGGCTACATTCTGTTTGAAATTATTCCAGAAGGCATTCAACAGCCTCAATTATTATTTTTTCTTTTCTTCTAGGAGGGTCTTCTAGGCTCAAGAACCTCAAGAACATATTTGAGGGTTACATACAGTCCCAGATCTGTACTTTGCCAACCCCTGTGCTAGAGGCTGCACAAGCAGTTACACAGCTGCCTGTATGATGGTGTGATTCAGTACATCTGAATTAGTAGAGATTTTGACCCTCCCAGCACAGTGATGGCAAACCTATGGCATAAGTGCCAGAGGTGGCACTCGGAGCCCTGTCTGTGGGCATCCTTGCAGCATACCTGTCAAGTTTTGGATTTGAAAATAAGGGAAATTTTGGGCACACCCCTGTGTGGGTGTGGCCAAATCTGTGGGCGTGGCCAAATATAGTCATGTGACTTACTGGGCTCTAGTCATGCCTGCCACATGGCCATGAAAATGTCTGCAAACACAGACAGCACTGGCTCTTTGGCTGTAAATGGAGATGAGCACTACACCCTAGAGTTGGATACGACTGGCAGATTTTACTTTCTTAGGATCAAAGATCTCTGCAGATGGTGATTGCAGCTGTGAAATAAAAAGGTGACTGATGCTTAGGAAACAAGCTATGAGAAACCTGGGGAACATAGTTAAAAGTAGAGGCATCACCTTGCAAACAAAAAAATTGCATAGTCAGGTATTCCCGGTGGTAATGTATGGGTGTGAGAGCTGGACCATTAGGAAAGCTGAGCGCAGAAAAATAGATGCCTTTGAAATGTGGTGTTAGAAATAGGTCGATCCTAGAAGAAATCAACCATGACTGCTCATTAAAGGTCAAATAGTAAAGATGACGCTAAAGTACTTTGGACATCAAATGAGAAGAGAGAATTCACTTGAGAAGGCCTTGATGCTGGGAAAGGTGGAGGACAAAAGAAGGGGGTGGCCAAAAATAGGATGGCTAGATGGTATTGTAGATGCAATGGGCACAAAACTGTGTGGGCCAAAGAACCCTTTCCCCCATTTTCTTGGGGGACTTTTGTTTTGTTTTCTTTCTTGTTTACTCAGTGGCTTAAGTGACTAAGATGCTGACTGGGAGGCAGAAGGTCAGCAGTTCGATTCCTGAGTACTGCAGGATGGAATGAGCTCCTGTCTTTGTCCCAGCTTCTGCCATCCTAGTTTGAAAGCAAGAAATTGCAAGTAGATAAATAGGGACCACTTTGGTGGGAAGGCAACAGCGTTCTGTGCGCTCTGGCGTCTAGTCATTCCTGCCACATGACCATGGAAATGTCTGCACACACAGACAACGCTGGCTCTTCAGCTTTGAAACAGAGATGAGCACTGAAGCCTAAAGTCGGATACGACTGGCTTTCGAGCAAGGGAAACCTTTACCTTACTCATTTTTAATTATTATTTTGCCTGGGAAGCAAAGAAAGTGCAGAATAGTAAACCAGCCCCCTAGGGTTACCAACTGCTTGTAAGCAGCTTGGCTTTAATGAACTAGCCCTGCACATGGCTAGACACTCCCCACACACACACACACAATTAGGGTGGAGGAGCAAGGGATTATTTCCCCAAATTAACCAATCTATTTGTTCCTCGCTGCAACCAGTAGAAGCACCAACACCTGAGAATGTCAGATCCAGCTTAAGGAAGGGAATCAGTAAAGTAAACCCCCCCCTCTCTCATATAGTGATCAAGCACCATCCCCCACCCCCACCCCCACCCCTCCCAAGTTAACTCTAGAACAGAAACTAAAGCCTCCAGCCAGGAGGCAGGGCAGAAACAGCTCAATAAACCATGAGAGTGAGAGAGAGTCTCTCACTGATTTGCTCCTGCATATATGAAATATTGCTCACCTCTAGAGTAGACTTCCGTCCCAGCATGGTGGCTCCGAACAGCAGCAGCAAAAATGAAGCCTCCATGACCATGTGGCAGGGAAGGGAAATGAAAGAGAAACTAACTACAGAACACCCCCACAACCTTCTCTCTCTCCCTTTCCACAAGCAAAAAGCCACACAGCGACCTCTGGTGGCTGGAAAAACATACTGCAGCTTCGCCTGTGAGGGCTTCGGTCAGGATTTTTATTAAAAAAAATAAGGAATATTATGGGGAAATTAATAAAACGGGAGGGGGGCTGGAAGAGGGGTAAAAATAAGGGGTTTCCCCAGGAAAAATGGGGTACTTGACAGGTATGCCTTGCAGTCACCCCAGCACAGAGTTAGCCCCACCCCTCTGCCCAGCAGCCCAATGGGAGCTCTTCCTCCCTCCCCCAGCACAGCATTTGCCCCGCCCCTCTGCCAAGCAGCATAATGTTTACTTCCTCCCCTGTTGCTGTGTTGGCACTTTGTGATAAATAAGTGTTTTTTGGGTTGCAGTTTGGGCACTTGGTCTCTAAAAGGTTCACCATCAATGTCCTAGCACTTCACTTTATGCCCAAGACGTTTCTTTCCCCTCCTCTTCATTTTACAAGAAAGTCAGCAAGCTTACTCAATTTCATCCAATTCTTTTTCTGCACAAAATTTGACTGTTAGAGAAAGAGCCCGGAGGGGCTCTCTGCTTGTACCATCTGCTAGAGGGGCCCGTCTCTCTAGACAAGAAGGAGGGCCTTCTCTGTGTCCGCTCCGGCCCTATGGAACCTCCTGCCAGTGGAACTAAGGCTGCAGATGGAATTGCTGCCCTTCAGGAAAGATCTGAAAACATGGCTGGCGGGGCAGGTGTAGGGTCCTGAAGATGTTGTGACCCCCACCTTCTGGTTGGTTTAATATCAAAAGAAATCTTCCACTTTTTAAATGTGTTTTAGCGTGGTAATCTGTTTTAATGGGGTTGTTCTTGTTTTAAGGGTTTTAAGATTGTATGACGCCCAGAGCCTTTGTGAGTTGGGCGGCTATATAAATATGAATATAAATAAATAAAAATAAAATAAACATGGAGAGCTCATCTTTTGGCCAGCATTCAATTCACTTGCTCTCTCTGTTCAATAAACTGGCAATCTTCTAACTGGCAAGTCACACATTGGGGCATGGAGAAGCGTATCCCTGCAGGGGACAGAACTGATCTTTTAATCCTTATGGCTGATGTCCTCCGTTATTAAGAAATTACACCATCCACAGGCCATTCTGACTAAAAGAAAGAAGGCAGACTAATGATCTGGCATTCGGTACCAGTAACAGAGCATCTGCTCACCAATCCGGCTCCCTCCAAAGAAAGAGAGGGGGGGAGGAAGGGACAAAAGAAACACAGTAAATCTGTTTTTTTATTTTCCCATTTTAAAGGCTTCCAATGTCTGACTTTATTCCTAGAGGCTTTGTTTCATAAATGATTTGAACCATCTGGAACAGCATGGTCTGTGTTACCCTTTTAACAACCTGCCCATCAAGTTGTGTCTCACTGTAGTCTGGATTATAATCTCACCATTTCTCATCATGGCAGAGGGCTGAGCATTCTGGACAGGTATATTTTTATTATCCTGCCAACCTGTTCTGTTTTATTGTTATGTATTTTCAAGTTGCTTCTGGCTGGCAGTGACCCCATGAATTAGCAAGCCCCTATGGATCTTAGACGCTGAACTTGATGACTGGAAGGTCGGCAGTTCAGCAGTTCAAGACCCGAGTACTGCATGATGGAGTGAGTTTCCATCTGTCCCAGCTCCTGCCAACCTAGCAGTTCGAAAGCAAGAAATTGCAAGTAGATAAATAGGGATTGGAAGCCTTTAAAATGGGAAAATAAAAAACAGATTTACTGTGTTCACTTCAGTGAGAAGGTAAACAACATTCAGTGCACTCCGGTGTCTAGTCATGCCTGCCACATGTCCATGGAAATGTCTGCAGATGTAGACAACCCTGGCTCTTTGGCTATTAAGACAGATGAGCACTGAACCCTAGAGTCAGATATGACTGGCTTTCAAGCAAACATGACTTTTACCTTTACTATATTCTTATTAGAACAGGTCACTGATTAAATAACTTATTTACGTTATGTGTCATCAGGTCAGAACCAATTTATAGCTATTCTAACAGGGATTTCAAGATAAGTGAGTTATTTAAGGGGTGGCTTTACCAGCTCCACTCCAATGGGTTTCCATGGCTGAATGGGGTTAGAACTAGGCTTCTTCTTATCCATTACACCATCCTGAGTAATACTGCCTCAGGTTTTCTACAGAATTTGAAAAAAGAAACTTTCTAGGAAAGACACCTGCTGGACAACACCCACGTGTACTTTACAAAAGGACAGCTGAAGGGACAAAAAAACTGGTTTCTAACAAAAAAAAAGTCTTGAACTTTGTGCAAAACACAAGCTTTGGCATAAAATATGTTTTCATGAAGTTGTCACAAAAAATATGACAAAATGCAAAGAATACCCAAAAAACCTGTGGTGAGGGAAATTCTGGTGGGTTTTTTCTTCTTCTTTTCTCATCTGAGAGAGATACCCATAAAGAGAGAAGAGATGAACCTCATGTTTCCATCACCACCAGAGAAAGGGTTCAGATACAGACAGACAGATGTTAAGGAGGAAGGCAGATTGCTAAATAGCTAGATAGAAAGATGTTAATGAGGATGGCAGATAGATAGATAGTTCCCAGTTTGCACCAGGGCTAACTAGCTCACTCAGAAAGTATTGATATGTATTTTTTGTCAACAGCAGGGTGTAAAAAGGTGAGAGGAAGCAATTGGAGAAAGTCTATGTGCAATTTTTGTGCAAGAGAGGAAATGGAGCACTATGGGTACGAACTGTTTTTGATGCACAAGCACACAGGACTACAGGCATTTAGACATACACACACTATTTTACCTTGTTTTACACAAGGGACCATCCCTGTGATATCATTGAACTGACCCCAATTAAGAATGCTATTTAAGAAAAATAATACAATGCTGAATGCCATCTTGTATAGTTAAGCACTGCTTGTGTTGCTCATTTTCTACATAACAAGCTAATAAGAATGCCATCCTTTTGAGCCCTGGTGGCGCACTGGGTAAACTTCTGTCCTGCAACCAAAAGATTGGAAGTTTGATCCTGACCAGGGCTCAAGGTTGTCTCAGCCTTCCATCCTTCTGAGGTTGGTAAGATGAGTACCCAGTATGTTGGGAGGAAAATGCTAATTAACTTGTGAACCACCCAGAAAGTGCACTGAAGTGCTATGGGGTGGTATATAAGTGTGATTGCTTTGTTTTGCTTTATTGGGCGATGTTGGAAGGTGGCTAAAATATAGTTATTATCTTTATTTTTAAGTTGCATCACAACAGAATACCAGAAGGCTATTTTCTCCTTTCCAAATTCTGCCTTGTAGTCTTGGACTTCATAGCTCCAGAAAATCACTTTCATGAAGTGTTAATCAAATTACAAGCAACAGTTCATCAATAGGCATGGCAGATTGACCACAAACTCACATTCCAGATGTAAATAATGAAGTCTGAATTGAAGCAACATGAAATTAAAAACCAGGGACATAAGAGGGCAATCAGACCAAGGTTTGGAGCTCTGTGTTATACAAATCAAGGTAACTGATAAAGGATTTTCAGCAACAAATGTATCCTTGGTGTGATGACACAAGTAACCTCAAGTGTACCAGAATGTTTGGGACAACTCTGTCATCAATTATAGTAAGTGATACATCAAGGAAAGCAACACCCCAGTTCCCCAATTCCATAGGATAAAGTGTGAATATAAAGTAGATCCTTGATCATATTTCTCTTGACGTCTTTTGTCTCCAAAAACAGCCATAGGAATGCCAACCTATATTAAACCCAGTTTAGGAGAAGGGGGCTAATTGTCCCCCTCCAACCACCATTTTGCCAATCAGATTTCCCCTGAGTTTACAACACTGCTTTCTAAAAGCAACTTGTTGTTGTTATGAGGAGTCATATGATCAGGACCGCTGATATCCCAGGATCACACAGTGACATGGAGACTCCCTGTTGTTGTCATGAAAAAGTCTAGTTCTGAGCTGCACTTTTCCCTGAGACTTTTGCCCAACAAATTACCTTGTGTTTTAGCCCATCCAAGATGGAAATTTCAATGTGTGGGAGTCTCTTTAGACCACATACCAGAGAGAGATTGGAATGTAAACATGTTTACCTCAAGGGTTGGGAGAAATGAAACCCAATGTGTGATGGACATGTCATGCTGTAAGATCATTGGTTGGAATCCTTTAGGGAAATGACTGAGAGGCGGACCCTGAGGAAGGAGATAAAAGCCCCAGAAGGTGGGGGCTGAAGGAGACACTCTCTTGGGCTTTGAACTGAAATCATGTAGCCAATTAAGACAGAGGGAGGGCCACCCTGGCTTTTCCCCAGATAGCAGCTTTCTTTATTTCGAAATGCTTTCTAAGCTTCTGATGAACTTTATTCTGTACCTTACTTTGATTTCAATATACTTTTAAAATACCTGGAGGAGACTAGAGTGGTTACTTGGTTCACGTTACCTGAATCTATACCTATAAAGCAAAGATGTGGCCATACGTGACTGGTATACAGATCCACACCCCTTCAACTATCCCTCCCAAATTTGGTGCACATGTACCTGCTGTTTTGGAATCCAACACCATCTGGGTCATGCATCCAATGGGGGGCCCTATGCCCCCCAAATGAGAAAAACAACCACAAATCGCAGGAGCCACCATGGCACGGCCAATCGGGGAGGTCAACACAAGTGAGGCAGAGGTGGGATGACAGCACAGCCAATCAGGGAAGAGGCCATGGCCAGAGTGGCAGTTGGTCTCTGAAATGCACTGACTCAAGCCCCATCTCCTTGGGCTGGGCCTGCAGGGGAAGGGGGAAGGAAGTGCTATGGAGCTCAGCTGCCTGACACGGCTGGTTCTCTCTCTCTCTCTCTCTCTCTCTCTGTGTGTGTGTGTGAGAGAGAGAGAGAGTGCGCATGTGTGTGTGTGTGTGTTCAGAGGGATGAATTGAGTGTGTGGAGAGGGATTGTGTGTGTGGAGAGATAGTGTGTGTGTGTGTGTGTGTGTGTGTGTGTGTGTGTGTGTGTGTGTGTGTGTGTGTGTGTAGAAACATAGTGCATGTAGAGAGGGAGTGTGTGTGTTTGTTTGTTTGTTTGTTTAGCGGGATGGGTGTGTGGAGAGGGTTGGTGTGTTTGTGTGGGAAGGGATAGTGTGTGTGGAGAGGGCTGGTGTGTGTGTGTATGTGTGTGTTTAGAGGGATGGATGGAGTGTGTGTAGAGAGAAATGGTGTGTGTGTGTGTGTGTGTGGAGCGGGATAGTCTGTGTGGGGACACCCTCTTTCCCAGGAGAGAGAAGAGACAATGAGCCAATTGGCTTCAAGTATATTTGCATACAACATAAAGAGGATATTTCCGTAGTCCTGCCTTAAACACAGAGTTTTAAAAAATGAAATTGAGGTACACAAGGCTAAGACAGTAGACAATTAAGTGATATAAGTGTAAAAAAATCCATGAAAAATCACAATAATATGAAATGCTGTCACAGCAGAGAATGAGGAAAGAGATTTAAAACAGAATTATTACAGTAAGGCTGGCCTGCTTCCTTGTTCTCCATGAGGGTAAACAGTCGTGCTTAGAGGAGTGCCTAGGGGGTGCTTACTCCTCCACCAGAGGGGAGCCCAACACTCCTCTCTCGCTCTGGTATGAGGAACATACCTCATAAATAAAGATATAACAATAATACAATAATATATGAGAGATTTATATGCTCCCTGGATTTTTTTTAAAAAAATATGGGAGATTATAAAAAAAATATGTGACGGTGGGAAGAAGGGCTAAATTATGGGGTTTCCCCGGGCAATACGGAATACTTGACAGCTATGGCTTAAGAACCAGCGCTGTCTGTATCTGCACATGTTTCTGTGGACGTGTGGCAGGTATGCCTAGACACTGGAATACACGGAGCACTGTTTACCTTCCCACCAAAGTGGTACCTATTTATCTACTTGCAATTTCTTGCTTTCAAACTGCTAGGTTCAAACTGCTAGGTTTGAATTGCAGGAGCTGAGACAGAGACGGGACCTCACTCCACCATGCAGTACTTGGGGCTCAAACTGCTGACCTTCCAGTCTTCAAGTTCAGCATCTAAGATCCTTAGGAGCTTGTTAATTCATGGGATTACTGCCAGCCAGAAGCAACTTGAAAATACATAACAATAAAACACCTTGGAAGCCTCAGCAACATGAAAGATCCTATCCCACTGACAGTAGTGAAGAAAGTACAACCACTGATCCCATCAGCCTCTACATAGGGAATGGAATATAGCACCATCTTGTTCCTCTCCTCGGGAAACAAGAAAAAAATTGGACCATCGTTAAAGAGGTAAATTCAGAGTGGTCTTAGTTAAAAAAGAAAATTAAAGAGAAACAGCAAACAAGGATATGCTTGCTTTGCAAAAGAATTAAGAAAGAATAAAATAATTTGGCACCGTTTGATGCATACACTATAAATGATTTATTTTAAGCATTTTGTAGATGTGCAGACTCAATTGTGTGTGTGTTGCAAGGGCAAAGCTTTGTTGCATACTATATATTTTTAAGTTTCTACCCCTTGGCTGCATTACACAATGTAGCATTTTAGTTTCCCCCTCAAATTAAAGGATCGTCGGCAGGGCTGAGCCTTTAAGCAGCTATTTTGTTCTCTGGCTACAAGAGCACTCAGTTCAAGTTAGTGCCACAAGAATGAACACAATTTCAGAATGTTCAGCAATGGTTGAAAGCAAGGTAACAAAACTTCCCTCTAATTATTCAGATATGGACAGAGAGATGAGGTTATGCTGAATAGCCTCTTTGTGCTTTGGCAGTTAACTGGATTTTTTTTAAAAAAACATCTCTGAAACATCCGTTTCCATCTTTATGTAGAAATGATGCAGCATTTTAATCCATTTCCTGGGTTAAAAGATTTATTTTTAAAGAAAAGCATACATTGTGTCTGTATTCATAAGGCTCAATATTGAATATTTCACCAATGTGCTCCCAAATTTTTAAGGTTTCTCTTTAATGTAAAGTGGGAAACAAAAGAAATATCTAATTTAGAGAGTGTTGAGGACGTAGCCACCCTTCTCCCTGAGCCCCCATCAATATATTGTATTGTAATGCAATGTATTGTTTGTAAGCCGCCCTGAGTCGCTTCGGCGAGGGGGCTCGCCGGCAATATAAATTTGAACTAATAAACCCTGCATAATAGAGGGTCTCAATGAGATGAACTACAAGTTATATGTAATTCAACCACTCCCTTTTTAGGGTTTTCTTAAACCCATCTGTAAACAGCGTTCTGCGCACTCCGGCACCTAGTCATGCCTGCCACATGTCCATGGAAATGCCTGCAGATGCAGACAGCACTGGCTCTTTGGCTGTAAACAGAAATTACCACTGAACCCTAGAGTCAGATACAACTGGCTTTCAAGCAAGGGTGACCTTTACCTTTACTGTACACAACAAACCTGCTAAGACAGCAGGTTGAAGTAAAGACAAAATATAAAACAATTTTAGAGTTGCCAGATTAGCATTACTTGAGATTTAAAGAGATTGGGACAGAATTTTGTGATGTCACTAAATTAAGAGCTGGAGGGGGTGGAACAGCTTCTGGCCATCTGATTGTGGAAATCTGGGGTGCTGATTTATATGGGCCTGTGATGCAAATAAACATGGCTAAATCAATAGTTGGGCAACTTACAACTATATTGCATTTCTTTTGATGACCAAAGTGGTGGCAACACCAAATCCTACGTCTCTCAAACCTACCAAAAAACTTACTTAAAAAAACAAAACAAAACCTTGATTGTACCCTCTAGTGGTTATTTTAAAAAGTACTAGGAAAATCAAGGTATTGGATACGTCCTCAAAACAGGACAAAACCATCTCCCATGCCCATTAGATAAAATAAGACAGCTTTATAGCCAGATGCATCCAACCAAAAAAGTATGAATTCTGGAGTGGTGCACAAGTGCCCAATATGCCAGGAGCCACAATGGGTACTTGGGGTCCAAACATGGGCCATGGCCACATGTTGTCCACACCTGATGTAAAAGGAACATGCACCAGAATAACTTTTCACACTTTAAAAGAAAGCAGAACATAGAAATGGCCCTAGTGTCAGGTTGATTTATTTGAGATATCAATGTATAAAAACTGTGGTTGATTGATTGATTTTTATTGCTAGCAAAAGTGAGAAAGATTTGTAAGAGGGATTTTTTAAAACATTGTTATCTTTGGGTACCAAGCACCTTGAGTTGGAAGGTGAATATATTTGCTCCTAGAGTTGCCATATGTCACGGAAAATCGTGAATTTCATGTTTTGTAACTGTCCCGCCCAGTTCCAAAAAAAAAACATTGAAAATTCACGGTTTTCAAACCACTTGATTTGGGGGGGGGGAATCACGCATTTTCATTGCACTTCTATTGGAACCACCAGCAGGTGGCAGCAGCAGCAGCTTGGTGACCAAGGAAGAAAGAGGGGGGGGATGCGCCTTTTTTGTGGCGTCTGTAGCAGCAGTTACACGAATACTGCAGGATGGAATGAGCTCCCATCTCTGTCCCAGATCCTGCAAACCTAGCAGTTCAAAAGCAAGAAAAAGCAAGTAAATAAATAGGGACCACTTTGGGGGGAAGGTAAACAGCATTCCATGCACTCCGGTGTCTAGTCATGCCTGCCACATGACCACGGAAACATTTGCAGAAGCAGACAATGCTGGTTCTTTGGCTTTGAAACAGAGATGAGCACTGATCCCTAGAGTCGGATACGACTGGCTTTCAAGCAAGGAAAACCTTTAATTCTGTCCCGTTTTTGTGGGAGGGAATTATGGTAACCCTATTTGCTCCTCAACTTCAGGAATCAGAGTAGAAGTGCCCATGGGGAGAAACTGACTCCCAAAGTTTCTTCTCCCTTTTTCATGACTGTCTTCTACTTTGAAACTGCCACATAAATGGCAGCATTGTATAAAAATAATCTCAGGTCAAGACATAACACTTTGTTCTACAATGAGATTCACCCACCTACATTTTTACCATGAGCTTCTGATGTGAAGATGCTTTGCAAAAGAGCAACCAGTCTATTTAGCCTTCTACATATCACAGTTTGTTTACTGGAAACCTTTGGGGGGAAATGCAACGTTTGTTATTTTGTGAAACTTGACAGGATACTCTCTTTTAAAGAGCTCTGTCTGAATACCAAGGCTAAAGTTAGTTCGAGGAACAATATCATCAGAAAATTGAAAAACTATACAGTACATGGGGAACTTCAACATCTACTCTGTGTATTTTACATCACTTTTGGCCCTGAATGTCTCTACAGCCGCATATGCTGCTCCAGTATGGAGTGCATCTGCACATGTGAAACACTGTTAGTGAAACAATGTGTATAGTGACAGGATGCTTCAAACCTACATCAGTTGAGAAAAATATATCCTCTAATTCATATACTCCCCCCCCCCACGCACACACACACACACACACACACACACACACACACACACCAAGATAAGGAGAGAAGTAGCAGCAGAGGTGGAGAGAACTAAGCAAGAGAATGACCATTGACATCCTCTGAATGGATATGGGCCTCAAGTCTGCCCACTCAGATCCATGAAGAGCTTTATGGCAAGAACAAACATTCTTCAGGGTATGCAAGAGAAAAGTCAAATTAAAAGATAGAGGAAGGAGCTCACTGAACAAGGAATAACATTAAAGGAGGATACAGCTGAAGATCTCAACCTCCCCAACGTCACTTGGAGGACCCTGAATAAGCTGAGGGTTCGGAGTCCCTAAATGTAAGAGCAACATGTTCAAGCAGGGGCTGCTGGCAGACAACAAGATGCTGTGTGAATATGGAGATACAGAATTCGATTCATTTGCTTCTCTCCCAGTTACTACCGGAAACATGTAGCGATGAGGATTTAAGTTTGACCAACAACAAAGCCAAGAAGGTGGTTTCATTTTGATAGTTTAAACTTTGATCTGTGCATAAAAGAAAAAGTAATTAGTAGGCAGTTGAAGTATCAACTTTTACTTTTTCTTCAGCATGCATTACTTTCTTTGATACAGTTTCTTCTACCACCCTAAATCCTAATTTGCTAATGATGATTTGCAATATGATTGCTAAAAAGCAGCTGAAAAACTATTCTTCAATGGATGCCAGATGGAATTTTATTCACTGGTAGTGCCAAACTTTGTAAGAGGTTTGGGATAGGATACACTATGGCAGCGATGGTGAACCTTGGTACTCCAGGTACTCTGGAACTTCAATTCCCAGAAGCCCTAATCAGCAGGAGTGCTGACTTGGGCTTCTAGTAATTGAAGTCCAAGAACACTAGGAGTGCCAAGGTTTGCCATCATGGCCCTATAGAGTAACCCAAGGATAATCTTGCCTCAACACCACAGAAACTTTGGGTGTAAATATAAACAAAATTTTGTGCTATTTTGGAAAGCAAATGTGTCAAACTAAAATCTATACTCCCTTTTCAGAAACAATATTCTCAATAGTTCCAATTAACTGCGAGGAAAAAGGCTTAACACAGACTCAACAGGGCAGGCTCTGTTTAAGCAAAGCTCTTGAGAACACAGGGTAAATGTCTAGCTATTTCATTAGTAATGACAGTTCCAAAATGTACTGCAAAGCAAACAGGAAGCGATGGGATTAGGATATGAACTCCCCAATGCTTCACTTGTTCTGTTGAGAAAGGAGACTGCACAGTACTTCTCATATGTTTGAAACAATACTCATGCACAGACAGGAACAAATGATGAAATGTTAGGATATGAGAGGAGAGGGGAAAGGTTGTCATGAAATGGACACCCCTTCACCCCTGCTACAAAATCAAAAAGCAGATAAAGATTTTTAGATGTCCAAGGTTAAGATCATGGCAGATCATGCAGTTATGCTCCTACTTGGACAGTCGGTCTCTCATAACACTGCCCCATTGATTGGCAATCTCCCCGATTGACTACTGTAATGCTCTCTATGTGGGGCTGCCCTTGTGTTTGATATGGAGATTACAGCAGTCCCAGAATGCAGCTGCCAGGCTGGTGACAGGTTTAAAGAAATTCAGTTATAGTTCCCCAGCCTTGGCAGGCCTGCACTGGTTACCTGTTGCCAACTATGTCAGATACAAGGTGTTAATGTTATCATACTGTTTGGGACCTTGTTATCTGTCAGAGCATCTCTCCCTCAGAACAACACCCACCCACCTCGCGCATCAACCAGTCATCACAGTCGGCGCAGCTCCAGGTGCCAACACCGAGGATGGCTCAAAAGTCTTTAACTAGAAATAGAGCCTTCTCGGTGGCAGCACCAACACTGTGGAATATACTACTGGTGGAGCTGTGCCAGGCCCCTTCACTGGCTATTTTAAAAAAACAACAACAACTAAAATGCTCTTTTCTAAGGAGGCATTTAAGGGTGTTATCCCCCTATTGATATTAGCCAGTTAGGTTCAGTCTGGATGCCATCAGATGCCAATTAGTTTAGTTTAGTTTAGTTTAGTTTAGTTTAGTTTAGTTTAGTTTAGTTTAGTTTAGTTTAGTTTAGTTTAGTTTAGTTTAGTTTAGTTTAGTTTAGTTTAGTTTAGTTTGTGAGGTATTTGTTAGTGGTGGGTTTTAATTTGTTGTGGATATTTCTGTTTTTTGGGTATCTCTGCTTGTTCACCGCCCAGAGTGGGTTAACACCCAGATGGGCGGTATAGAAATCCAACAAATAAATAAATAACTATAAATTAAAGAAAAATTAGGAAATAGCTCTCAAAAACTTGAATCATGGCTAATATTACCTTTTTAGTATCAAACCCATATGGTGAATACTGATAGAAACAAAGCTAAAACCTGTCACTGAGAGAAAGGTATCATGTGCCGAATTAAACAATGAAGATGAGACATTGGGAAACTGGCCAAATTGTTGGTCTGATATTTTTTTAAACTATGTGAGAGGATTAAGCTTTTATAAAGTTGTAAGTAATAATATAAAGTTTTTATAAAGTTGTAATTAATAATAATTTCATGTAAGAGATTACTCTGGGTTGAAAGGATTTTATGCTGGATAAACTACACTCAGGGGACACCTGAATGAGGCTCCTTTCATGTCCCCAAGTGCAGCTCTTGGCTATCGAAACACAACCTTCCAGTCTCCCGTTCAGTGTCTTAACCACTAAGCCACTGGGGGAGCTGGAGTTGTAAGTGATAATAGGATTGTATACAATTGTGAAAGTAATTAGTCTACAGGTTTATATTTATAACTTATTCTGTTTTGGTTTTGTCAACCTTTTAGGACTGCAAATAAACCAAAAAAAATCAAGATCTAATTAACTCTTTTTTGACATGCTGTCTTGACATGCCAAGATAATCTGTGTCATCGAGAGTTAATTGGTGAAATTTTTTCACGTCCATAACTTAAAATGAATTGCAAGTCACTCCATTGTCTACTCTAGGGGTTCTCAACCTTTTCAAGCTGTGGGCCGGGTCATGATCCCTCAGACAGTTGAGCAGGCTGGACTGGTGCCCACCACAACCACGACTACCACCACAACCATAAAGGCTGCCATAAAATGCAGACACAACTGTTGTATAAATGCGTTTATGACAGCCATGGACACATTTATGTCTGTTTCTGCTGTTTCTGGCTGCTGCAGCAGCAGTGGTGGCTGCGGCAGCGGAAGCAAGGGTGACAGGCCACATGAAATGGCACCCTGGGCTGCAACTGGCCTACAGACCATAGGTTGAGATCCTATCCAGACCATCAATGAAACATTTGCAGCTCAACAACAAGGACAGTGGTCAGGATCCGGATTTCAGTTTTTACATATCCATTCCCTAAATGGGAGGAAAGCTCCAACTTACTTGCCTGACCTATCCTTATTCTGAGTACAATGGCCCATAGTATTTCCAGTATTGAAAACAATGGAGACGTTCATTGAATCCCTGACATATAATTTTTATCTCTCTCTTTAAATAAAACCAATTTATTTGGCAGGTCTGTCAGAGAGGCAGCCGGGTACAGACAGTAAATATCATCTGATTCCTGCAATAGCCCATGTGAAAGAAAGAGACATTCTTGGCCCATATGAATCCCATCCTGATAGTAAAGAGTGGTAAATATGTACATTTGGCTGCTGGCTACAATTTAAGAAACATTTAATCTTAATTACAGGGCACCAGTATTTTTGTTGTAGTTCAGTTTAAAAAAAACCAGATGCCAATAGTTATTATTTTTCCTCATCAAGGTTTACCACTTTAAAATACTTTGATAACAATGGTAACTTTATGAAATACAGAATACTAAACCAGATAAACTTATGGAATCTTCCAGGTTTTAATAGGAAATATAACAAAGAGTACAAAATGTAGCTGTTAAATGATAAATGAGCCACCATCATAAGTAAAGGTAAAGGTCACCCTTGCTTGAAAGCCAGTCGTATCCGACTCTAGGGTTCAGTGCTCATTTTTTGTTTATAGCCTAACAGCAAGTGCTGTCTGCATCTACAGATGTTTCATGGACATGTGGCAGGCATGCCTAGACACAGAACACTGATTACCTTCCCACCAAAGTGATCCCTATTTATCTACTTGCAATTTCTTGCTTTCAGACTGCTAGGTTGGCAGGAGCTGGGACAGAGACGGGAGTTCACTCTGTCATGCAGTAGTCGGATATTGAACTGCTGACCTGCCACACTCCATTCAGGATCTTTAACGACTTGAGCAGTCATACTGTCTGTTAAAATGAGTTATTAGCAAATGTTCAATGCTAGGTGTTTGTTTTGTATCTTTCCACTCTTTGCAATTGAAATAGAGTAATGCCTCAGATAACAACAGCATCAAATAACACTAAAATTGGATAACGACCTGATATTTTGGGGAAAACAGTGCATCGGATAATGTCATTTTCGCGTTATGCAATGCATCAGCGCCTGCCTTCTCTGGAAGGCAACCAATGTACGGGCACTCCATTTGCGGCCTGCCCCAAGTGAAGCCTCCCACAACCCCCTTCGCCGCCCTCGGTTTACCAACCTCAGTCAAGTCTTTTCTCCGGCCTGATGCTCCACTTCCTTTGGCACCAGCGCTCATTCCCACCTCTTGCAGAAGGACGCTCTACCCTCTCGCTCTCACTTGTGAGAGCGAGAGGGTAGAGAATCCTTCTGGAAGCGGTGGGAATGAGTGCTGGTGCCAAAGGAAGTGGAGCATTGGGCCGGAGAAAAGTCTTGACTGCAATCGGTAAGCCGAGGGCTGTGACTGAGGGCACCCTTCTTACCTTGCCTTCTACGGGCGCTCCCTCCAGCCGCTCAGACCACCGGTTTGTTTGGGGTGAGCACACGCTTGCCCACTCTCACCCCAAATAAAATGGCGGTCCACCCGCCTATTCTCCATTACATGTAAACCAGTGACTTTGCAAACACATGCAGCTTGTTTGGGGATGGTTGTCATGCAAAGTGTGTAATCTGCTGTGTGTGAGCATACATTTGTTTCTTTCCAAAGACGAAGTTGATCAGTCACAGACTGAACATAAGAGGTCCCATCCACCCACCCACCCCACTTTGTTTCTGAGATGTTTATAAACAGTTTTAGGGGGTGGGAAAACAGTCTGAAGCAAGAAAATCATGGTTGCTTAGCATTTTCTCTCCATACAGCAAACATGTATCTGATTATATATACTGTACTGTAATATGAAATGTGAATACTATTTCTTAATGAAAACCTTGATTTTGGAGACTTTCCAACAAGTACCGCCGGGAATAGCATGCTCTCAAAAATGGTCTCTTGGACCACCAGTAAACTGGGGTGTTCTTTGCTTAGCCTACAAAGAGCCATGAAACAGGGAGAAGAGAAAGCAAGGTTTAATAATATTCAGCAGTTTGAAAATACGTTGCAGCAGAGTGGGACAAACTCCAAGCTTGTGAGATCTACTTTGTGTTTTATTGAAACCCTGAGATCTGCCAAAGGGAACCAGGTGTAAAGCCATGATATTGGTAGGCATATAAATCCTCCCTTGCCAAGGAACCACAAAATTTTTTTAGCTTTGCCCACCCATAAGAATGTGGGGTGCTTTGTGCCACTCTTGACAAGAGAGAGAATGAGAGGGATTGTGTGTTTGTTTGTGGGTTGTTGTTATTTTTGGTAAAATAAAGGAAAATTGGACAAATAAAGCAAATAACGTAACACAGAACAAGTCAAGCAAAAATTCCAACAGTGGCTGCTTTGTTGCATGAACTTTTAAGGATTATAAGGGCAGATGGGGTTACTTGTGTTTTTTCAGACAGTCAACAAGCCAAGTGTGCTTGCTGTGTGCCTCATTCCTTAAAGGGAAAGGACATTTGTGGAAATTACAAGAAGAGAACAGAGAAAAAACAGTGTGTGTTACCTCACATTCACCTGGCACTGGGGAACTTCACACATTCCTCTTTATCAAGACATCCCAAAATTGCTGAGAAAAATACATTGAGAATACCATCATTAGGGTAAAGTGTAGTGCCCAAGGTCATCTTTCTAATCCCATCAAAACATGGAGGGGAGTCAGACGGGGTTGTGTTCTTGCTCCAATCCTGTTTAATATATATATATTAATGATATACTTGAACATTTACACCACAAGGATTTCCATTTAGCTAAATTAGCTAGCAAGCATATATCTTTACTGCTATTGGAAGCGCGGCGCCAAAATGGCCGCCGCGCTCTTTGCGGGCCCCCCCCCCACCGGACGAAACCATCCGGGTAGTTAGGGGCGTGGCCAGCACCCTAATAAAAGGGCTGGCCACGAGGCAGCCGTGCTGCCATTTTGGCGAACCGACGGAGCGGAGAAGTTTTTCCTCCTTACCTCCGTCGCTCGTGTCTTCTTGAGGGAAGCCTTTTCGGGCAGCTTTCTCCTTTTGTTTTTAGGCTTCCTAGCTACATTAGCCATGCCCTCGAAGAAGAAGGCAGCCGCGAACGTGGCTCGATCAGCGCGGAGGCGTCAGCCGGGTCGGAGGACCGCGACTGCGCCCGTTCCGCAGCCACCTCTAGCGGACTCCACCGGGAACGGTGGGATGGGATCGGTAGCTCCTTGGCCTGATGCGCGGAGCATACCCGTGGCCCCGGACGGGGCCTCGGCCCTTGGCCCGCAAACGACGAACACAGCCCCTGCCATGGTTCATGCGGTGGGGCCGTCTTGCCAGGGTGCGCAGTTCCCTATGGGGGGTGCGAGCCACGGAGGGTGGTTGGGTTCCCTGCCTTTACAGGGCGTTCCTACGGCTTCCCAGGGGCTGGGCATGGGCTCTTGGCCTTATCTGGCCCCTGGGGCTCAGGGACCTGGACAGGTACCCGTGAATTATGGGCCGGTTGCCCAATTGCCCCCTGTCGGGGCCGGGCCCTATGTCGACGTGGAGGCCCTCCTTGCCCGGGTAGCGGCCCTTGAAGCGTCCTTGGCGAGGGCCAACCAAACAGGGGTATCTCTGGGTTTTCAGGTACCCCCTTTGGCCGCCGAACAACGGCCGGTGATGGGTCGGGTTGAGCCACCTGAGGCGTGTGGGCTGGTGGTGGCCACTGCCTCGCAGCTCCCCACCCCACAGGTGCAGCAGTCTGGTGCTGGTTTGGCTCCGTCGACGAGCTCAGCTTCGGTCGTGAGCTCCGACGCCCCCAGCGGGCCGGAACCCCCGTGGGGGCGGCCCGCGGGGGTGCAGCGGGTGAGTATGCAGTCCAAGCTAATGCACCCACACAACTGACTTCATTGGGGGCGCTGTTCAATGGCCTTGGCCTCGCTCGGGTGGCACGGCGGCCCAATGGCCCCCGGCCCACCCAGCGACTTTGCCCATGACACAGGGCTTGGGGCGGGGTGGTGCCCCCAATGTGCTTGGAAATGTGTTGGGGATCCCCGGGCTGGCTCAGGCTCGTTTTACTTTACCCGTAGTTCCCTCGGTGCCGGTGTCGGCTTTGCCAACAGCAGGGTGTTCCTTGCCCTTGGGGGACCATTTGGCCCAGTCTACCAAGGAAAAGATTTGGAGGGGCGAGTACGTAGATATCTTCTCACTTCTAAATAGGGAGCCGACCAAGGAGGAGAGGGAAGGGCTGGACGAGAAGGATAAGGAGCAGGCACGTCGTCGTAAGCCGCCACGCACGTGCGCAAATTGGCTGCCAGCGTACCTGATTTACATGGCCGTTTACCTCAGGGCTAGGCCGGATTTGGCTATTCCCATGGTCCAATATCTGGACAATATTTACCGGGCTATGGTTGACTTCCCGGGTCCGTCTTGGCTGGCTTACGACGAAGAGTTCCGCATGAGAATTCCGCTGCACCCAGAGATGAGGTGGGATGAGCCCTGCCAGAAGCTGTGGCTTCTGTATATGACCCCCACGCGCCCGGCGCCTGGGGAGAGATACCATTGTGGACATGCGGTCCAACGAGCGGCCCCAGTACAGGTACCCCGCCAAGTGGCGGGGCAGGGGGTTCCAGCCCGCCTGCTGTGCTGGACCTTCTCGTCCAATGGTTCTTGCAACAGGAAAAATTGCAAGTACAAGCATGAGTGCCCCTCTTGTTCTGGCCCCCATGCTGCCTCCGCCTGTCCCAGGCCAGGAGGATACGGGGGCAGGGGTAGGTGCGGACAAGGGGCAGGCAAGACTGCCATGGAGGGAGCGGGTTCACCAAAAGGCCCCCTCCCCAATTAATGTCGACATGCTGGAGCGTTGGCTCGCATCGTACCCGAGGAGAGCAGACGCTGTGTACCTCCTTCAGGGTTTTCAACTGGGTTTTCGTATTCCTTTCACGGGGGATAGGTCACCGCAGGATGCACCTAACCTTTTGTCACTTAGGGGAAGGGAGGAGGTGGCTGCCGCCAGCATTAATAAGGAGATTGCTGCGGGCAGGGTCACCGGCCCTTTCCCCGCACCCCCGTTCCCCAACCTTAAAGTGTCTCCGCTAGGACTAGTGCCCAAGAAGTCCCCGGGCGAGTTCCGCCTTATTCACCATTTGTCATACCCAGCCGGCCACTCGGTCAATGATGCTATCCCTGATGACCTTTGTTCTGTCAGGTATACATCCTTTGACCAGGCATTGCGCATGGTGCGCTCATGTGGCCCGGGTGCACTGTTGGCTAAGTGTGACATTAAGTCGGTATTTCGCCTCTTACCCGTGCACCCGGGTGACTTCGAGTTGCTGGGTTTCAAATTCCGGGGTGAATATTATTTTGACAAAGCCATGCCATTCGGCTGTTCCATATCCTGCTCGGCTTTCGAGCGTTTCAGTACCTTCCTGCAGTGGGCATTTGTCCGTAGGTCAGGGTCTCGGTCTGTAGCCCATTACCTGGATGACTTTTTATTCGGGGGTGAACGGGGCTGGGACACGTGTACACGTCTCCTCAACACATTTCAGACGCTAATGGAGGAACTCGGTGTCCCTTTAGCGCCCGAAAAGACCGAAGGCCCGTCTGACAACTTAATATTCCTGGGGGTGGAAATTGACACGGTAGCGCAGGCTTCTATGTTGCCCGCAGACAAGGTGGCAAGGATAGTTGCCCTTATATCGGACTTACTGGCTAAGCGCAAGGCATCCCTTCGGGAATTGCAGGTGCTACATGGCCACCTCAATTTCACTTGCAGGGTGGTCGCACCTGGCAGGGCCTTTGCTCGGCGCTTGTGCGACGCCATGGCAGGCTTATCCAGGCCCCATCATAGGTTGAGACTGACTCGGGGCATCAGGGCAGATCTGCACGTATGGCTCCAGTTCTTGAGGGAGTTCAATGGGGTCTCATTTTGGAGGTCTGACCTCCTGGCTTCGCCCCAATTTCAAATTCAGTCTGATGCCTCGGGATCCCTGGGTTATGGGATGTACTTCAATGGGAAGTGGGCATATGGTGGATGGCCACCAGCCTGGTCAGGCACGGGTCGCCTGAGGGATCTCACATATTTGGAATTTTTTCCCATACTGGGGGCCTTGATGCTATGGGGTGAGGAGTGGGCCAACTCTGTGGTGCATTTCTGGTGTGACAATGCGGCTGTTGTCCACATTGTCAACTCACAGACCTCTAAATCTCCCAGGGTCATGGATCTTGTGCGCCAGTTTGTATTGCGCAGCCTGCGCCTCAATGTACTGTTCAGAGCCAGGCATGTCCTGGGGGTGAATAATGATATTGCTGACGCTTTGTCCAGCCTGCAGATCTCCCGGTTCCGTGCCTTGGCTCCGGATGCGGAGGAATTTCCCTCGCCACTACCGCAGGAGATATGGACCATTGGCAAGGAGAGGTGAACCGGGCGATAGGCATGTCACTGGCTCCACGCACGCGTAAGGCGTATCACCACGCGTTGGTTTCATTTCGGACCTTTTGTTCCCAATATTGCTTGCCAGATACCTGGCCGATCCCAGTGGCCCACATCCTCCGTTTTATGGTTTACCTGCACGCCCAGGGCCTGGCACCATGCACCATAGCATCTAGGCTATCAGCGCTGGCTTTTATGGCCAAGGTGGGAGGTCATGCGGACAGTACCGCTGATTTCCGTGTGAGACATGTTTTGGAGGGGTGGGTGCGGGAACGTGGGCTTTGCCTGGACGACCGTCACCCAATTTCCCCTGGGGTACTTACCCAACTGGCACGAGGCTGGCATGACCTATGTTTCGATAGGTATGAGGCAGCCCTGTTTCGTGCGGCTACAACGGTGGCCTTTTTTGGAGCGCTCCGCATCAGCGAGCTTGTGATGCTGTCTAAGGCGGATGCAAGTCGTAGGGCACTGGAACTCGAAGATGTCTATGTTTGCAATGATTGGGCTCAGTTGAGGATACGCTCCTCTAAAACGGATCAGTATGGCGTAGGCAGTGGAGTAAGACTGCTACGATGTTCATTGGCAGACATCTGTCCGGTTGGTGCCCTACAGGAGTTCCTTGCACTGCGTGGCACGCACCATGGCCCGTTTTTCTGTCACCAAGATGGGTCTCCCCTCACTAAATTTCAGTTTTGGAAGGTGACAGGGAAGGCACTGGCCAGAGTCGGCCTCCCTGGGGCCCGTTACGGCACTCATTCATTTAGAATTGGGGCGGCCTCTACTGCGGCTGCTTATGGGTACTCCGGGGCTGACATACGCAGCATGGGGAGGTGGGACTCACACTGTTTCCAGTTTTATGTTCGCCCACTCCCACCATGAGTACCTTCTGAGTCACCATGTATCTCTCCTTCCCTGTTTTTTCCCTTGACAGACCCTGGGTGTCGTATCACACCGGTGACAGTATGGCTGGTGGGCCATAGCTACGTGCACAGGGCAGCGCGTTACGCTGCGGCGACAGATTGGGGACCCCGACTGGGACTGGGTGCATACGCACAATTCACATGGCACGGTAAGCCCAGTATGTTGTGGCGGGAGCTTTTGCCATTCCTCTTTTCGTCGAGGAGTGCCGACCCGCCCGACATTCTGATCATACACCTTGGGGGTAATGACTTGGGTCAGGTCACTGGCTTATCGCTGAAGCATGCGATTTGCGCGGACCTCGCCTACTTACATTACGTATGGCACGCCACAACCCTTGTTTGGTCAGATATGGTCCCACGGCACGCTTATCGGGGAGGCTTTGACCTCCAGGCCCTGGACCGCGCTCGGCGCATGGTAAACAGGGCGGTGGCCCGATTCCTTTCGACCAAGGGCTGGGGGCGGGTCAGTCATCATCCCGCCATTAGTTTGCAAAATTTTGGGCTTTATTCAGGGGATGGGGTCCATCTGTCGCGAGGAGGTATGGACCTCCTGCTGGGTGATTGGCGAGCAGGCCTGTCGACCGAGCTGACGGTCTTGGGGGGGCGTCGAGCCTTTATTGAAGCCTCTCCGGGTGGCGGGTAGCACTGGTAAGGTAAACATTTATGACCCACAGGTATCCGGCAGGTTCGCAATTGACTGGACAACACTAGATAGGCATAAGTTGTTTAAACGTTGTCCGGTCAACGACGAACCAGGCAAGGGGGTGATGGTTACCACTAGACAGCTGGAATCACCCCCTGATTTTACGGATACACGTCAGAGGGTGGGGTCATTAGTTAGATATTGACTACGGTCAACAATTTGTTTGTTGTCAACAAACAAATTGATACAAATAGATACATTGTAACAATTGCCGTTGGCAATTTTGGGTGGTACCTTACCAGTGTTACTTCGGCCTGCTTGCCTGAAGAATTATGATTGGTCGTTTTACCAATAGAAATTTATAATTCGGACTAGGGCATGAATCAATAAATGTGGCCCAATGCCGTTATCCACTTTCATTTGTGTCTGAGTCCATCATTGGGGGGTGCGCCTGCAATGGAAGCGCGGCGCCAAAATGGCCGCCGCGCTCTTTGCGGCCCCCCACCCCACCGGACGAAACCATCCGGGTAGTTAGGGGCGTGGCCAGCACCCTAATAAAAGGGCTGGCCACGAGGCAGCCGTGCTGCCATTTTGGCGAACCGACGGAGCGGAGAAGTTTTTCCCCTCCACCCCCTCCCTAGTTAACAGTGTGATTTCTTGGTCGCTTTGGGGCCGGGTGGGAATTTTTGGCTGGGACTCGCTATTGGCCCTTGAGTCCTGGTTTTTTCGCCCATCCCACACTGTTGCTATGGTTTGATATAGGGGTTGTTCTGTGCTGCTGTTGACTTTGGTCACATTGGCGGGTAGCACTGGTAAGGTAAACATTTATGACCCACAGGTATCCGGCAGGTTCGCAATTGACTGGACAACACTAGATAGGCATAAGTTGTTTAAACATTGTCCGGTCAATGACGAACCAGGCAAGGGGGTGATGGTTACCACTAGACAGCTGGAATCACCCCCTGATTTTACGGATACACGTCAGAGGGTGGGGTCATTAGTTAGATATTGACTACGGTCAACAATTTGTTTGTTGTCAACAAACAAATTGATACAAATAGATACATTGTAACAATTGCCGTTGGCAATTTTGGGTGGTACCTTACCAGTGTTACTTCGGCCTGCTTGCCTGAAGAATTATGATTGGTTAATTACCAATAGAAATTTATAATTCGGACTAGGGCATGAATCAATAAATGTGGCCCAATGCCGTTATCCACTTTCATTTGTGTCTGAGTCCATCATTGGGGGGGTGCGCCTGCAAATGCCGACAATGCGGTGCTGCTTTCTAGAACTCCCATTGGGATGTGCAGGGCCTTGTGTGCGCTGTCTACTTACTGCCAACTGAATCAGCTGGAGGTTAACCTCTCCAAAACAAAAATAATGGTTTTTGCCAACAAACCAAAATTGCATGTCTGGTGCATAAATCATCAGTATATTGAACAGGTATAGCATTATAAGTATCACGATGTGATATTACAACCCAATGGTCGCAGAAATCTCCATGCTGCGCATCTAGCCTTGAGTGCCAAAAAAAGTGCAGGAGCAATACAGAATTTTATTTTTTTTGAAGGAATGGTAGCTGCCCTCAAATTACTTATGGCAAAATCTCTCATACAACTGTTATACGGGGGGGGGGGGGCTTTTGTATGGGTATGAAAACAGTGATACCTCATACAACGTTGATTAGGCAATGTTGTATGAATTCAATGTTGTATGAAGCGGACTTTCTATGAGTTATTACTGTATTAACATCCTAGAGATCACCCAGTCAAAATTTCTGAGATCAATACTCCAGATTCCAGCAAGTATTTCTAATGCTTTGTACGGATTTGGACTTTGTATGAGGCATGCAAAATCCTAGCCGCGATGCCTCATACAACGTCCAAATCCTTGCTGCGATGCCTCGTACAACGTCATTTCCATAGAGATACATTGTACTGTAACAGCACAGACTTCAGGGCAAAGTCAAGGAAACAGACAGGAAAGTGACAGAACTTTAAGAAAACATTGCCTAAAGGCTAAATACATTACAAAATCATGTCAAACAACCCTGATTGTCCAAGAACCTAAAGAATGCTGCAAAAATCCCAGGAATGCTTCTAAAAATTCTGAGGAAAAATTCAAAAAAAATCCAAAAACACGCTCAAAACCACTCCTAAACACTCTTTGCCTTGTGCAAAACCCACAAGAGCAATGCACGCATGTGTCCTGTCTTTTATACTGCCCAGGCAGAAAAACTGGGAAAAATTGAATGCCTCATACAAAGTCGAGCGACTTTGTATGAGGCAACTTTTTTCAAGAAATTAGGCAATGTTGTATGAATTCAATGTTGTATGAAGCGGACTTTGTATGAGTTATTACTGTATTAACATCCTAGAGATCACCCAGTCAACATTTCTGAGATCAATACTCCAGATTCCAGCAAGTATTTCTAATGCTGCAGCTAGGCTGGAAACTGGAATGCACACCATTCAGGCTAGGTTCCTGATATGTTCATCACTATACTGGTTAAAACTGTTATTTTCTCCCAGCAGTTTATTGAATCTAATGCTGTCTGACTCTACAGCGGCCCCATGGATATCTATTTTGGAAGGAAAATTGTCCTCTTATGGCCTCTCCAAGCAGCTTGGTATTTCCCTAAGTCATATCCGCACCAAGGAGATAATTAGGGAAAGGATATTGGATATACATCATCAACAAGACTCAAACAAACTAATTAGCCTCCTGTTTGAGTTGCCTTTTCCTAACAACATTAGGTACTTACCTTACCTATCCACTCTGAGTAATCCTGACCACAGGAGATCCTTTACCCTTCTCCATTATAATATGCTACTCTCAGCCTTTAGGGAGGGACTTTTCAAGAAAATCCCTGTACAGGGTCATGTCTGTCTATGTCAGACTACGAGAGTAGAGACGTCTGAGCATGTGCTCTTAGAATGTCCATTTTACGACAGTCTCAGATGTGATCTCTTTGCTGCATTCCCCCAGTTGGAGCAGAGTAACAACTGTATGCTCAGAGATATGCTGTCTGATAAATCTAATGACTTGACAGCTGTCTTAGCCAGATTTGCTTGGCGGAACACTTGGGTATGTAGATCCAGGGTGAACATGCTCCAGCAACAGGACAAATGCCTTCAAGAATGATTTTGTTTTACTCCTGTAATTATAATCTATTTTAAGCTCCTGTAAATACTGTATTCCCAAGGAGATGCCTTCACCTGCTTAGGATTCCCTGGAAATGGCATTGAGAGATATCCTGCCTATCTCTCCAACCCGGAGGTTGTCCTAAGTATCCATAATTATAGCCATTGATACCCTTGTCCTCCATGAACTTGTCTAATCCTTTCTTAAAGCTGTCAAGACTGACAGCTGTCAAGACTGACAGCTGTCACCACTTCTTCTGGCAGCGAGTTCCATAGACGAGTAATCCTCTGGGTGAAAAAGTACTTTCTCTTATTTGTTTGAGAACTAGTACCCAAAAGTTTCATGGAGTGTCCCCTAGTTCTAGTGTTATGCGATAGGGAAAACAGTTTTTCCTCATCTACTTTGTCCACACCGTGCATGATTTTATAAACTACAATCAGGTCACCTCTTAGACGCCGTCATTCAAGAGTGAAAAGGCCCAACCGTTGCAGCCTCAGATGGTAAGGAAGGTGTTCCAGTCCCCTAATCATTTTGGTTGCCCTCTTCTGCACTTTTTCCAACTCCATAATATCCTTCTGGAGGTATGGCGACCAGAACTGTACACAGTATTCCAGATGGGGCCTCACCATAGATTTGTAAAGAGGCAAAATGACACTTGCTGACTTATTTTCTATACCCTTCCTAATGATCCCTAGCATTGAGTTTGCTTTTTTCACTGCTGAGGCACACTGGGTTGACACCTTCATTGAGTTGTCCACCAGGACACCAAGGTCCCTTTCCTGGTTTGTCGCAGAGAGTTCAGACCCCATCAGTTTATAAATGTAATTGGTTTTTTTTGCCCCAACATGCATCACTCTGCACTTACTAATGTTGAAGCTCATTTGCCACTGCTTTGCCCACTCCCCCAGGGTCAAGAGATCCCTCTGGAGCTCCTCACAATCTCTCACAGTTTTCACTACCCTGTATAATTTAGTGTCGTCAGCAAATTTGGCTACCTTGCTTTTTACTCCTACTTCTAGATCATTTATGAAGAGGTTGAAAAGCAGGGGTCCCAGTACTGAACCTTGGGGGACCCCACTCTTTACTTCCCTCCACTTGGAGAAGTGTCCATTTAGTGCTCCCCTCTGTTTCCTGTCCCTTAGCCAGTTGCTGATCCAGGACAAGACCTGTCCCTTTATTCCATGACTGGCAAGTTTATTCAAGAGCCTTTGGTGCGGGACCTTGTCAAAAGCCTTCTGAAAGTCCAAATAAACAATGTCAACTGAATCCCCCTTATCCACATGCTTGTTGACACTCTCAAAAATTCCAACAGATTAGTGAGACATGATTTGCCCTTGCAAAAGCCATGTTGGCTCTCCTTTAGCAGCGCCTTCTCTTCTATGTGCCTATTAATTCTATTTTTTAGGATGGTTTCCATCACTTTACCTGGGACACATGTCAAACTGACCGGTCGGTAATTTCCTGGATCACCCCTGGATCCTTTTTGGAAAATTGGTGTTACATTCGCTACCTTACAGTCATCAGGCACAAAGCCTGATTTGAGGGAAATATTATATATTTTGGCTAGGAGATCAGCAATTTTATCTTTAAGTTCCCTGAGAACTCGTGGATGGATGCCATCTGGTCCTGGTGATTTGTTAGTGTTTAGTTTAACAAGACATGCAAGGACCTCCTCCCTGGTTATTTCTATCTGGCTTAATTCTTCAGTTTCCCTCCCTACGAAGATAGGCTCTGTTTGGGGCATGTGGTCTCTGTCTTCTTCAGTGAATACTGAAGCAAAGAATTCATTGAGTCTCTCTGCAATCTCTGTTTCCTCTTTAATAACCCCTTGCCTTCCATTGTCATCTAATGGTCCAATGGCCTTCCTAGTTGGGTTCTTACTTCTAATGTACTTAAAGAAGTCTTTGTTATCCCACTATGGCAGGGGTTCTCAACCTTTTTAATCTGGAGGCCGGATCATGCTCCCTCAGACTGTTGGTGAGCTGAATTGGTGTTCCCCCATGCTGCTACTGCCACTGCCACTGCCAACACTCCTAACCCCAAGCCACCAGTCTGGCCCACCAACACTCACCCCAATTCCACCGCCTCCATCCAGTGGTGGGATTAAAAAAAAATTACTACCTACTCTGTTGGCGTGGTATGGTGGGTGTGGCCAGGAGGAAAGCCCAGTGTTGCACCCGATTTAGGACTACTTTATTTCAAAACTTGGATGGTTGGGGCCAGCCATAATTTCTGCTACCAGTTCTGGCGAACTCGGGTGAACCTGTTGAATCCCACCACTGCCACCACCACTTCCCTGCTTACCAGCCTGCCATGGGTGAAGGAGGGGTCCTGTCTGTTCTTGCCTGCGCTCATTCAGAGCAGCCCTCAGAAAAGATGCAGGCAGACACATGCATCTCCCATTTCTGCTTCTTTCATTGTCGCCGCTGTCCTTACAACATCCACCCTGCTATGGAGCGGTGTTAGGGACATACCAAGCCAGGCAGAGGGGGGAAAGGTAGCAGCAGTGGGAGCAAGGGTGTGGTGCCATGGGCCGGATCTGTCCCACAGGCCATAGGTTGAGAACCCCTGTGCTATGGTAATAGAGTAGACCATACTGCCAGTGTCTCAAAGCTGAGTGTCAGGCAGCAGTTAACTAACCTGACCACCCCGAGGACTAACGGCCTTGAGTGCCAATGTCCTCAGGGGAAGGTGGTGGTCCCCAAGTGGATTAAATCCCACTTGAATCCATCTTGGTGGAGGGCAGCAGCTTCATCAAGACTGGCCTGGGGCTGAGGAGGACCCTGTGTGCTAAAAGGGCTCAGGGCCAGAAAGTAACTTGCGAAACTCTATGTGTGGTATGGGTATCATATTGCAACGCAAAAGGCATTATATTATCAAGATAGTAATTATGGCTCATTGCCATGATGATCGCCAATATTCAGATTTGGAAAAGTTAGAAAAAGAAGAATAGGCATAGTCTCTGGAAGCATACACTAAGAAATAAGAATTAGGGAACAGGGTTCCCAGTGCATGTATTCTTGCATAGGAACTGAGGATCAGTACCACAACCAAGGTCTCAAGTCCCATTACAAAGAAATACCCACCTAATCCTTCCAAGTTGTTTCTCTGCAGTCTAAGTAGATGTTGAATGTAATTTTGTTGTTACTATGATAACACAGTTGTGCTCTGTCTTCTGCCCACCTCTGCTTTTGAGACTTATTGGGTCTCTCTTTGGTTATCATTACAATCAGCCTTATAATAGCTCTGCACAGAGGTCAGTATATCATGTCCACTTTAGAGATGATAGTATTGATGAACACTAGTATTAATACTGGACAGCTTGAATTAGAAGGAAGGAAGGAAGGAAGGAAAAGCCACTTCTTACTTAGGAAACCCTGTAAAGTGTCACCATAAATCAGAACTAGATTTTTTGTTATTATAAAATAAAACTCTTTTATTAGATTCACAGTTGAAGACTGGTATAAAATAACTGTTCCAGACCTAACCAAGGATCTAAGAACTGTTAAGGTAATGTCTGAGTATACAGGCAGTTCCTAGTAAAGTTGTTTTTTGTAGAGCTAGGATGTTCAAGTCAAATAAATCCAATTATCTAGGTTTTGCTCCAAGAGCTCTGATCACTTTGGGTGCAACAACAAATTTCTTCCTCCATAGATGCTCAACTTCAATTATCAAATTGTGATATTTTGCAATTTTCTCCAGTTGTTTGTCTTGAATTCCTGCCTCTCCCGGTTTAGCAATGTCAGTAAACGAGGTCTTCTTCTTTTCCACAGCAGTTATATCAGGGGTGTTATGAGTCAGATGTGTATCTGTTTGGATTTTAAAGTCCCACAAGAGCTTGACTCTCTCATTTTCTAGAACTTTCTCTACCTGATGTTCCCAATAATCTTTACAATTTGATCTAGTTGTAGGATTCTCTGCACTTTGTTTAAGATGCTTACAGAGGGCTCCTGATGTAAGCGTCCGGGGGCTGTGGCTGTGAGGAGGAGTGTGGTGGCTTTTCCTGAGCTGTTAACTCCTTGTTGTAGTTTGGCTGGAAGTTGGGAACAGTCCAGGGATAGTGCCAAGGTATTTATCTGCTCCTGAATTTTGTTGAGGTGGTCAAATACAGCAAGGAGTGATTCTGCAGAGATTAGGCACATATCTTGCAGTTATTTAGTGATAGTTTCCAGCTGTGGGTGTTGGGAAGATATCTCTGAGCTGGGTATGTATTCCCTTGGCAAGATTTATTTCTCATTCAGGATTTTTTCAGGTGGCAGGGCAGTGATAAGAGTAGAAGATTTGTTACTCACATCTCCGGATATCTGTTGGTTTGCTGGCTGCAGAAATGCTTCCATTCCAATCTGCTTTCTCTCTCTTTTCTTATTTCGTGGCATGCTCTCTCCTTCTTTTGGAGGGGTCACATGGAGGGGAGCTTTTCCACTTTCTTTTCTTGCCCCTTGGTGGCAGTCTGCCTTTGGTTGGCACGTTTTGGGGCTTGGGAGGGCAGGAGTTCATGAATTGTGCTGTTAGCTTTCGGCCATGTTGGCCCCAATAATCTTTACTGCATTCAAACCCATACTTATGGCAAAGTTTCCAGTGAATAATTTTTGCAACCCTGTCATGGCGATTCAGATAATCAGTCTGTGAAATTTTTGCTGTATCCGCTGAACAGATGATCAGCTCTACAATTGAGCTATTTCTATTGCCACGTCTCTGTATTTTGTTAATTTTTCCAATATTTATCTGGCATCCCCTGGATTCCAGATTCCCCTGCAACTTCAATGTCAAGTACCCAGACATTTCTTCATTCTATTACTATTATGTCTAGGATATTTTACTCAAGGTGTCTGTCCGTTTGCATTCAAAAGTCCAACAAAACCTTGACTTGGTTATTCTCTGCCTGATGTTCCCATGAATGCTTTGGTGCTGGCAGGTTATATTTCTTCCATAACAACCAATGTATTAATTTTGCAACTCCATCATGTCTTGTTTTATGGTTTGTATGTGCAATCATGAGATATGATACAATTTCACATTTTCCTTGGGAAAGTTGTCATCTGCTGTTTGCACCAATTCTCTGAATGTTGCCTTTTGTAGTCTTGAATGACCTTGTTTTTGAGTAGCAAAAATCAAACTTTGAATTTCTTTCTTAATGGTCCCAAGTGTTGGCATACCAAAGTTAAATTGTTATCATATTTTCCATCAATATTTTTCAGGTATTGTCCATGCAGTTGTTTATTTTTCTAGCTGCTTAATTTATCTTTAATTGCTGTTTCTTGTATTCCACTTGTTTCTATTGTTTTAAAAATGTTTTCCATTTTCAACTTCTCCAGTAATTTTTCTCTGCTTCTATTATTATTATTATTATTATTATTATTATTATTATTATTATTATTATTATTATTATTATTATTATTATTATTATTATTATTATTATTATTATTATTATTATTATTATTCCAACATATAAGACAATCATAACAAACAATGTTATAAAAATAATTATATAATATTTACACATTTTAACCAAAAACACCCCCTAAGCAGCAGTTATACTGCGATGTGGCATACTCGCCATTCCCAATATTACCATCTTCTGATGCTCTGATGATTATTATTACTAATTATGTTACTTGTACCTCATTATGGTTTAGGATCTAGATATTTGGCAGAATGCCTTTCCCACAAAATAGTTCCTTATCCCACACTCTTCTCACAGTTATGAACTATCATACCTAAGGAATGCAAAAATAAAATCAATACTAACAACCAAGTTTTCTTGGTTGTAGCCTCTTCCCTCTAGAACAGGCATTCTCAACCTATGGCCTGCAGGCCAGGGCCAGGCCCTGAAGCCATTTAATCAGGCCTGCAACACCCTCACCAAAACTGGAAGTGGAAAAAACTGTGTGCCACACATGCGCAGAATGCCACTAAATGCGTTCTGCACATGCACGGTGCATGTTTTACTTCTGCTTCTGCATGGGCGGAACCATGTGACTGGCTCAATCACCTGCCCATGAGGTGTGGTCAGGCCCGTGACCCAAAAGCATTGAGAAAGCCTGCTCTAGAACATGCTTTGTCAAGTACCAGTCCTCTCTGGATTTAGATAAAGGTCTCCGTTGCTTGAAAGCAAGTCATGTCCAACTCTAGGCTCCATTTACAGCCAAACATCCAACACTGTCTGTGTCTGCAGACATTTCCATGGTCACATGGCATGGGACAATGTAGTGTATGGAATACTGTTACCTTTCCCACCAAATCAGTACCTATTTATCTACTTGCAATTTCTTGTTTTAAACTGCTAGGTTGGCAGGAAATGGGACAGACAACAAGAGCTCACTCCATCATGCAGTACTCGGGTTTCAACCTGCTGACCTGCCAACCTTCGAGTTGTCAAGTTCAGCGTCTTAACCACCAAGCCACTTTGGCCCTTTTTGAAATCCTCTCTAACTTTAGGAAGCTAATTAGGACTGAATTACATTAGCTGCCTTCTGACAGGGTGATCGTTGTCCTGAGATGTTTGAATGGCTGAATTTATGTATGTTTATATAAATGTAGTTTTAGATAGTGACAGGGTTTTAGCTAGTGACAAGGTTTATTGCATCTTATTGTACTTTTTGTACTTACTATATAGCTCCCCAATCATGGCAAGGCAATGATCCTTGGGAGTGGATAGTGTTGTTAGCATACAATTTTATACTTGTCCAATTTGATTTGGTTGTCTTGCATCCTGAAATTGCCCTCTGACATACTAAATGCTTCTCCTTCATTGGTGTCATCTGCAAATTTTATGAGCTTCACCTCCAAGACATCATCAAATCTATACCTATAAATCCAAGGGTTAACCGTTGGAACTTGCTATACGTTTCTGCACCCTCCTCCTCCTCCTCCCCCATCCTATCCCGTACCGAGCCTCCTGCACTCGCCCAAACCTGGTACGGAGGTTACTGAAGGGTTGAGAAACGCGCCAGTGGGGCAAGAGCCCCATGAACACGAACAAAGGGAAAGAATTTCAATTCCCAACGTTCTTTGCACCATGCCACACCACAGCCAATCAGGCTGAGAAGCGCGAGCAAAAAGAACGTTGGGAAACTCAGCGCGGCCAATTAAATTCGAGCCGCAGGAAAAAAATTGCCGCACGAATGCAAACCACAAATGCAAAGCTACAAGTCCCAGCGTCCTGCGCGCCATGTGCATGCAGAATGCTGAGAAAACCGGCGCGCGAAAAATAAAATTACAAAACACAATGGGAGCGCAAGTCCGCCGCAGGCAGATGCAGCGCCTCACAGCCTCACAAAACAAACAAGCCACAAAACTCCACCACGAGACACCCACCGGCCTTCTTTCCTGGAGCAATGGGGAAAAGAGGGACTCCCTCTCCTCCATGCTGCCCCACAGAAGACACGGCGAGACCACCACCGGCCTCAAGGAAAGTTGAGCCGGGGTTCAAAAAAAAACCCAAAAACAGGCAGCAGTCTGTCAGGGGAAGCACCCTCCCTGGTGAATGACTGGCTGATGCCTTTGTACTTCCGACGGAGGTAATACAAAAGCAGCAGCCAGCAATCTGCAAGGAAGAGCACCACCCCTTACAGATCGCTGCCTGCCGATCTCCAGTTAGGTAAGCCAGGAGAGAAAGGAGACAGAAAGGAGAGAACCATCGTTAGGCAGAGATAGCTCTTCTCTGCCTCCTCCTTCTTCCCCGACCTACCTAACGAACCTTCCCAGGAGAAGAATGGGCAGACTGCCTCCTCCTCCTTTCCCCCATTGCTGCATCGAAACCAAAATTTGAAGAAGCGATGGGGAAAAGAGGAACCAACAGACAACCTGTTCTTCATGCTAAAGTAAACACCAAAAAAGCGCCAAAATTAATAAAAAATAATAAAACAAAAATAAATCAATAATTAAAAAACATTAATAAACAAAAAAGTAAACCACAAAATACACAAACAAAACATCCACAATACTACAAAACCACATACAAAACACCTAACTAAAACATGAAAATACCACAAATTACACATATAAACAACAAAATAAGAAAAATTAAACAAAACCAGAAATAACCAAACCAATTAAACAAACCTAAAAATCAACCAAAACAAAAAAGAACAAACAGAAACACCTCCCAGCCCAGCACCACAAAAACAAAACAAAGAAAAATCCCAGAAGAAAGAAAACCAGAGAACTCACCAGCACGTCCTCCCTCCATGACGACCAGAACAGAAATGAAGAAACAAAGACTACTTACCAGAAGAAGCCCCACCCAGAGGCCAGGAGAGAAAAAACACATGAAATGATACCAAAACCACTAGCAGCCCCACCTGCAGGGCAGAATAGTAAAAACAACTTTAAAACACACAACAGCCCCACCTAGAGGACACAAGAGTAAAAACAAGTCAAAAACATAACAATAAATCAAAAGTTTACACAAATCACAAACATATGTTAAATAAATAAAATAAAATGATTTATAACATCCTGTGTTGAGTTTAAACTCAAATAAAAACCCAAAACATCAAAACACAGTTTAAAAACATTGAATGTAAAAAACATGTACTTTCACATTTTTAAAAATATTACCTACGGTACAACTATTAACAAAAAAACACAAACTAAAACTTTATTTGGTTAAATAAAACAATTTGAAACAATCATATCACCCTTTGTTCTTTTTTATCCACAAAAAAACCCTGAAAAAGCTGATCACAGTTTATAACAGCCCGGCAACGCCGGGCAAACTATGCTAGTCTATATATATAAAACCAAGGTGTCCTGGTGTGAGTTGCTTATACAAATTCACACCCCTGCACCAATCGTGCTGAAACTCGGCACATACATACCTTGGGCTGGAGAGACAGTCACTGCAGGAGTCACAAGCCCCATGGGGAGGGGTACGCCCCCAAAATTGATCTGCAAAGGAGATACCCCCACCAACAGGAGAAAATGCAAGGGAAAAAAGCCAACCAGGGGGATTGTGATGTCATTGCCAGAGCTCACCAGGTCTGAGAATCCATGACATCATCATCATCACCATCAATCATCATCATCATCATTATTATTGACTGGGTTGCCATAGCAACTAGATGGGAATAATAATAATAATAATAATAATAATAATAATAATAATAATAATAATAATAATAATAATAATAATAATAATAATAATAATAATAATAATAATAATAATAATAATAATAATAATAATAATAATAATAATAATAATAATGATGATGATGATGATGATGATGATGATGATGATGATGATGTCATGGAGCCCTAAACCTGGTCAGCTGGGGATTGGTTGAGCTCTGGCAATGACATCACAATCACGCCTGGTAGGCTTTTCTCCCTTGCTTTTTCTAAGCCAAAACTGGCTGCAAAGGCCCCCACCAGCCGCCAGAAACAACCAGGGGAGGTGATGCGCATGTGCGAAAATCCATGCACGCGCCTAACCCTCCCTGATGTTCCTGGCTGTGGCACATGTGCGAAATTACATGCATGTGCCACAGCCACCCGGCATTCTGGGCGGCCATTACAGGTGTCGCTGCCCCAGCAACTACTGTTGGCAGGTGGCCAATGTGGCCTGGCTCCTCTGCACTCCTAAAGTGTGCCTCGGGGGGGGAAGAACCCACAGCTGGAGGGTGGGCAGAGGGCGGGCCCAGGCCACCACCTTCTGCAGGCCTCGCAGCTGTGGAAGGCGGCGGCCCAGCCCCATCCTCTGCCCGGAAATGAATCCTCCCTTCCATCTGGGGCAACCCTTGAGTCGACGGGGGAGCCAGGTTGTGGTGGCTGCCTGCTGATTGTAGTCGCTGGGGAGGCCACAGGAGGCCATTGGCCCTCAGTCTGGCTTGCCTGGGCACCAGGCTGTGATGTCTATGCAGCCCAGCACCGTGTGGAGCAGCCCCCGGAACTGCCTCCAGGCCTGTCTGGCGACGGGGCCAGCTGCAGCAACACGGCACCCGGCAAGGCCTAGGCCGCCGACACCGGCACCATCACAAGGGTGATGACAGCAGACAAAAAAGTAAGGCAGCAGGGGTGCAGGCTGGGGGGGAAATGGGCCCGGGTCTCTCGTCAGCCTGAGTTGGGCCCCACCCAGGCAACGCCAGGTACCCCTGCTAGTCTGTTTATAAAGATGTTGAACAACACTAGGCCCAATATGGAAACCTATTAGACTTCTCCCCAGACCTCTAAGACTGAAGTCCTGTTGCTTAGGATAATCTGTCACAACTAGAGCAGACTCGAGGAGGGAGGAGCCTAAGGTAGCTGGTTAGAGTGATTTCTGCTGTTTCCTTCTCCAGACAAAGAAAAAAAGGTCCTATTTGGGTTAAAAGTACCATGGAATTTGCCAAAAGATAGCTACTGCAGTCCTTTGGATGATAAGGTACCGTGGGAGGTGTTGAAGGTCCTGTTGAAAAACTATTTGCTGATAAATCTTCTGTTGAAAATACCGGAGAGAAAAGTGCTAAGAAGCAGAGGGCCTTTGGCTGCAAGGCTTTTTAAAGCAATAGACCTGCCATCTCCCTTTTGTTGCTGTGAGGACTTTCTTTTTCACCTCTTTGCCTCTGATACAATTTTTGGAGGAAAAGGCTTCATACAAGATTGGTTTGGAAAAGTTTACAGTTTACAGTTTATCCACTACAGCTGTTTCTTTTTGTTGCCATCCTAATTTCAGAGGGAGGAACCGCCATATTGGGCTGAGCCGACAGAGCTGGCAGGAAGCCAGGTGCTTTTTGTGATAAGATAAAGCTTTGTGGATGTAAATTAAAATAAAACTGCAGTCTCTTAGTAGCTGGTGGAAAAATATTAATGGACTATTGATAGCTGCAAGTTGCTGAGCAAATAATATCAGGTACTGGAAGAGAGACAACAGTAAGACTATTTTTTTTTACAAGAATTACTGCAGTGGTGGTGGATCAAAATAAATGAAGAGGAGAGTCTGGAAAAAAGAGACTGTATCAGATAAAGTCTTGTCAGCGCAGACGACAGCCAAATAAACAAAGAAGAATCTGAAAATATGGATGCAAGACCACCCTCTAAGGAAAAATCGAGTGGAGATCTGACTCTGTTGGAATTAAAAGACTTTATAACTACAAAATCTAATGAAGATAAAAAAGAAATTAAACAGTTTGTTAAAGAGGTGGTCAGAGAGGAAGTGCAATCTCTGGAAAAATCAATTTCTGGATTAAACATGAGAACCAATACTTTGGAATCAGAGGTTAAGGACTTGGTGGAGATTGCAGTAAGGCATGAAAATACTATGGACAAAAGATTTAAGCAACTGGTGAAGCTACAGGATCAATCGAAAAAGAAAAATATCAGGATTAAGTTTTTCCCCAACATGGAAAAAGACAATTTAAAAATTGAAGTGGTTAAATGGTTACAAACCTTTGCTTTGGACTCTGGCCCAATTAAAGAAGAAGAGATCGAAGCAATTTTTAAGGTCGGTTTCCAGAGAGGTCAACGCCCCAGAGATATGATAATTACTTTTGTATCAGGTTATAAAAAAGATCAAGTAATGGACTATTTAAGGAAGCATGGTGACTCTGCATTAAAGATAGGAGAAGTAAAAGTACAAGCATATCATGATTTAAGTAATGAGACTATTCAATGGAGAAGACAGATGAAGCCGATAACTGAAATTTTGTTTAATTGCAATATAAGATATCAATAGGGTTTCCCTATCTTCTTAAAGATATTTCATGATGGGAAGGTGGTTAGCGCAGAGGACCCAAAGGGAGCAATGAGGCAACTTGAATTACTTAAAATTATAGCGATGGGAGATCCAAACTGGGAAAAACTGGTAAAAATATCTATGGAGAAGGTTCAGAAGGATCAAAGGGAAAAGAGGAGCATCAAGCAAAGGGGAGAGACCATTCAAGGGAGAAACAAAGGGAGAAACCTTTGGGTTATGGAAGTGGAGGGGAAATAATAGAAGAAAAGGATGCAGAATTGTCTGGTGCAAAGATAAAGCCAAAAGCCAAAAAGTAAAAATAATATATAAATATAAATAGGCACAGGCAAGAAAGTGTTAACAATTTAGGAATATGAATACGAATAGCATAGGAACCAAAAGAATTAAAATAGAGGAAAAATAAGAGAAGGAGATGGGGAATAGTGAAAGGAGGAATTAAAAATAGAAGGGATAGGCTCTCCCTCCTCCTCCTCCTCCCCCATTCCCTAAATGGGAGCGGCCGGGCAATATTTTGCCTGGCGTGGGGGGATGAGATTTTTGAGTGTTGCGTGTTGGTGGGTGGATGGTTATATGTTATATGTTACTGAAAAATAAAAAAAATAAAAAAACTAGAGTAGACTCGCTGAATTAGTGGGAGTTCGATGAGTCAGTTCCTTCTCAGATTCCAATTGCCCCATTCTTGTCACAAATATGCTTACTTTTTACAGAGTTTTTATTTAATATATTAATCGAAGAGACAATCTAGTGGTGTGATTCATGGTGCAGAGCAGGCAATATGAGACTGGATATGAATTTGCTTCTGTCCTCTTCATGTAGCAGGGCAGCAACAGAAAGAAAATGATGAATGATAACATGAAATTGAAGCTGAAAGAGCACAGGCCAGGTGGCCCAATCTGCTCACCATCACCACCACAAACCACCATCAAATTACAACTTGTGCTGTCTATAGAAGTAAAATCCACAGACCCAGCACTAACCAGCAGAAGAACATAAATACAAGACATTAATCTTTATGTATCTTCACAGAATGCCTACTAAACCACCATCAAATCATAGGACACAGAGCTTCCCAATGATTTGATGGTGGTTTGGGGATGCTCCCTCATTTAAAAACAGCAACGACATAAGCATCCAGAACTTTTCATTCAATCCAAGTTTGGGATGGATCCCATGTAAAACTCATTTTAATTCTGGGTATCATCCTGACCTCTCACTAGTCTTATTGACAGGTATCCCCCTCTCCTTTGCTCCCATCTCTTTTCCTGCCAGTGGCATCATCAGGACAAGACTTGGGAGATGATGTCTGGGCTCAATTTAACAACATGAAAAGGGAAACTCCCAATACAGTAATACTAGTTTACAACAATTTTTGGTATGATTTCAAATGTAGGGTCTCAGTCCATACTGGGACAATAGTGGTTTGCTTCCCACCACTGCCTTCCTATTCATACTCCTGAACACATCCATTTACATGCCTTCTGCTTGCATTAATTTTTAAAAAAATACGACTCCATCTTTCAAAATCTTGGGATTTATTGCCTGGGGGCTGTAGTTACTTAGTAGTTAAGATGCTTAGCTTGACAACCAGAAGCAGTTTGAGACCTGAGTGCTGCATGATGGAGTGAACTTCCATCATCCGTCCCAGCTCCTGCCTACCTATCAGTTCAAAAGCAAGGAATTGCAAGTAGATAAATAGGTACCACTTCTATGGGAAAGGTAACGGCATTGTGCATGCTCCAGTGTCTAGTCATGCCTGCCACATGAGCATGGAAACATCTGCAGATGCAGAAATCACTTGCTCTTTGGCTATAAACAGAGATGAACACCACCCCCTACCATCAGACATGCAAGGGAGACTTTTACTAAGGTTTTAGAACTTCCTGTGGCACACAGTTCAGGAGAATGCATTTAAATTCTCTATCAAACTCTCTAATGAACTCTAAATACAGTATACACCTTCCAAACTACAAAGCCTAGAATCCTTAGAATAGAGTGATTTGGTTAAAGTTGTATCAGACTCTTCTATGTAGTAATAATAATAATTTCATGTTGGAAATTATTCTGGGTTGAAAGGATTTTTGCAGAGTAAACTCCGCTCAGAAAATGCCCAAATAAGGCTCCTTTCATGTCCCCAAGAACTGGGACAGAGACAGGTGCTCAATCCATCATGCAGTACCTGGGTCTCGAACTGCTGACTTGCCAGCCTTTCAACTAACAAGGCAAGCTTCTTAACCACTGAGCCACCGCAGCCCCATGCACTGTGTAGTATAGATTCTCTTTCCTCTTTCTCTCTCTCTCATACTCACACACACACACATGCACACACGCACACACACACTCACACACACAAGAACGAATAAGAGAGGGGTACTAACAGGTGCTACCCTTCTGAATTTTCCTTCCTCAGACTCTTTCCCAGCCTTCTCATCTTATTGCAGTTTTCATATATATTTTTCCCGCAAGAAACATTTTCAATTACAACATTAACTTTAAACATTTCCTGCAGTTTTGACTAGACTAATTCAAAGCATATGGAATGAATAATAACATCCTTTATCCCAAGCACCTTTTGATGGTGTGGGTATGTGCGTGCATGCTGAATCCGTGCTGAAGTAGGAATGCGGTGCAGAATACGAGCTTACAAAGCACATTTATCTGTGTGAGGGACAATGAGTGTGTGAAGGAGTAAGAGAAAGAGATAGGAACTCTGCAACCATTTAAATGTTCACAACATGAATCTGACAATACAAACATCATATTAATAATAAAGCCTCCATGAGCGAAACTAGATAGAAATCTGGTTAGCAGAAATCCCTTTCAGCATCTTCTTTATTTGAGGAAAACATTTCAGAGAGTTGTCATATACCAGTGATGGCAAACCTTTTAGAGACCGAGTACCCAAACTCACCTTTGCTACAGACTCAACAGGCTGCCGTCTTAGCAGCACCCTCATGCCACATGTGTGCCACCCACCTTACCCCAGATAGGGGAGGGAGGAAGCACTCCCATTGGGCTGCTGGTTAGAGGGGTGGGGTGACCTCTGTGCTGGGGTGATGGCACACATGCCCATAGAGAGGGCTCTGAGTGCCCTCTCTGGCATGTGTGCCATAGGTTCACCACCACTATCATGTACCAACACCATCACCCTCATTTCATTCAAAACAGTCAACATTAACAGACAACAGCATTCCAGGCCTTCAAGTAGTTTCCTAGACATCCCCGGCAATCCCTGGAATAGAAATTTGTACCTTATGCATGCAACTACGACTCAGCCCTGGCTTCTCGTTATCATGAAACTCCCTAGTAGCTATGGAGTAAGAAAATGGCTGGTGAATGTATTCTTAAAGTTCAATGCTTGGAAATGCCTAGCTACAAATCACTAGCTGCTGCAAATAATTCTTCTTTGTCATAACAAAATTATAACTATATTAGAATTGTAACTTCACCAGCAATAATTTCATTCCTTTATGGAGTGGCTCAAGTGGCTAAGATGCTGACTGGAAATCAGCACTTCGATTCCCCAGTACTGCAAGACGGAATGAGCTCCCCCCTCTGTCACAGCTCCTGCCAACCTTAGCAGTTCAAAAGCAAGAAATGTCAAGTAGATAAATAGGGACCGCAATATAGGGATACGACTGGCTTTCGAGCAAGGGAAATATATACACACAACTATATTGGTAATTTTGGGGTGTGTGGGGTGGGGTGGAGACTGTAACCAGTTGTTCCAAGTTTCAATCCTAGTTTTGAAGTAGCTATCCAAGGTGCTGAATCTGTTTCATTGGGGTAGAATTCAGCACCCTAGGTGGATCCTTTAACAATCAGACTTAAACCAAAAGCAGATTTCTTCTTGTCTCCACAAAGTGAGGTTCATCAGCTTCCACTGATCACAATCAGCTATATTTAAAAAAACAGTTGCTCAACTACCACTAGGGCTGAGCTGGTATGTCTCAGAAAGAGTTATTAAGACTTTATGAAGGTGCACTCCAGTGTCTAAGCATGCCTGCCACGTGTCCACATAAATGTCTGCAGACACAAACAGCACTGGCTGTTTGGCTGAACCCTAGAGTTGAGCACTGAACCTTAGAATTGGATACAACTGGCTTTCGAGCAAGGGCGATCTTCAACTTTACCTTTAAATATCTCATTTGGTTGGTTCACTTATAGGTGAAGGTAAAGTTCACCCTTGCTCAAAAGCCAGTCGTATCCGACTCTAGGGTTCAATGCTCATCTCCGTTTACAGCCAAAAAGCCAGTGCTGTCTGCATCTGCAGACATTTCTGTGAACGTGTAGCAGGCATGACTAAACACCAAAGTGCACAGAACCCTGTTTACCTTCCCAACGAAGTGGTCCCTATTTATCTACTTGCAATTGCTTGCTTTCAAACTGCTAGGCTGTCAGGAGCTGGGACAGAGATGTGAGCTCACTCCATCATGCAGCACTTGGGTCTTGGACTGCTGACCTGTCAACCTTCAAGTCATCAAGTTCAGCATCTTAACCACTAAGCCACCACAGTCCAGTGCCAGTTAATGAGGAACAGGAGTGGGCTTTGGGAGACTTGTAGCTATTCCCTTCTGTGACTCTCTGCATTTCTCCTGTGCTGCTAAGGAACGAGTTCGCCAGTGTAGTGCCCACGCCCCACAGGGGGATTTCAATTCCCAGAAGCTAATCAGTACTTTGAGGAAACGACTTAGGCTTCTGGGAATTGAAGTCCAAAAACCAAAGGTTAGGAAATACTGTGCCAAAGGGAATCTTACAAAAAATCCAAAGTGCTGCAATAAAACCATCTCTTGAACATATCACATACTTTGAAAAAAATATTAAGGCACTGTGAGTTGGAAGTAATCTAAGAGTACATAGTGGTGGTAACAACAACAAGCAAGCCATAGCAACTATACTTATACACAGCACCTACAGTACTCACCAGGCAGTTCTCAATGTTATTAACATTTCTGCCCCAACATGCTGGGTTCTCATTTTACCAACCTTGGAAGGATGGGTCAACCTTAAACCCATCAGGCTCACAATGTGAGCACTTTGGGCTGCAGTACAGCAACTTAACCACTGTGCTACAAGGACTCTAGTAATAGGAGGAGGAGGGGGGAGGAGGAGGGCAGAGGCGGTGGCAGAAAATAAGTACATTTCCTATTTTCTAACTAAAAAGGCACCTTCTGTTGACATGGACAAAAATGAATAGCTAGAGAAATAAATGCTTACACATACAGAGTTCAATGCCAGCATCAAAAAATTGTAGGAAAGCTATAAATCCTTCAACATCTTATTCTACTTAAATTAAGGTTACCCTTGCTCAAAAGTCAGCTGTATCCAACTCTAGGGTTCAGTGCTCATTTCTGTTGATAGCCAAAGAGCCAGCACTGTCTGCGTCTGCAGACGTTTCCGTGGACACATGGCAGGCATGCCTCAACACCGGAGTGCACGGAACGCTGTTTACCTTCCCACCGAAGTGGTCCCTATTTAGCTACTTGCAATTTCTTGCTTTCGAACTGCTAGGTTGGCAGGAGCTGGGACAGAGATGGGAGCTCACTCCGTCGTGCAATACTCGGAAATTGAACTCCAACCTTCCAGTCATCGAGTTCAACCACTTGAGCCACAGCAGTCCCTTAAACATAGGTTTTTCCTCTTCTACATTATTCCCTATGAAGGCAAAAGCAGCAAACAGGCAATGATTGTATCCACTCAGTTGCACGGTTTAAAAAACACACACACACACACACACACACAGAGCATAATAAGTGAGATCAAAGAATTCCAGCAGTTTATTGAAATACGATTGCGTCCAAATCACTTTGTGGTATACCAGGCTTGAAAGAATGGGTCACTGTGGTTTTATTGTGGAGAAGCTGCTGCTAATGAACGGAACAATGAAAAGATTAGTGCTACCAACCATGTAGAAGCAACACCACTTTCAGTTTAATTGCAGTGAACAAAGCAAATAGGAAAGAAGGGCAACCTAATGATGAAATAGAGTTGAGCAAAGGGAGGGGATATGAACGAGAGTTGTCATACAAGGGACACCTGGTCACAGCAATGTGTTTATACCCAAGAGCCTGTTTACAGAATCTTGGTCAAAATCAAAGAAGGCATTGATGTTCTATGGAAAATGCCACTCATGATTGAAAGTAATAACATGCTGATGGATCTCCTTTTATTTTCACAAAATCAAGCCTTCCCAACATTTTAGCCTCCAACCTCCTTTCTAAAAGCCAAAGATATTCATAGATAGGCCAGTGCATTTTTCTTTTTCTTCAAGCACTGTATCTGATTCCGAATATTGGCTACCGTCATGGCAATCAGCCACAAAGATTGACCTGAGAACCTGTTACCGGACTTTTTCCCTCGGCTGTTCAGCTTGGAGAGAATGGACAAGTCTGAGTTTTTGCAACGTATTCCACGTCCCCCCTGTGTATTGCTTTGAAATGGGTATTGCTTTGGAAATATATATTGTTCTTGAAATTGTGTTGATGTGATACTTTGTAACTGTAATTTGTAATACTCTATTTCTTTGTCAGCTGTCCAGAGTCGCATTCCGAGTGGGGCGGCATACAAGTTTAATAATAATAATAATAATAATAATAATAATAATAATAATAATAATAATAATAATAATAATAATAATAATAATAATAATAATAATAATAATAATAATAATAATAATAATAATAATAGTCTACTCTATTACCATAGCAGCATAACCTGGCCAGGCTAGAACCAGTGCATTCTCTTTGGACAAATCTGTATATATGAACCAAATTTGGAGGGACTTCATTGCCTGGGTGACCACAGACCAAAACAAAGAGCTGCTGGTTGCCTACAGGGCAGAACAATTCTCCCCAAGAACCCAGATCTTAAACTTGGCATTTACACATTGAGATTATGGTAGTTGGAGAAAGGGGGGGGGGGGGCACAAAGAGAACAAGAGTACCCAGCTTAGCAGAATCTTGCCAGTTCCTCTCTTTCCTGTTTGTACCATTCTGTCTGTGATTTTCCATTTCCTTGTTCACACACACACACACACACACACACACACACACACACACACACACACACACACACAAGGCACATTCATGGAGAGGTAGAAACCTTAAACACTATTTGAGACCCAGGCAGAAACCAAGTGTCACCACAAGGACACAGAATGGGTTGGTCCTGGTTGATGCCAGCTTAAGTGAACAGCTGCTCTCCCATTCCTTCTCCATGCCAACAGTGGCTTTGGAAAAGAAGAGATAGTGTTATAGATTTCTCCAAGACACTACCTGGGAAAACCTGATGGGTCGATGGCCATAGGCTAGAGTTTTCAGAACTAATAAATGAATGTACAAGAAGGGTGGATAATGTTAGCATTGTTAAGGCCCAGATTTTCTCTTCTTTATTTGTCAGAGGTCTCACCAGACCTGGAAATGCTGGGAAAAGGTACACTATCAGATTGATTCTGATTAATGGTGGCTCTAATTGGGTTTTTTCCCCCTCAGGTATATGAGATGTTAGGGACTGCAGTGGCTCAAATGGCTAAGATGCTGACTGGAAGGTGGCAGGTCAGCAGTTTGATACCCAAATACTGCAGGACGGAGTGAGCTGGCAGTGCTGGCTCTTCAGTTATGAATCAGAGATGAGCACTGAACCCTAGAGTCAGAGACGAATGGCTTTCAAGTAAGGGTGACCTTTACCTTTATATGAGATGTTCAAAGAACAGCTTACCATTTCCACCACCGTTCACTGGATTCCCATAGGTCAGTGAAGTTTTGGATCCAACACCCTAAGTTCAGGTTTTTGAACTAATTATAGGTTTTTAAAAAGGCCATTCAAATCTGTCAAAGGCTTTACATGCATCAAGTGAAAACAAAGCCAAAGATCTCTTCTTGATTTCAAAAAGACTGACAATATTGAACATATAATATTGATGTCTAATTGTGTTAACTTATTGTCTGTTGGGCATAATGCTCACTGTTACAGAAACACATAGTATGGTATAATACATCTAAACTACATAAGTAAAAGAGATGTGAATAGCTTAGCATCTTGGTTAACCAAAGTTACAGGACATTATGAGACATTTGCTATCAGATCATTTGCAGATCGCATTATTGATCTAACATCATTACAATCATACATATATATCCCATCATTGCTCTATCAATTTTCTCAATAAAGCCCACCTCTACCAACTCCAAGACTCCAAGTTTGTTGAATGTTTGGCATTCTGTTAAAAATAAACTTGCTCCGGAAACGTCGCCCATAATAAAATTAGGGGATATAAAATCCTTTCCAATACTATTAGCTAGTAAGAACATATTGCTACTTCAAATGAATAAAATAGAGTTTCTAAAGGATTGGATAGATTTTTGTAAAAATAAAGAAAAAAAGATAAAATTGTTTACACAAATGAACTTAAACTGGATTCAAGTAGCAGCAATTAATAATTGGAACTCTCATATAGCCACTGAATCAGACCTAAACAGAGGATTAACTGAGTTTGAAAAATTACCATGTAATGTTAGGTCTGGGAAAATAGAATTAAAAGGGTTAATTGGTAAAATATATAAATTGCTAATTGATATGGATTATACCAATGATAGTATGAGAGAGACATGGGAAAGCGACCTAAATATAAACATTAGTGAAGAAAGTTGGAAGTTAAAATGGAAAAATAAAGTAATGAGAAATTTATCAATTAGAATAAAAGAACACAATTATAAAGTATTGTGGAAATGGTATCTAACCCCAGCAAAAATAAAATTGATGAATCCAAAGGAATCTAGCTTATGCTGGAATTGTAAAAAAGAGACTGGGACTTATCTCCATATGTGGTGGGAGTGTGAAAGAGTGAAAGTTTTTTTGGATGTTAGTGGAAAACGAGATAACAAAAATGTTTGGTACCCATATTAAATTGGATGCACCAAGTGTGTTGATACTTGAGTTTGGTAATGTCATTTCAAATCATTATAATGCAGATTTGCTATCTATTTTAATAGTGAATGCAAGAATTTGTATAGCTGCTAAGTGGAAGGGAGGAGAGCAAATAAAAATTGAAGATTGGTATGTTCAAAATTGGACAACAGCATTAAATGACAAACTTACATGCGAAATAAATATTTAAAAAAGTATCACAAGTAAAAATAAATTTTATGAGATTTGGAAGCCCTTCCTAGATCATACTATAACTAAAGGCAAAGGGAGCAAGACTCTTATGGATCATTTATCATTTTGGAATGAGAGTTAAATGTTTGTGTGTACATTTTATTATTGGTTCTTCTAGGGAACGTATAACCTGTCTCTGATGGATATCATTAATGTTAGACTAGATAGAGTAACTATAAGAGTATTTAACTTTGTAGCGTTGAATTGTATTTTCCTTTCTTTTTTTTCTTCTCTTTTTCTTTCTCTTTGTTTGTGCTGGTGTGTACACATAGGTTGTCTTCTGTTTTTAATTAATAAAATATTTTAAAAAATTTAAAAAAACCCCAAGACTTGTAATCTTTATTACTTTTCATAACTTTCTTTTATAATAATATTGTTTGATAACACTCATCGGTCATCCACAATATTAAAACAGAAAAAGGGTTTATAAAAGAAAATGTACTTGGTGTACTTGGTAACATGTATTTATTGATTTATTTCTCCCCCGCCTTTGCTCGAAAGCCAGTTGTATCCAGTGGCTCAAGTAGGTAAGACGCTGACTGAGAAGCGGAAGGTCAGCAGTTCGATTCCCGAGTACTGCAGGATGGAATGAGCTCTCGTCTTCGACCCAGCTCCTGCCAACCTAGCAGTTCGAAAGCAAGAAATTGCAAGTTGATAAATAGGGACCACTTCGGTGGGAAGGTAACAGCGTTCCGTGCGCTCCGTTGTCTAGTCATGCCTGCCACATGACCACGGAAACGTCTGCAGAAGCAGACAGCGCTAGGCTCTTCAGCTTGGAAACAGAGATGAGCACTGCACCCTAGAGTCGGATACGACTAGCTTTCGAGCAAGGAAACCTTTACCTTTACCTTTACCTTTACCTTTACCTTTACCTTTACCTTTACCTTTACCTATATATATATATATATATATATATATATATATATATATATATATATATATATATATATATATATATATATATATATATATATATATATATATATATATATATATATATATATATATATATATATATATATATATATAACACAAGAAAGATAAAACCATTACCAATAAAAACATTACATAAAAACCTCAGCTAAAAGCAAAGTTAAAACACATAAAAACTAACATCATCATCATCATTAAAAGCAACCCTAACCCTCCCTCCCTCCATCCATAGTAAAACAGGCTTATAAAAAAACGATGGGGGGGGGCTCAATCCCACAACAGGCAGGCTAAATAAGACAATGGGCTTGAGATGTGGAGCCTAATGTGCCCCACATACGTTGGCAGAGCCAGGTTTTCAACATCTTCCTGAAGGGGAGTAGCTCCGACTGGAGGCACAATTCTGATAGAAGGAGGTTCTGGAGCACTGGGGCAGACACGGAGAAGGCTTTCCTTCTGGACCCCATCAGAGATGCTTCTTTTACTGATGGGACCACCAAAGCGCCCAGCCTGTCTACCCTTGTCAGATGGGCTGATAACCTTGGGGTGATGTGGTCTCTTAAGTACCCAGGTCCAATGCCATGAAGGGCTTTAAAGGTCAAAACCATCACCTTGAATTGTACCCGGAGGCATACCGGTAACCAGTGCAGCTCCCATAGCAGAGGTGAGGCATGGGCATACCGTCCGAACCCCATCACTGCCCGGGCAGCTGCATTCTGGACCAGCTGAAGTCTCCGAACAATCTCCAAGGGCAGCCCCAGGTAGAGTGCATTGCAATAATCCAATCTGGAGGTGACCAGAGTGCGAGTGACCATAAGCAAGGCATCCCGATCCAGGAGTGTGCACAATAGGTGAATGACTCAAAGCAGTGCGAAGGCCCTCCTGGCCACGGCTGCCACCTGCTCTTCGAGCAGTAGCCACGAGTCCAAGAGGACCCCCAAATTGTGCATGGTTTCTGTCTGAGGCAACACTGCCCCACCCAGAACCAAAGGTGGTAGCTCCCAGAATAGCATGGGACCCCATACCCACAGCCACTCAGTCTTGCTGGGATTCAGCTGAAGCCCGTTGTCCCCCATCCAGACCCAAACAGCCTCCAGACACCTTGTCCGGACTTTGACTGCATCACCCGGGTCCCCACAGGCTGAGAGGTACAGTTGGGTATCATCAGCGTACTGATGATACCCTACCCCATGGCAATGAATTATCTCACCCAGTGTGATGTTAAGCAGTAGAGGCAAGAGTACCAAGCCCTGAGGCACCCCACATGGGAGCGACCTAGGACTGGGCAGCTCACTCTCTAAAGACACCGACTGAGACCGGCCCCTCAGAAATGAGGAAAACCAGGACAGCACCATGCCCTAGGCCCCCAAACCTCAGAGCCAGCCCAGAAGGATACCATGGTCAACAGTATTGAAAGCTGCAGAGAGGTCAAGGAGAGCAAGGACAGAAGGGGCGCCCCTGTCCTGCTCCCACCAGAGATCATTCAAGAGTGTGACCAATGCAGTCTCAGTACCATAACCGGGCCTGAATCCTGACTGAAACGGGTCCAGATAATCCATATCATCCAGAATCCCCTGGAGCTGCTGTGCCACTGCTCTTTCCAACACCTTCCCCAAAAAGGGAAGGTTGGAGATTGGTCTAAAATTTGAAATAACTGTGGGGTCGAGCAATGGCTTTTTTAGAAGGGGGCGCACCAGCGCATGTTTGAAAGCTGCTGGGAACACCCCCTCCCACAAAGAAGCATTCACCATCGCACTGACCCAGCTTCCCATAGTAGCCTTAGCAGCTTTAACCATATAGGCAGGGCAGCTATCTAATAAGCAAGTGGTATCACACACAGCTCCAAGGAGCCTGTCCACTTCCTCAGGGACAACTGGATCGAACCAATCCCAGATAACATGGCCAGACTCTACGGCCCTCTCCAGGTGATCTAGCTCCACGTCAGGAATAAACCCCGCACGGATGTGAGCAGCTTTCTCTGCAAGATGGTCAGCAAAATCGTCAGCTGAGCCCTGCCATCCAGGCCCCGGCCCCTCCCTGCCAAGGAGGGACCTGGTAACCCGGAACAGAGCCGCTGGACAATTAACAGCAGAGGCAATGAGGGAAGCGAAGTATTGGCACTTCGCCCTCCTCATTGCCACGAGGTAGGCTCTGATAGTGGCTCTAACTCGTGTTTGGTCGCACTCACACCGGGTCCTTGCCCAACAGCGCTCCAGGTATCTCTTCACCCACTTCATCTCCCTCAGATCGTCCATGTACCAGGGAGCACTACGCACTCTGCAGGATAGGAGAGGCCACATTGGTGCGATTGTATCCAAGACCAAAGTCGCCTCCTTTACCCAGAGAGTGACCAAGGCCTCGGCCGAACCGTGCAGCCTGTCTGGAGGAAATTGCCCCAGCTCCGTCTGAAATCTCACGGAATCCATAATTCACCAGGGCCAGACCAATTTAATGAGTCCTGCCTCCCTGCGGTATGGCATCACTCCATGAAAATCAAGAGAAACCAGATAGTGGTTTTATGTAGGTAAAGGGGAAAGGACAATTACTCAAGCAGCAAATACCCTGGTGAAGACAAGTTGCAGTGCAACATTTCCCCGTTCCCTTATATACAGGAAAGATGTTAAACATTTGTATCCAGTCATACACTGATGCATCCATGAATACTTTACAAGGTACTGTATAGACATTTCTAGGTGTTAACATCTGCTGTCACATTATTTTCATTAACCCTGCAAATCATACCATGATTTGCCCATGCACAATAAAAGTATGATAACTGCTGCCTTACTACATACAGTATTAAAAATATGAAGCACTGGATGGGTTGTTTGTGGCTCTGTAAACATGCTAGATGTGAGCTTAGCTTCACAAATTTCAAAGATGCTGAGTTCATTTGTGAAAATCACACAAAGTACATTTGGTCTTACTTTCATGTTGGATGCAATATTTCTTATGGCAGCTTGGGACTCGTTAGCATACTATTATATTTCATCATATCAACATTTTTAAAAAAAGATTTTGCTGGAATTTCTTCACATCCCAGACCTCTTCAAATACCATTTGGGAAATGACCACAGATTTAGCTTGGGGGACAACCCACAATTTACTACAGGTGGCTATCATTACACAGGCAATGGGAGGGGAAAAATAAGGAACTTGATAACAACATAAACACAAATATTGTAGCTCCCAAATGTGTTGTCTCTTGGACTTCTGACCATGAAATAGGCATCCTAATGGGTAACATCATATGCAACCATTTGTAAAGCATGACAGACCCTTCTCTCAAGCTTACCACCTTCATTTCTGTGGTTGGTTCTAGGCTTTGAAACAATGTCCTTCTGCCAGAAGGCTCCTGGCCTAAAGGCAGGAGGTGCAGAACTGGGTGTGCTCTTATATTTCAGACTGAGATGTCTTTCAACTGAGATGTCTGAAAAGTGGTCTCCTCTTAGTTGTGTTTTGATGTTATACCAGATTTAACTACATTTTAATATTTGCATTTCTAGTATTTTAGTGCTACTGTCATTCAACTCTATTTCAACCCACACTGGATTCCATGTTTCAGAGAAAGAATGCAGAAATGAAATACATAAGTAAATATTAACTGCCTCATCATCAAGTTTCATACAATTATGTAAGAGAGGACTTCATGCAGCCAGATTTCCCCTCCTCCAAAGAAAGAAATAACAAGGATGAGGTTGAAGGAGAAGGTAGTCCTAAAAGGGTAGTACACACTTACCAAGCCTGCGCAGGTAGAGACAGCCACTGAAGAATGGCTATAGTTCCTTATAAATCCCTGATAGAAACACTGTTCGACTTTATGCTCCTGAGAATCTGTGATGCCATCTTTTCCAAGCACTTGGACAGTTAAACTGTTGCTTAAAAAGACAGAAGGCTTAAGCTCCAGGTGTAGTTCTTGTCCAAATGCTGAAAATCTGTAGTGCAAGGAATTCTTTGCATCTGGAGCAGCTCTCTTTTTCCGAGCATTGTGCAAAATGTTGTGCGAGATGTAAGATCCACTGGATTCCACCTCGACAGGAGTGACAAAGATGTAATCTGGGGGGGAAGAAGAAAGCATGGCGTTAGCCCTCTGTCTCCATCTCAGTTTAACATCGCGGTTTGTTTGCTGGCTTACTTGGTTGTTTAAAAAGTTAACTACAATAAGAAACATTCTAACAAAACCAGGCTTTCTGTGCAGCGCAGTCCTGGAAGCCTGTGTTGATACAGCCATGCATGCATAAATACATCTGAAGCCATTTCAGCCGGCCCAACGTAAATCACAAGGATTATAAAACAGGACTCGTTTCCTCTCTGCCCTGTGATCATTCCCGCCAGGAGAGACAGAGTGGCATAGCTGACAAATTTCCCACAGTCATTCTACTGAAGATGTTTGTCATTGCCGGGATGTCTGTTCTTCTGCTATTGTCTCTTCCAATAACTGAGGGCAAATGGGAAGATAATTGAGTTGTGTGTGGTGTGTGAGTTTTCCCTGTCTGTTCAAAGGCTAAGCAAAGAATACTCCAGCTGTAGAAGGAACTGCACAATTGGTTCAGATGGATTAAAAGATTAAATTATTAGTGTCACAATAGGCTCAGATTACCCCCTCCGTCCCATCCCATGGTGGTTTGGCTAGACTGTCTTTGAAGCTGTAACTGACCTCTTGTTGAAAGAGATAACTCAGGTCTAACTACTTTAACTCAGTTTAACACTGTTACTTCACAATCAAACCATGTTGTTTTCTCATCTCTTGTCAAACAAGCCAAGAAGGATTTTTGCTGGAGAAACTCCGCTCAGGGGAAGCACAAATGAGGCTCATTTCATGTCCCCAAGATCTTTTCCCACTGAAGTGGTCCCTATTTTTCTACTTGCAATGCCTAGGTTGGCAGGAGCTGGGACAGAGACGGGTGCTCGATCTGTCATGCAGTACCAGGGTCTTGAACTGCCAACTTGCCGGCCTTCCAGCTAACAAGGCAAGCTTCTTAACCACTGAGCCACCGCAGCCTCAAGAAGGAATGCAAGCAGAGATTGAATTCCTAACCCTTGTCTGAACTCTTGATTGGCAAAAATCTTGATAGAACAGAAAGATGGATAAATGAGTGTCTAGGACTGTGAAGGTGAATTTTGGCACTCCAGGTATTCTTGGACTTCCAATTACCAGCAACCCAAGTCAGCATTCCAGCTGATCAGGGCTTCTGGGAATTGAACTTCAAGAACACCTGGAGTGTTAAGGTTCATTACCACTGGCCTACGATGATGGGACATGTATGAAACACTTAATGTGAGGGCGATCTGGCTGCGGCATCTGTCACCCATTGATCACTTAAGTATCCATAATTGTGTGCCATCAAATCAAAGGTGATCTCCTCCAGGGTTTTCTATGTAGAGAATACACAGAAGTAGTTTACTTTTCCCTTCTTCAGGGAATGTCCTGAGACTGTGCAGCTTGCCAATGACTGCATAGTCTGGTTGTTCTCCTGGGATGCACAAACTCTCAACCTCTGGCTCCACAACTAGATAACTAAACCACTGAACTATCCAGCCAGCTACACCTCCACAGTCCATGTCAAATAAAACTCTGCATAGCAATATGAGAAACTTATCTCTGCTAACAATTTAAAATCTGCATTCAGAGGTACGGTAATTATAGTTCTCTATACCAGAATCCAGTCAATGCTGGAACTCTTATGCTACTAGAAGGTCCTTAGAAGCATATAGAAACCTCCCTTTATATACAGTTCACTACCCATTTTCTCATGAAAAGACAAGTCTGACTTTTGAAAGGATAAGAAAAGTTGAAGGTAGCTGAGGGTGAAAGGTAGCTGAGGGTTTAATATGAGAGGGACTGAATCAATAAGGGAGACCATGGCCTTTATTTTGCAAGCTCTGACAGGCTGTTATCAATATGATCTTTTGAGATTCCTGGTTCATAGGGACTTGATAGCACAAAAGTAGCTTTATGAAAGCTAGGCTTCGATGTAATGCAAGTTCAAATCTTTCTTCAAATGGTTGGCTTGGATCCCTAGTTAATGTGCTTTGTCCCTCTCGCTAAAGTCTACTGCATGGAGAGGATGGAGAAGGAGAGGAAAAAAGGCTTCTCATTGTACACAAACCAGCCCTGCCCATTGCCTGTACGAGGCTCTGAGAGATAACCTGCCTTTCAAGGAATGTGACCCTTAATAAAAAAAATAATATCGTCTGCACATGGGTTAATGAATCAGAAATATAGCAATAGTTTTTGCATAGGGTTCTTTTAATCAAGAGCTGTGATGCTTCAGCTTTCTACCATTGAGGGTGCATACATTTGTTTCCTAAGGGAGCAACTGAGCAGGGAGTGACTAATTTTGCCTTAGCAGCTAGTTATATAACCTTTGCTGGTCACTGACTGAGGCCTTCTTCCAAAACAAAGGACTACTGCACTTTAAAGGCAAAGGTAAAGGTAAAGGTTTCCCTTGCTCTAAAGCCAATCATATCTGACTCTAGGGTTCAATGCTCTTCTCTGTTTCAAAGCTGAAGAGCTAGCGCTGTCTGCTTCTGCAGACGTTTCCGTGGTCATGTGGCAGGCATGACTAGACATTGGAGTTCATGGAACACTGTTTACCTTCCCACCAAAGTGGTCCCTTTTTATCTACTTGCAATTTCTTGCTATTGAACTGCTAGGTTGGCAGGAGCTGGGACAAAGACGGGAGCTCATTCCGTCCTGCAGTACTCAGGAATCGAACTGCTGACCTCCCGCCGTCCAGTCAGTGTCTTAGCCACTTGAGCTACTGCAGTCCCTTGCACTTCTAAGGAACGCAACAAACATGAAAGCTGACCTCCCCATCCAGGTGAGGAGGGGGCGTGAATATTTTTTTCAGGAGCGGCAACAATGTCACACACACACACACACACACACACACACACACACACACACACACACACACACACACACATACACACACACACTAGAAGGTATGGCCCTGTCCCCATCCCAACTGTGAACTTATCCAAAGACAATGAAAAATGGGCAAAAGGTCCCCATACTTTTTCAAGACAAGAGAGTAGAATTTGTTCTCTAGAATGTATTGTACAACGAAATATATGCAAAACTTCCCAGTGGCTGCCCTTTGAAGAAAAACAGTAGCAATGTCTCTTAGGAAACCTTGCCAACTATTCTGTCCCTCTGCTGGAAGAATCCTTAATGAATTTCTGGATACTTCCCTTCAATATCTGAGAGTAAATAAAACAGAACAGCAAAAAAAAGAGAGAGAGAGAGACAAAAAATGTTGTGGCACCTTAAAGTCTAACTCCCGTATTTAAATGTGAGCTTTAATGGACCAAGTCCACTTCATAAGAGACATAAGTGTGAAACTTCATGGCATCAATTTATACACACATCAGGCAGTGTTGGGATTTAAAAAAAATACTACCTACTTTGTGGGCATGGTATTGTGGGCATGGCCAGGGAGAAAGCCCTGCATTGCACCTGAATTAGAACTACAGTAAAACCTCGCATAAAGAGCGCCTCGCTTAGAGACTAACTCGCTTAAAGAGCAGACTTTTCTCTGAATGGTCGCCTGGCTTAACAACTAAAACTAACCAAAAACTCGCTTAACTAAATCGGGGTTCACAATCCCCCCGCCAGAAGTCACAATTGGTCACTTACAATGGTGTTTCGCTTAAAGAGCAAACTCGCTTAAAGTGCAATCCTGTGGAACGCAATCCTGTGGAAACTTGGATGGGCAGGGCCAGCCAGAATTTCTGCTACTGCTTCTGGCAAACTGGGGTGAACCTGCTGCATCCCACCACTGACATCAGGTACACAGGCACACAATAACTGGCCAGCCGAACAGAATAGTAACATATCTTTGGACAATTCAAGGGGTTTTTTTAAAAAAAAAAAGTTTGCTTTTCCATTTGAAAATTAGTAATCCAGAGCTTCAGCAAAATCATTTTTTTTACCTATTCTCTCTGTTTACCCTGATGAAACAGTCTAGTCACATCTAGTCACATCTGATTTCATCATCTGAGCAGAGTGATCAAGGGAAGTTGATATTTGGATGGGATGCACTTGGGAATATGGACAGGACTAGGAAAAAGTTCTGCCGGAAAAGCCGTGGCTGCGGTCAGCACTGACCATTCTGGCCTTTATTGGCCAATGGTACAACTCGGTTTAAGGCAGTCTCTTCTGTTGTGTACTGAATAAGGGAAGCAACCAGCAGAGTCGAATCGATTCCCCACCAAACCTCCACAGTCATTGATGGGTGTGGCCACAATTCCATTTTCTTTCTATAACTGAATTGCAGGAATCTAGCAGTATATTTTATGTCATGGAAAGTTGATGACATCGTCAGTCCTGACTGTTTTTATGAAATTAAAAATGTCCCAATCTCCTCCCCTGGGAGTCCTTAGTGATTCCTTTTGTGATGGAGAAGTCAACAGTGCCTTTAAATGGGCTGGGGGTGTCTTTAATCTCTGGATGTTATGGCCAAAGATAACGGCTGCCCTTCATTCGAGCCTTATTAGATTCATCGCACTGAAAGCGATACCTTCCCTTTTTCAGATGAAAAAGTCATCTGCTCTACATGACCCAAAGTTGTGCAACAGAATTTTAGCTGATCAATTCTATTTTCAACAGCCTTTGCTCTCCTCCCCAATGCTAATCATAATGTTGGTGCATAACCCCAAGGTATTCACAAGATTTATAATACAATTTTACAAAGATGGTTAGCGGCTAACTGATGGAGCAGGAACTTACATGTTAGCTTTCTCCACAGAAGCAAAAGAGAACCAGTATTCCCATCAGTGATACAGGAAAAGATGGGAAACTATGGGGAAACAGCTATAATGAAAAGTAACATTGGCATAAAGTCTTGAACAAACAATGGTACCACTGCTCACAGTCTAACTCTTGTAAGTTCTGCACAGAAGATAACAGTAAACTATTCCTGGATATGTTATACCTTAAGAACTCTGTGATGAGATAGTCCAAAATGAAAAAATACTAAGATTTGAAGATGAGACATCCAGGGAAGTATTACCACATCAGGATAAAATAAAGAGAAGATGGAAATAATATACTGAAGAACTATACTGAACAAATGCAATGTTGATAGATTCCTTCAAAGAAGAATTATTCAATGAAGAGATTGCAGTTTTAGAAAATGAAAGCTGCTCTAAAGCAGTTGTTGGAAATACATTTCCAGAAGTAGATGAGATACTAAGAAGGTTTCTATCAAAATATTAACAAAAATGCACCAACAACTATGGAAGGCAGTGCAACAGACTACACACTGGAAATCCTGAGAATAACATTCTAATCCCAAACAAACGACACCAAAGACTGCAATAGCTATAGGACCAATACATTAATTTTTCATCCAAGAAAGATGATGCTTTAAATTGTACAACATATATTTTGTACTATATATGCCATGAGGATGCACCAGATGTTCAAACTTGATTCAACAAAAGAAGAGGCCCTGCAGTTCATAATGTAAATATGCACTGAATACTGAAGCATGCCCCCTCCATCATCACCACCCCAAAAAATCAGATTTCATTTACAACAAAACCCTTGGGTGTGTTGGTTATGAAAAGCTAGGGACTCTGCTAACAGAAAGTTTTGATTGCCCTGATGCTTAGCCTATACCTGGGCAAGAAGGCACTGCTTGAACATAATATGGAGAAACTGAAGGGTGTCATACAATGGTGTATTTTATCTTACTGCCTGTTCAATCTATATAAAGAAATTAGAAAAGATCCAGCACCAAGATCATCAATATTATTATGAACAAACATGAAACCTGGACAATGAAGAAAGATAACTAGGGGCAGGAGTTTAACTCAGTGTAGTTCTGGAGGGGAGTTTTATGGCTCCCGTGCAGTGGTGGGCATCAGCAGGTTCATACCAGTTCACCAGAACCGGTAGCAGAAATTCTGGCTGGCCCCGCCCATCCAACTTTTGAAATAAAGTACTGTAGTCCTAATTCAAGTGCAACGCAGGGATTTCCCCCTGGCCACGCCCACCATGCCACGGCCACACTGTGGTAGGTAAAAAAAATATTATTATTATTTGGGGGGGGGAGCCCACCACTGCTCCCCATGCATTATATGGGACTCAATCCAATTTTTTGTCTCAAAAGAAGTAGATCCATTAAAATCAATGGGACTGTCTGGCCAACACAAGTCGCAAGTCCCATCGGTACTAAAATTGGATTTATTCTATGGATAGGATTACAAGCTCTCCCTATAAATGGATCTGCTAGCTTTCAAATCTCCATCAGTTCCTTTGGTCTTATACAAACATTCTTGAGGGTACACAAGAGTAAAACTAAATTGGAAGATGGAGGAAGGAACTCATTAGACAAGGAACAACATTAAAGGAGGATATAGCTGAAGATCTCAAACTCCCCTATGTCACTTGGAGAACCCTGAGGGTTGGAGTCCCGAAATGCAAGACCAGGATGCTCAAGTGGGTACAGCTGGCTGAAAACAACACACGGTATGAATGTAGAGAAACACAGAGCCCAGCTCATTTACTGGTCCTCCGATTGCTGCCAGAGACATGCACCAATGAGGAGTTGGGTTTGGGCAACGAAAAAGTGAAAAAGTGGCTTCATTTTGCCAGTCCAGGGTTTGATCAGGACATGAAAGAAGAAGAAGACATCTCCTTCAATTTCTGAACTCATTGCAATTAAGCCATTACACCTGTCTCTAACTCCCTCCTCCGTTGCTGCTTCCCTGTATTAATTTTTAAGCTCCTTGACTTATCTATTCTCTGTACTATTAGTAATAGCAACAATAGCCATGACTGACTAAGAGGGTTTGAAGATAACTTCAGATCCAATCAACACCATTAATCCCTTCTCAAACTTAGGTGAAGAAGCCAAAAGAGGAATAAATTCCTTTGCTCTTAAATTCTGCTGTTAGTACTGTACCTTCTTCCATTTAAACAACTCCAGTTTCAGATCTGATAGCAAAAGTGAGGCAGCCATCGCTTGCTTTGACCATAGACGATGGAAACACTATATCAAGAGCTCCTCATTTTCCTCCAGAGGTGCTAATCAGTGGCAGACGTTCAGGATGCTAAATAGGCTGGAAGCCAAATATGCTAGCAGCTGTGAGGAGGAGGAATTTCCCAGCAAGCAGACACATGGCGCACACGGCACTGCCTTTCCCACTCCCTGCGCACACTGCATTTGTTCACACTTCACGCGAGCGTATCATAGCTCCATTCACAGCTGCCTGTCCTACTGCTGAAGCTGGAATGTGTGTGCATAAGTACCAAAACAGAATATAACGTTGCTGTTGAGTGTGCAGGACGGCAAACGTAACTCAAGGAATCGTACAGAATGTGGAATGTGCTTTTAGAAAGTTCTGGCTTTCTATTTCCCCATTCTCTTCAAAAGCTAGGAATCATTGCCTGCTTGTTAACACATTTCCCTAGATTGCTATGTCTTACTAGTTCAAATTTTTGAAATGGCAGCCGTGTTAGTCTATGTTTCAAACATATCAGCCAAGGGTTTCTGGGGCACTGTCAAATTTGATAGCCACAACTAACAGATTGCTATATGCTGCTATAGATATTGTATGTTACATGTTGTTATATTGTTATACTAGCATATTTTGCCCGGCAGTGCTGGGCTTTGTAAAATTGTGTTGGATAGTAAAGGTTTTGTTTTGGGGTTTTTTTCTTGAACCAATGGTGCTGGGCTGTTGTAAATGGTGTTGAAAGGTTTTGTGATTTTGTGGCTTCGAGGCGCTGCGTCCGCCTGCGGCGGTCTTGTGCTCCCAGTGTGTGCTTTATTTTTATTTTTTGCACACTGGCTTCCTCAGTGCCGGGCTCTTTAAATTGGTTTTGGAAGGTTTTTGTTTTATGTTTATGCAAATTTTATTTTAATTTATTTAATGTAAATTAATTTTTTTTATTTAAAATTTAATTTTGGTTTTTTAAATCTTTATTTTTACGCATTTTTTATATTTTTGGGGGGTTTTGGGTTTTTTGAATGAAAAGTGATTTCTGTTTGTTTGTTTTTTGGTATTTTTTGAGATTATTGTGAATATTTTTGAATGTTTTGATAACTTGTTTGATTAATTTGGGAATTAATCTTATTAGTTTCAATATTTGAATGTTTTTTCTCTTGTGGCCTCTGGGTCGGGGTGGTGAGCTTTTCTTCCTCTCTACAATTGTTCTCTACTGTCCTCTGGGTGTCGCTTCTGGTAAGTATTTTCTTTATTTTCTCAGTTGAGTTCCGGTCGTCATGCAGTGAAGACGTCTCCTGGTAAGCTCTCTGGGTTTTTCTTAGGGGGGGGGGTTGTGTTGGGTTTGGGGGGGTCTTTGTGATTTTTTTTGGTTACTTTTTGGATGTTTTTGTGTTTCCTTTTTGTATTTTTGATTTTTGTTTTTGAGTGTTTTTGACTGTTTTTGGTTTGTGTTTACTTTTTTAGGGGGGGTCTTTCTTTTCCGCGGGCCAGGCTCGAAGCCTGGACCGTGGAAAGGAAAGGGCGGGAGGGGGCTTTTTTTCCGCGGGCCATGCTGGCTGGCCCGTGGGAAGGAAGGGCAATGGCTGGGGGGGCTTTCTTTTCCGTGGGCCATGCTGGCTGGCCCGTGGGAAGTAACGGCAATGGTGGGGGGGGCTTTCTTTTCCACGGGCCATGCTGGCTGGCCCGTGGGAAGGAAGGGCAGCAGCAGCGGGGGGGGCCTTTATTTTCCACGGGCCATGCAGGCTGGCCCGTGGGAAGGAAGAGCAGCGGCGGCAGGGAGGTTTTTACTTTTATTTTTCGCACGCCGGCTGCCTCAGCGTTCTGCACGCTAATGGCACGCAGGACGCTGGGGCTTGTAGTTTTGCCTGCATGTATTTGGTTCCTGCAGGGGTTTTTTTCCTGTGGCTTTTTTTTTTATTGGCTGCGGCGCGTTTCCAAACGTTCCTTTTGCTGCGCCGCTCAGCCTGATTGGCTCTGGTGCGGCGCGCCACAAGGAACGTTGGGAATTGAAGTTCCCCTTTTTTTTTGCGTCCGTGGGGCTCCTGCCCCCCGGCCGAAAATTTCAACCCGACAGTTACCTGCAAACCCTGTTCGGGTGAGTGCACGGAGGCTCGGACGGGGCTAGTGGGGCCTGGTGCAACATCCTTTGTCACATTCCAACGGTTAACGCACCATTTTATAGGTATAGATTATACCACCTTCACAGAGACAACTTCAGTAGAATTCTCATCCACAGCATAGGCTACCTCAACAAAGGATGAACTCACAGGATTGTCAATAGATGCTGAACGTTAAGGTCATTAGCATATTTAATGCCAGGTGGTTGTCTTCCATCCTCCTATTTTTGCAATTCAACAGGGTGAAATTTCAAAACTAATCCAAATAACAACCAGACATCTTCAGCTATTACCAGTTGTAAAAAGCCATATTGATTTATTGATTTATCTGCTATGCTAACCAACCACTCTGTACCTCTGTACCTGATGTGTATAAATTGATGCCATGAAGTCTCACTCCTATGTCTCATGAAGTGGACTTGATCATGAGAGGTAACATTAAAATACAGCAGTTAGTCTTTAAAGTGCCATATCGGTTTTTGTCTTTTTGTTTTGTTTTGTTTTATTTACCCCATGCTAAGTTTGTTTGCTTGCTTGCCTTTGCACGGAATATCGGAAATGCCTCTAGAAGTGCATTTTGTTTTAATTGTGGGATTAGATTGATTTTTTTATTAATCAACAGAAATATATTTTTTCTTCCATTCCTTTTCTTCTCTGGGCTTCCTCTCTCCTTGGTTTCCACCTCTACAAAGATAATGGTTTCAGGTACTACCATCTCTGTTTTCCATTTATGCAGAAAAGATATACTGATTTTGATGCAATTCCCCCTCACCTGGCCTTAGGCCCCATTCTCATTAACCCTTGAACCTCAGTATATTGATATAAATGAAACCAGTTTCCAAGTCAGCAGGTTTTGAAGTCAGGGTGCAAGTTACTAATCCCTCCACTTGTGTTCTCAGAGGACTTATTGAGAAAAACAAAAGCCTTATGAAGACAGCCTTAAGCTACTGGTATCCTAGCACCTCTGCCTGCAGTCACAAGACTGCAAAATGACCCTGGACAACTAAATGATCATAACAGCAATGCACAGTACAATTTTGTCAATGTGCATGGCATTTACAGACTACAAGAAGACAGGTGTGAGCCCCTGGGGGAGAATAAAGCCAAAAATTGACCCTTTTGAAATATGGTGCTGGAGGAGAGCTCTTTCTGGATTGCCAGAAAGACAAAGAAGGAGGCCCTAGAATAAATCGAGTCTGAACTATGAGCCCAGATGGTGCAGTGGTTAAACTGCTGCACTTCAACCAAAAGATTGTGAGTTCGATCCTGGCCAGGGCTCAAGGTGGGCTCAGCCTTCCATTGTTCTGATGTCAGTAAAATGAGTACCCAGCATGTTGGGGGGGAATGCTAATTGACTGGCAAACTGCCCAGAGAGTGCACTAAGCATTATGGGGCGGTATAGAAGTGTGATTGTTTTGCTTTGCTTTGCACTGTCTCTGGTGATGAAAATGATGGAGCTGAATCTGTCCTACTTTGGGCACATCATGAGAAGACAAAACTCTCTAGACAAGCCAATAATGTTGGGAAGGGTGGAAAGCAGCAGGAAAAGTTAGCTTGACTCCCTAAAGCAGGGGTGCCCAAACCTGGGAGCGATGAGGGCTTTGTGGGCTGGATGAATTGGCATCAGGAGCTGGCCCACTGCCCAAAAAGTTTAGGCACCACTCCCCAAAACAAAGTTTTGGGCTTGAGTTTGCAACCTTGTTGAGGCAATTATATTTTGGAGCCCTCTCCTTCATAGAGTTGGAGATGGTACTTAACAGCACTTAATAGCAATTAGTACAGTCTGTGGGCAATTCAAAAGTTAATTAGCATTTCCCCACAGCACCCTGGATACTCATTTTATTGACCTTGGAAGGGTGGAAGGCTGAGTGGAGGAGACCTGAAGGGACCTGAGTCAACCTTGATCCCTGGTCAGGATCGAACTCACAACATTCTAGCTACAACAACTATAAACAATCAAGTACGCATGCTTGTTTTATTTTACTGCAGGAGTTCTCAACCTTTTAAAGCCGAAGACCAGGTTACGCTCGCTCAGACAGCTTTGGGGGCCAGATAGCCATTCTGCCCTTCTTCCACCAGATGGCACTTCCAGAAGTGCTGGAGGTGGTGGGCCACATCCGTCCCATGGGCTGCAGGTTGAGAATCCCTGCTTTAGTGGATTTGAATAATTTCAATAGGACATGGTTATCAAGAGTACAACAAGCACCTGGTAATCAGAGATGAAAAGGCTTTCATGGGATACAGAAGTTCATTTATCCCTCGCAGGTAAGGGCTGCTGCTAAGGGCTGCTGACAGAGCCATTGTTCGTTGCACCCTCGTCTTTCTAAGCAAACCAGTTACAGCATTGTCCACAGAGACATTTCCACCCCAAAAGCCTTTGAGACCCTTGCACTGACTGCCCTCAAACAGTCCCATTATACAGCTCAGATACACTAAGGCCCTTCACCTGCCTCTCCATGGCTTCAAGCAGCAGGGAGGCTGCCAGATCAAGTGCAACATCACTCAAGGACTTGGAAAGTGAATTCTCCTTGCATTTGGCTTCAATGAAGGTTACTTCATGGGTCAGCAAAAATGACAGACTCCACCAAAAGTTGGGAAAGTTGGTTCTAGGGCCAAAACTCAGGAAGCTCCATAGTCAACAAGGCCCATAATGCTAGGAATTGCTGTTCAAGAAGTAATTCATTCTGGAACCAGAAACCTCTCTCTCTCACACGCGCACACACGCACGCACGCACGCACGTGCACGCACACGCACACACACACATGCACCTCTGTGTAATCAATCAATCTTTATTAGGTCCAAGACCAGCAAAGTACAACAAAGGAACAGAAGCCAACATACATATTTAAATACAAATTAAAAGGAGTGTGTCTTCTCTGAATTAAAGGAGTAATAGATTAAAATAATGGTCCAGGACCAGCATAGTACAGCAAAAGAGTGGGGGGGGGGGGCAGAAGTTAAAATGAGGGTGCTTAAAATACATTTAAAAAGGAGTTTGTCCTCTGTGTAATAGATCCTCTCTTTCTCCTTCCTCCATCTCTATTCCACCTGCCAACTTCTGTCCGCTGGGTCTCAGGCATCAAGCCCATTCATTCCCACCTTCCCCATACAATTAAACATTTTAAAAAGCAATAATACAGACCATTGCTGAAACCGCCGATGCTGCTGCTCTCACCAGTGAACGCTGCTGCCAAGGCCACACAACTAAGGCAGTACAACTGGAGGCTCTGAAAAAAGGAGGCAGAAAAAGGGAGAGAAGGACGAAGAAACAGATGTGTGGGGGAAGGAGGGGTTTGCCTCCTGGGCCCAGGGTGAAACAGAGGTCCCCTGACTACAAAGCCCACGATTACAGCTTGGGGGGAAGGCGCTGTAGTACAGGTTATCCTGCTATGATAATAGAGTAGACCCTCCTATCAGCGACTCAACACTGATCGTCAGGCGGTGGTGAACTAACCTGACCTCCCTGAGGACTAGCGCCTTGGGTGATGGTTCACAAGTGGATTAAATCCCACCTGAGTCCATCTTGATGGAGGACAGCAGCTTCATCAATCCTGGTGTGGGACTCTGTGTGTGTGTGTGTGTGTGTGTGTGCGCGCGCGCACGCGCATACACACACACACACATCTACTTACAATGTCTTGCCTTCTAGCTGCTAGGTTGGCAGGAGCTGGGACAGATGACAGGAGCTCATTCTGTCACGCAGTACTTGGGTCTTGAACTGCCAGCTTGCCGACCTTCCAGCTAACAATGCGACCTTCTTAACCACTCAGCCACCGCAGTCCCGATGCTGTGTTATATTGATCCCCAGGACAATCTTCATGGCTGATCACCATGTAAAGCTAAAGTTTTCCCTTGCTCGGAAGCCAGTCGTATCCCACTCTAGGGTTCAGTGCTCATCTCTGTTTCAAAGCTGAAAAGCTGTCTACTTCTGCAGACGTTTCCGTGGTCTTGTGGCAGGCATGACTAGACACCGGAGCGCACGGAACGCTGTTGACCTTCCCACCGCAGTGGTCCCTAATTTATCTACTCGCAATGTCTTGCTTTCGAACTGCTAGGGTGGCACGAGCTGGGACAAGGACGGGCGCTCGTTCTGTCCTGCACTACTCGGGAATCGAACTGCTGACCTGCCGCCTTCCAGTCAGCGTCTTCGCCACTCCAGGGATGGTCAATAGTGGCAATCGGATGCTGCAGAAGGAGAAGGAGTCCGAAGGCTCTGAGGGGGGGATCTGGTTCGGCTCGTCTATTCTGTTCCTTACCTTTGCGATGCTGCTGCCCAGGCAGGCGACGGGGCGGGCGCGCATGGGGCTGCCGTCGCCGATCGCCCCCGGGAAGGTCCAGAGGACACGCTGGAGGCAATCCATGGAGTTTCTCCCTCTCCGTCGAGCATCGGGCGGGTGGGGCGAGGGGGGGCGTGCTTTACCTGCCGCCGCCGCCGCCGCCACGTCCAACAATCGCAGCCCAGGACGCGTGCGGCGAGCGAACCGGTCTCGGCCACATGTTCTCGACGGGGCGGGGGGGTGGGGGGGCTGCCCGGCTTGGCAGTGCAGCGCCCGCGCCGCCCCCAGCGGGCATCGAGGCAGGGCAGCCAATACAGAGAGGGAGGGAGGGACGGTGGGGGAGGAAGGAGGGAGGGAGGGAGGGAAGGAGGGAGGGGCAGGCAGTCCCCAGACGGCGCTTTGGAGGGCAGGAGAGGGTGGGGTGGCATCTGCCCCTCCACGGCGACTCCAAAGCAGAGCAAGGACACTTCTGCAGCGGCTCCAGTGAATGAATGGATTAGTCTTACCACCTTGGGACTGCAGTGGCTCAAGTGGCCAAGACGCTGACGGGGAGGCGCAAGATCAGCAGTTCGATTCCCGAGTACTGCAGGACGGAATGAGCTCCCGTCTTGGTCCCAGCTCCTGCCAACCTAGCAGTTCGAAAGCAAGACATTGCAAGTAGATAAAGTAGGGACCACTTCGGTGGGAAGGGTGACGGCGTCCCGTGCGCTCCGGGGTCTAGTCATGCCTGCCACCCTGGAAACGTCTGCAGAAGCAGACAGCGTGAGCTCTTCGGCTTTGAAACAGAGGTGAGCACTGAACCCTTGATTCGGATACGACTGGCTTTCGAGCAAGGGAAACCTTTACTTATGACCTTATCAACAACATAACAGAAGAATTAAAATCTGTGCAATACAATGGAGTGCAATAAAATACAATAAAAATACAATAAAATACAATACAAACATACCTGAGCTACTTTTAAAAGGAATGTAAACTGGAGAAGGTGCCTTTATACAAATAATACATGCAAGTAGATAAAATAGGGACCACTTCGGTGGGAAGGTGACAGCGTTCCATGCGCGCTGTCAAGTAATGCCTGCCACATGACCACGGAAACGTCTGCAGAAGCAGACAGCGCTGGCTCTTTGGCTTTGAAACAGAGATGAGCACTGAACCCTAGAGTCAGATACGACTGGCTTTCGAGCAAGGGAAACCTTTACCTTTACTCCCCATAGTGCTCAGTGCACTCTCTGGGTACTCATTTTACCGACCTTGGAAGGCTGAGTCAACCTTGATACCTGGTCAGGATTGAACTCACAACATTATGGCTGCAGTAGAGCAGTAGAGCAGGTTAGCCACTGCTCCATCAGGGCTCCACTCGTCATACCCTGGTTTGGCAGTCTTGCTTTCTGCTGTTTCCCAGAGACCACTGAGGAACGGGTCACTTCCTCCTTCCTCCTCCTCCTCACCTGTTTCATTCCTGTTTCAGACGCCAGAGTGCACAGAACACTGTTTACTTTCCCACCAAAGTGGTACCTATTTATCTGCCTGCAATTTCTTGCTTTCTAACTGCTAGGTTGGTTGGCAGGAGCTGGGACAGAGATGGAGACTCACTCTGTCGTGTAGCACTCAGGTCTCGAACTGCTGACCTGCCGACCGTTCCATGCGCGCTGTCAAGTAATGCCTGCCACATGACCACGGAAACGTCTGCAGAAGCAGACAGCGCTGGCTCTTTGGCTTTGAAACAGAGATGAGCACTGAACCCTAGAGTCAGATACGACTGGCTTTCGAGCTGTCAAGTTCAACATCTTAACCATTAAGTCACTGTAACTAGAGCAGGCCCATTGAATTAGTGGGGATTTGGTGAGACAACTCCTTTGAAAGTTACACTGATTCAATGGGCCTACATTAGTTGCAATTGCTGTCGAACTACTAGGTTGGCAGGAGCTGGGACAGATGACGAGACCTGCATGGTCTAGCCATGCCAGCCTCATGACCGCGGAAACGTCTGCAGACATAAAGAGTGCTGGGTCTTTGGTTTAAATGGAGATGAGCACTGCACCCTAGAGTCAGATACAACTGGCTTTTGAGCAAGGGAAACTTTTACCTTTACCTTACCTAGTCTATAAGTAGGGGCCACAGTAGTTTAGTGGTCAAGATGCTGAGCTTGACGATCAGAGGTTCGGCAGGTCAGCAGTTTGAGCCCTGACCGCCTGCGCGCTCAATATCTGTCCCAGCTCCTGCCAACCTCACAGTTTGAAAGAAAGAAATTGCAACTAGATAAATAGGTACCACTTTGGCAGGAAAGGTAACAGTGTTCCGTGCGCTCTGCTGTCTAGTCATTCCTGCTACATGACCACAGAAACTTCTGCAAACACAGACCGTGCTGGCCTTTTGGCTATAAATGGAGATTGAGCACTGAACCAGAGAATTGGATAGCTTTTGAGCAAAGGACACCTTTGACTTTACACTTACTAGTCAATAAATGGCTAAACAGCTCATTGAGAGCCTGGGGCTGATAGTCAGATCCCCCACTGGGCCTCCAAGGAGAAAAGTTGACCTTTGTAGCCTTGGGCAAGCTGCAAAGTCTCAGAGCGCCCCCAAAAGAAGAGAATGGTAAACCACTTCTGAACACTCCGTACTGTACCTATATCCACCTGAGTGCAGACGGTTGATTGATTAAATACATCTTAAGTGTAGGGATGGCAGTGGCTCAGTGATTATGAAGCTTGCCTTGTTAGCTGGAAGGCTGGCAAGTCGGCAGTTCAAGACCCGAGTACTGCATGAAGGAATGAGCGCCCGTCTCTGTCCCAGCTCCTGCCAACTTGAAAGCAAGAGATTGCAAGTAGAAAAATAGGGACCACTTCGGTGGGAAAAGATCTTGAGGACATTCGGGTGACCCCTGAGTGGAGTTTCTCCAGCAAAACTCCTTTCAACCCAGAAAGCACCTTTGTGTGCTTCTGACACAACTTTAAAAAAAGATCCTAAGTGTAACAATGTAATTAACAAATGATTGCCAGAAAGGCACACCATGTGTGTGTATGTGTGTGTGTGGGGGTGTGTGTGGTTCTAGAGCAAATCAAGCTTGAACTGTCTCTGGAGGCAGAAATGGCAATGCTGAGGCTGCCCTACTTTGGCCACATCATGAGAAGGTTGACGAGGGCAGGGCATTTTGGATATCATTCATTCATAGGGTCACCATAAGTCAGAGATGACATGACAGTGTGTAACAACATCAACAAAGGGTTGCCCCACTTTTAGCATCATTTTAAAATTAGTATAACGGGCAAGTAATGATGCTAACCATTATCACATTTAGAAAGAATTAGTAACTATCCACCACAGACAAGGCACGATAAGTGTGACCCTTCTTAGGTAAAGGTCGCTCTTGCTCAAAAGCTAGTCATATCTGACTCTAGGTGGCGATGCTCATCTCTGTTTATAGCCAAAGAGCCGGCGCTGTCTGCATTTGCAAACGTTTCCGTGGACCTGTGGTAGGCATGACTAGACACCGGAGCGCACAGGACGTGGTTCCCTTTCCTACTGAAGTGGTCCCTATTTATCGACTTGCAATTTCTTGCTTTCGAACTGCTAGGTTGGCAGGAACTGGGACAAAGACAGGAGCTCATCCCGTCCTGCAGTACTCGGGAATCGAACTGCTGACCTCCCGTCTTCCAGTCAGCATCTTAGCCACTTGAGCCACTGCAGTCTCTATTTATCTACTTGTAATTTCTTGTTTTATAACTGCTAGGTTGGCAGGAGCTGGGACAGAGACGGGAACTCACTCCGTTGTGTAGCATTTAGGTCTTGAATTGCTGACCAATCTTCCAGTCATCAAGTTCAGTGTCTTAACCACTTGAGCCACACAAACATACACACACCATCATGGCCCATGACTTTAAAACATCGCGGACTGAGCTGGACCACATCCTGGTGTTATTCATGGTGTTTTCTAACTCCAATTGTATCACTGTTCTGGATACAGTAATTGGGAACTCATCTGAATCATATACAGCTATGAAAAATGAGACAAAAAAAAGGACTGAAGTGGGTACAGAGACCTGTATCGCCATCTTCCTCTGGTGTAAAGATGACTCTGGCCTCTCAAAGCTTATGCCAATCAATTTTGAGTTCTGGCCAGTTCTAGCAAGCTGGTAAAGCTTTGGCAATGCCTTCAGTAGTGGACTATCTGTCTCCTCTTCAAGGAGCAGCCTAGCACAGAACGGAGATATCCACCAGTCATCTTGTAAAGAAGTGACCAGATCAACTATGACCACAATAGTGGTGTGGAATAGTTGCAGCCTGCATTTTAGATGCACTACCTGTGCACATGAAATCACAGGTCTTCGAAGAACTTACAATATTTAAAGGCTGCCTTTTATATAAAAATCTTCCCAAGTTCAAAACTGCAGAACTTCACCAAATCGTGTTCAATAGAAAGAATAGGAACAATAATGCTAATCTATGACAGCATCCAACTTAGCAAGACTCAAAAGGAACCTGAAGTCTCTCGGAGAGCAAGTCAGCAGTTCGAGACCCGAGTACTGCACAACGGAGTGAGCGCCCACCTCTGTCCAAGCTCCTGCCAACATAGTAGTTTGAAAGCAAGAAATTGCAAGTAGCTCAAGTGGCTATGACGCTGACTGGGAGGCGGAAGGTCAGCAGTTCGATTCCTGAGTACTGCAGGATGGAATGAGCTCCCGTCTTTGTCCCAGTTCCTGCCAACCTAGCAGTTCAAAAGCAAGAAATTGCAAGTAGATAAATAGGGACCACTTCGGTGGGAAGGTATCAGCCCTCTGTGTACTCCGGTATCTAGTCATGCCTGCCACATGACCACAGAAATGTCTGCAGAAACAGACAGCGCTGGCTCTTTGGCTTTGAAACAGAGATGAGCACTGAACCCTAGAGTCAGACACGACTGGCTTTCGAGCAAGGGAAACCTTTACCTTTAAATATAGGTACCACTTTGGTGGGAAGGTAAACAGTGTTCTGTGCACTCTGGTGTCTAGTCATGCCTGCCACATAACCATGGAAATGGCTGTAGGCACAGACAATGCTGGCTCTTTGGCTGTAAACAGAGATGAGCACCGAGCCCTAGAGTATTATATGACTGGCTTTTGAGCAAGTGTGACCTTTACCTTTACCTAAGCAACCAGTCAGTGTGACTGATTTGAGGAAGATCTGCTTTTAAAAACTACGAAAAAGATCTCAATGGGTTTGGGTTTTTGATTGACCTCAGCAAAAGCTCTCATGATCTTCTTGACATGGCAATAGATATTTTTTTTTATTCTGACATTTGAGATCAAGCTAGAAACCATTCTTATTTGAACAGCAGCACCACAGGTTTGCTTTTAAAAAAAAAACAACTGGGGAAGATCCCTCCTGTTCATGGGGCTGAACATGGGAATTGGTGTGAAGAGGCTTGGTGACAACTTCACATAGCTGTGAAAAAGCCATCGAGCTGAGAAGATGCCTATTTTCCTTTTACCACTGAGGTGTTTATTTGAAATGGGTTGGGAGAAGGAAACAGCAGATTCAAATCCAGCCTTTTTGTCTCCTCTGTGTTGCTTCCTGTCTGCAGTCACATACTGGGAAGGTTATTTCCCTTTAAGTCCTCTGTAGATCTCTGCTAATTTCTTGATGACAGTCATGGTGACATTGTGAGTGTCTTTTTTTCCTGTTCAGTCGCACAGTTGATTCCGACCCTTTGCGACCTTATGGACCATTGCCCTCCAGGCACCTCTGTCCTCCACCATCCTCCTCAACCCACCCAGCTCTGTGCCCATTGTGTCCACAATACCATCTCATCCTTGGCCGCCCCCTTCTTCTTTAGCCCTCCACCTTTCCCAGCATCAAGGCCTTCTCAAGTGAATCCTCCCTTCTCATTTGATGTCCAAAGTACTTAAGCTTCATCTTTACTATTTGCCCTTCCAAATAGGCCAGGATATTCTGCTGCAGTAATAGAGTAGACCACACTGCCAGTGAGTAAACCAGGGATTCTCAACCTGCAGCCCGTGGGCTAGTTGTGGCCCATGGCACCACTTCACGTGGCCCCTCACTGCCTCCACCATACCCAGAAGTGTCATGTGGTGGAGGAAGGGCAAAATGGCTGTCCGGCCCCTGAAGCTGTCTTGAGTGAATAAGACCCGGCCCCCGGCTTTAAAAGGTTGAGAACTCCTGCCCTAGAGTTTCTCACTGCCTCTGATGCTCAGGCATGAATGTTGTTCTTCATGCCACCAGAATGAGAAAAATCCATCCACTATGCGTAATAAGAAGCAGGTTTGGGGTTGCAGTGTGAAGATCTGCCCATCCTGAGCATTGGGTTGAAAGACGTTCCTCCTGCCTTCCTGTCTCTTCCCACATACTGAAATGCATATTAACATCAGCAGGACTGACAAGCAGGCAGAACAAATAAGCCCACGGCCGAAATATCCATTTATTTGCTTTGGCTTCTTTGTTAGACCAAATTCTTTGCTGCTCGACACATTGGCAACCCCTGAGTAGATCTAAGCAAATAGCTGGGACGTACTCAGTTATGTGACAACTCCAGCCTCATTGTCTGACACCAATTCATGCAGGCGAAAGCTGCAATTCTTCACTCCCATTTTTTATCAATCAGAAGGGCGTGCACCAGTTTCTACTAGGGTTGGCACTAGGTCACCCTTGCTTGACAGCCAGTTGTATCTGACTCTAGGGTTCCGTGCTCATCTCTGTTTACAGCCAAAGATCCAGTGCTGTCTGTGTCTGCAGACATTTCCTTGGACATGTGGCAGGCACGAATAGATACTGGAGTGGACGGAATGGTGTTACCTTCCAACAAAAGCGATTCCTATTTATCTACATACAACATTTGGCTTCCAAACTGCTAGGTTGGCAAGAGCTGGGACAGAGACGGGTGCTCACTCCGTCGTGCAGCACTGCTGACCTTCCAGTCATCAAGTTCAGCATCTTAACCCCTAAGCAACTGCAGTCCCCTAGGGTTGGTCCTACTGTTAGGCAAAATGGGGCAGACATTTCAACCAGTAGATGCTGGGGATGTGGAGAGAAGGAGAAAGCTGTTGGAATCCACAGCTGAAAAAGCCCTGTAGAGCCTGCTGCTACTCAATGTTCATTCCTATCTGTTTAATTCAGAGCTTGAAGAGGGCTGCTAGAATCTGATACTTCTCGTGTCACAAGGAGGCCAACCTATAATGGAGCTGGTCTTTTAGGCTTCTGGCCAGGGCCACAATTTCAGACTGGGGGAAAAGGCTGTCCTCTCTCTATGGAATCTCCCATACACCTAGACCCATGATGGCGAACCTTGACATTCCAGGTGTTCATGGACTTCAATTCCCAGTGCTGGCAGATGCTTGGCTCTGGTGTAACTAAGCTCTTCCTTCATTCTATCTGTTCTTCTTTCCTAGTTCTTCTGCTGGCAGATCTTTGACAGTAAAACAGTCTCACAAGAAGAATGCCAACTGAAGGGTCTTGAGCAAGGGTACTCAAACTATGGTCCATGGGCTAGATATGCCCCCCAATGCTAATTCAACCGGCCCACAAAGCCCTTGTCAATCCCGGAAGCGTTCCGTACAGGCACATTTTACTTCCACTTCCAGGAGCGACGTGGTCCTCGTGGGCAAGATGAATTGGCATTGAGGCCGGATCTGGCCTGTGGGCCATAGTGACCATCCCCCCTGGTATTGCGCATAGTCCTAAACCCTGCATCTAGCAGATTTTAAAATTAAGATTTCAATAGATGTAGAATATAAAGATTAGAATGGGCCAACAAGGTTTGTCAGATTCAGTTTTTGATATGTCCATGTCTGTGACTTTGCTAAAATCTCAAGCGCCACCAACTGGAGCCTGATGCAAAAGATACAATTTTAGAATTGCAGAGATTTGTGCTCAGAAATCTATTCAGTCTTTCCTGCTGAGAATCCCAAATGTCCAGTCCAAAATTCCTGTCCTTCCTGCTCATTATCCCAGTTCCCCCCTTATTTCACCAGCAACACTTTGGGGATATCAGAAAGACTTCCACATAACTGGGAATCAGAAATCCTCAGTTATTTGCCACAAATTGCCCAAAAATCTAACACTGCACAACAACGATTTTGCTACTGGGAATAACACATGTGATTTACATGATATAAAGTGTGCTGCTTCCAAATCTGAACTCAGAATTTGCCTGTCACATACAGATTTTAAGGTGTGTTATTGCTATTCAAATGGTCGGTCATTGGGGTAATGTATAATATTTTTACATGGAAACATTATAACAGTTGCAGCTACCACCATGCCTGCTGCTGCCTCAGCTGAATCATGACCCCAGGTGGCATGCATGTTCCAGCAGCAGCCGGGCATATCTGGGCAAGTCAGTGAGCTGATGTCAGAAATAGGTATATAAAGCGAGATGTTTCTCTAGTGTGAAACCATCTTATTGGTTTAGTGTATGGGACCAAAGACAACCGGACAACCGAAAGGTTGGTTTAACACAGGTTTATTGCATTGCATGAGGTTCCAGTGAAGCATGAGGAATGGCGGTGATACATCTCCATATATACAGTAGCTCTCTACATTTGAATCTTGTAGCACGGTAGCTGATTGGTTGCTACCGGCGTGGCCTCGCCCAGGCACGCCTCTTTCTTCAGCTGCTGAATGCAGGTCTTGCTTCAGCTGCTGAATGCAGGTCTTTCTTCAGCTGCTGAATGCAGGTCTTGCTTCAGCTGCTGAATGCAGGTCTTTCTTCAGCTGCTGAATGCAGGTCTTGCTTCAGCTGCTGAATGCAGGTCTTTCTTCAGCTGCTGAATGCGGGGAAGGTTTTCCCGCGGCTGTCCGTGATTGAGCAATGTGAACCATGTGAGAGTGAACGCTCGCAGCTGCCCTCTATAGGCTGTCTGCTCGCGTTCCTTCATAGCTGATATCGTTTGTATCTGGAGTGGTTACAATCTTGCCTTACAGTATAATGAACATGCATACATACATAACATCCCTCCCCCCTAGGATGGGACGAAGTCCCGCAACCATTGTGGCTTGCCGCACGTTCGCTTGGGGCGTGCTTGCGCCTGCCCTAATTCTGGAGAGCCTGTGATCCCTGACTCCGCGGGCGCTTGTCCTGCAACGGGAAACGGGGATTCGTTAGTGGCTCTGTGGGGCGTCCGTGCCTGCCTTGCGCTTGGGGAAGGGAATGGGATGAACAGTTGGGAGGTAAATCCCTGCCTATTGCCCTCGGACCCCGGGGACCCTCCTAGTGTGAACCGCGGCACCGATGAGGTCGCCCTTGGGGAATGGCTACCTTCTGATCCCTGCTCGGGGGACCTTAAGACTGTGGTGGTGGGCGGACTCGCTGATGCCTCTGGTCTTGGAGGTGTCGGTCTCCGGAACATGGGCGCTATATTGCATTCTAACTCACAGGGGCTACTGGGACTGGAGGTACCAGGGGCTGAACTGAAACCCCTCTTTTCGCTAGGACGGGTGGGGGACCACTCCGCTAACTCCCCCTGGTACTGTAAATCAACGTCTAAACCTCTATGGGCCTCTGAGCCTCGGGGGGACTTCCGCGGCTTCCGCGGGGTATGAGTGTGGTTGGGGCTCCTCCTTTCTGACGGGGATTCCCGCAACCCGGGGCTCCTCCTCTCTGGCAGGGACTCCCGCAAAAGATTTCCGTGGATCGATTCCCTTTCCTCCCCCCTTGGTGGGGACCCATGCTCCCCTTTTCCTCCCCCTTGGGCTAAACGGGTGGGGGAGTACCCTAACGCTGAATCAATGCTGGCCTCATCCTCGTCTTGCTCTCCGGGGACCCTACGCCTGAGTTGGTCCACGTGTCGCCTCCACAGGAAACCTGTACTGGTCTCTACGCGGTATGAGACGGGGCCGGTTTGGTCTACTACGGTGCCCGGCACCCAGGCTGGCCCCGCGCTGGCGTAATTCCTGCAGTATACTGGGGCGCCTATGCCGAAACTCTTGGTGGGTTCCACCCCTATGTTCCGCCCCTTGTCCTCTACTCTCGTGGGGTCTAGCTTGGATATCCCCGTGGCCAGCTTCCTGCGCATCAACAGCTCTGCGGGGGAGTACCCTGACGCTAAGGGGGTGACCCTGTATCTCAGCAGGAATTGGCACAATTTCAGGTCGAGGTCTCCGGGACCCATGCGCAGTAGCGCGTCTTTCGTGGTGCGCACGAGGCGCTCTACTTGGCCATTGGTGGCCGGGTGAAAGGGGGCGGAGGTGACGTGCCGAATGGCGTTGCGTTCCATGAATGCCCTGAACTCGGCGGACGTGAAACAGCTAGCGTTATCGCTGACGAGGGTGTCGGGTAAACCGAACGTGGAAAAGACCCTCCTTAACTGTTTAATGGTTGTGGTCGAGGAGGTGCTCGAGACTGGAATGACCTCCAACCACTTAGAGAACGCGTCCACCACGAGGAGGAAAAGCGTTCCCCTGAATGGGCCAGCAAAGTCTACGTGAACTCGGGACCAGGGTCCCCTCGCAGCGTCCCATTCCCTAGGTGGCGAGCGAGCCTCTTCTGGCCTTGAGCTTTGGCACGCCTCACAAGTGCCGACCATGTGTTCGATGTCGGCGTCTAACTGGGGCCACCAAAAGTAACTGCGGGCTAGTGCCTTAGAGCGTACGATCCCCGGGTGGCTGACGTGCAGCAGTTTAAGCACCCTCGGCCGGAGAGACGTGGGGATCACTACCCGCTGTCCCCACAAGAGGCAACCCCTCTCCAGGGACAACTCTAATCTCTTTTTGAAGAATGTGTCGAATTCCGCTGCTGGGGAAGACACGGGCCACCCTTTCTGCACCCAGGAGCAAACTGTGGCCAGCGCTTTGTCCTTGCCTGTCGCTTTGGCGATTTCGGCCGGTACTACTGGAGGGGAGTCTAGGACCTCTATCATTAAGACCTGGTGGTCCCTCTCTACTCCGCCCACGTGGCAGCAATCCCGGGGAATGGGGGACCTCGACAGAGCGTCGGCATGGCTTATCTCCCTCCCGGGCCGGTATACCAACGCGTGCTGATACGCGTTGAGAAAAATGGCCCATCTGAGCATTCTCGGGGACAGGATCTGGGGTGTGGGCTTGTCTGCGGTGAAGATGCCCAGCAAAGGCTTGTGGTCAGTCACTATGGTGAAGGGGCGGCCGTACACGAAATCATGAAATTTCTTGGTCCCCGCAATTATTGCTAGTGCCTCTCTGTCTGTCTGAGCATAATTCCTCTCCGCTTGGGACAGGGATCTAGAGTAGAAAGCTATCGGGGCCTCCCTACCGTTCTCCAGCACGTGGCAAAGCACCGCCCCCACCCCCACCGGGGATGCATCGCATATCAGGACCACCGGGCGTTTGGGATTGAAGTGGGTCAGTACAGCATCTGATGCCAGGAGTCGCTTCAGGTCATTGAAAGCCTTTTCCTGGACGTCGCCCCACTTCCATGCCTCGTCCTTTTTTAACAATTTGTGTAGCGGTTCTGCCACGGCTGCCTTCCGCGGGAGGAAGGAGTGGTAGAAGTTGAGCAGTCCGAGGAACGACTGCAACTCGGGCTTGGAGGTGGGGCGAGGGGCCTTTTTGATGGCGGCTACCTTGGATTGGGCTGGCCTAATTCCCTCGGGAGTAACACGGAACCCTAGGAACTCAACCTCTGTAGCGAAGAAGACGCATTTGTCTTTCCGCAACCTCAACCCCGCCTTTTCGAATATTGTCAGGACCTTTCCCAACCTTGTTGCTAATTCGGCCCGGCTCCCCCCTGTAATTAATACGTCATCAAAATAGGGTAACACCCCCTCCAACCCCTTCAGGAGGCGTTCCACCAATGACTGGAAAATCCCGGGCGCCGAATTCACGCCGAATTGGAGGCGCGAAACCTGGAACGCCCCTTTGTGGGTGACTATGGTTTGTGCAGCAGCTGCGGCGGGGGTCACCGGGAGTTGCTGGTAGGCTTGGGCCAGGTCGAGTTTGGCGAAACACCTCCCCCCGTGTAACCTGGCCAATAAGTGGCTGACTACCGGCACCGGATACGCATTAGGGCGGATCGCCTTATTGATGGTGCACTTGTAATCAGCGCATATTCGGACTTCCCCGTTGGCCTTGAGCGCTGTTACAATTGGAGTTTCCCACTCCGCAGAATCAACAGGAACAAGAATCCCCTGGCCCACTAATTTGTCCAATTCCGCCTCAATTTTGTCCTTTAGTGCGAAAGGCACTCTGCGCGGTTTAAGTCTGATTGGACGCACTCCAGGGTCCAGGTCGAAAGTCACTGGGGGGCCCTTGAATTTTCCTAGCCCCTTTTTAAAAACCTCGGGGTGCGCGTCGCACACGCTCTGTATTGGATCAGTCCCGGCGGCGTGTGCTCCCACGGCGTGCACCCCCCCAATGAACAACCCCAGGGGCTGGAACCATTGAGTCCCGAGGAGGCTGCATTTACCCCCCTTGAGGACAACTAAGGGAAGCGTTGCGGTGTACTTTTTGAACTGGACCTGGAACTTCCCAACCCCCAACACTGGGATGCGGTTCCCCTGCACGTCCTTCAGCGTGGCCCTCAACGCCTTGAGCTTGGGCCGCACGCGGGGGGCGATTTTCATGAACTCCCCCTGGGAAATAATGGAGTATGAGGAACCCGAATCCACCTCCATCCTAACAGGGGCCCCTTGTATTACTACCTCAACGAAGTAACGGGGGTGCTCCGTGGAAACGCTGCAAGCCGGCGCGTCGTCCTCGCTGTCGTCGGAGACTCGTCCTACTCCGACCCGCGTCCTCGTGGTCCGTGTGCCGTCCTTCGGCCTCGTGGTGCGGTCCTGCCTCGTGGTGCGGTCCTGCCTCGCCGAGCGGTCTGGAGAACTCTGGGTGGCCTCGCGTCGTTTCCGGCAGACCTTGGCGATGTGCCCGCGCCGGCCGCAGTTGTGGCACTCGGCCTTGCGGAATGGGCATTTGGTGCGGGCGTGGGCGGCGCCGCAGCCATCGCAGCGCCGGCCCTCTCTCTGGACCCTCCGGACGTCCTCGTCGTCGCTGCTCTCTGCAGAAGACGAGTTCGAAGTCCGCCGGGCCGCGCGCACCGAACTCTCTGCCTTGGCGGTCTTCGGGCGCCAGTCCTGAAGTTCGTGCACCCCGGCCGACGTGGCCTCTGCGGCCTGTGCCGCGTCGAGGACTTGTTGCCACGTGGGAGGCGGCTCCCTTTTCATCAGCGCGCGCTGAGTCTCTGTGTCCCTCAGACCGCAGAGCAGGCAGTCCCGGAGGGTGACGTCGGGGAGTTCCCACTTGCAAGGGCCGGCGGCCAACCGCAGGGCCGCGGCGAATTCATCGACCGATTCTCCGGGTGCCTGGACTCGCCTCCAGAACGCGCTCCGAGCGGGGAACATCGCTATTGCCGGCCGGAGATGGGCGCGCAACGCCGCCAGGAGCTCTGAAGCTTTGAAGTCGCCCACCTTCCTCGGGGCGATCAGGTCCACCAAGGTCCTCTTGGTCTCGTGTCCGAGCATGCGGACGAAAATGGCCCTCTTTTTGGCCTCATCGGAGACTTCGAGCTCCACCAGCGCTGCGTTGAAGTCTATCTCAAACAGCTCCAAGTCTCCCTGCTTCTTGATCTCGTAGCCGGCGCATGTCTTGGTCCCGTGGGCAGCCATATCCCACCTTCGTCGCCAATTTAGTGTATGGGACCAAAGACAACCGGACAACCGAAAGGTTGGTTTAACACAGGTTTATTGCATTGCATGAGGTTCCAGTGAAGCATGAGGAATGGCGGTGATACATCTCCATATATACAGTAGCTCTCTACATTTGAATCTTGTAGCACGGTAGCTGATTGGTTGCTACCGGCGTGGCCTCGCCCAGGCACGCCTCTTTCTTCAGCTGCTGAATGCAGGTCTTGCTTCAGCTGCTGAATGCAGGTCTTTCTTCAGCTGCTGAATGCAGGTCTTGCTTCAGCTGCTGAATGCAGGTCTTTCTTCAGCTGCTGAATGCGGGGAAGGTTTTCCCGCGGCTGTCCGTGATTGAGCAATGTGAACCATGTGAGAGTGAACGCTCGCAGCTGCCCTCTATAGGCTGTCTGCTCGCGTTCCTTCATAGCTGATATCGTTTGTATCTGGAGTGGTTACAATCTTGCCTTACAGTATAATGAACATGCATACATACATAACAATTGGATAGTACAGCTAGGCCATAGTGAGTCCGTTTTGAGCTAAAGATGAGTAGGCTCAGCTGTGTTAATAAACTGGACAATTTTTGCTACATTTGTGGCAAATATATATTGTGTGATCAACGCAAGAACCTAACCAAGAGGGTGAGATTTGCTAATTTAAGATCCTGATGTCCTAGACAGAGTCGGATTTCAGATTTGGATTCAGTGCACTTGATTTAGTATAGGACACATGGATCAGACCAGGGGTTCCCAACCTATTCCCAGCGGGTTAGACTCAGCCCACAACACCATTCCATCCGGCCCATCACTGCCACCACCACACCCAGAAGTGGAAGCAGGTGTATTTATGTCAACCTTAAAACATGCCCGTGCATGTACAAAAGCGCCCGCGGCTGTTGTAAATGTGGAAGTGGGCACATTTATGACAGCCGTAAATGTGCCCACTTCTATTTCCAAGGGAAGTGGTCTGGCTTCAATTTCCAGGGGACATGGTCTGGCCCATTCAGCTGTCTGGGGGCACGGTCAGGTTGGCCACCCCTGGATTAGATCAAGTAGAAGACAATTTTTGTGTGTGATGCAATGTAATAGAATAGGAGGGGAAACAATTAACCATCCAGATGTTGTTGAACTCTAATTCCACGAAGCTGTGGTCAGTGATGAGGGTTGATGTGAACTGGACTCCAAGAACATTTGGATGTCCATAGGTCTCCCATCCTTCAACCAACAAAAGATCATCCTCTTCCTCCCTTGTCATGGCTCCTTTTACAATTTTTGACCAACGCCCTCCCTCCCCCTGCAAGCTAGCCACAGAAACACAGAAAAATGCCACTGAGACTATCAGTTTATTTGAGATTCCAAAGGAAACCCATTTATCAGCCAGTCTTCTAGAAGATTTTGAAAACAAGCAATGTCTGCTACCAACAGCTTGTTCCATAATTTGTTTTGTTATTCTTTACGCTATCAGAAAATTCTTGCCTAGTTTTGCAGTGAAAAGAAGACACAAGTAGCTGAGCAAGTTTCTTTAGGCAGGAGATCACCACAAAAATGGACTGCCTCTTGTAAACACCATCTGGACTGAAGAGATACGATGTAAGACAAATACCCCTTAGAACATCTGTAACCTAACATGTAATTTTCCAAGAGGGTTTACGTTAGATTCCTTAGTAGAACAACCATCAATATAAACTAGAAAAATGCACTATATAAAAAGGGAATTAAGGCTATGAGGGAAAGAACATGAAACAGAATCCTATGATAACATATCATTTTTGCTGTTGGAATGGCTGGAAGCCATTCTCGGTGCCCATCTCATATCAGTTATTTATAGCACGGAGCAGAAATGGGTAGAGTCAGTTTTAGCTAGCATGAGACAGAAAGGGTGAGTTTGCACATTTATACTTATTGTTCAGTGGTTCTTAGAGCAATGGATGACTTGGCAGTGTCAGACATAACAGATCCAATGCTAACCATCTAGCAAGGTGATCAACGTGGAACCACGTGGTGCACATTCAAACTTAGGGTGGAGTGATCTGATAGTTCTAGTCTCACTCTAAGATACCTTGAAGGATTACTTTGAAGATCCTGAACTGGGTTCCTGGGAAGGATGCTTTGATGAAAATGTAATAAATAAATAGATGATGGTAGAGTGGTATATAGCATTATATTCTAGCGAACTACCCATAACTTGTTGCTAGAATTCAAAAAGAAGAAGAAAAATTGCTTGCTGTGATCTTTGCATGCTAAAGTGCAAACATTGGGTAGTTGTAGGTCTAGATTTCCTATAATTATATTACCACATGTTAGGAATGCAGAGTGAACCCCTTGAGATGCAGGGGTGTGTCAGTGAAAATCCAAGAGCATGGTGGATAACACAGCAATGCAAGCAGAGGCTCTATGTTGTGCAAAGGGTTATTTTACTGGTGGCAAAAACAACGGTTCAAAAGTTTTCCAAGGTATATACAACAATAACAGAAGAAGTTTCAAAGGTAAACAAGGCAGTCTTTTCCTCTTCTTATCAGTCAGTTCAGTCACTGAAGAAAATAGTTCAAGTGTAATAGTCTGCAAAAGCAAAGTAACAAAGCAGTAATCCGTAGGCTTGTGTAGCAGCAACTAGCAGTCAACATTCAGCTACGGCTTCTCAGCAGTCCAACTTCCAGCATAGCAGCTTCTCAGCACTGAGCCTTCAGCATTTGACCATTCAGCTAAAGTTACTGTGACTGAGACCTTTCTTTTAAGCACATTGCTTACAGTCTAACGAACTAATGAAATCAACCTGCTTTGTCATACACACAGTACCCTTAAAGCAATATAGCAGAAGTACATATATCATCCTGCCCAATACTTTAGGCAAAGACTTATATCCCAACACCACAGCACTTTCTTTGGTGCTCTTTAAAATTAGCTGAATAGAGATACAGTTCTTAGAAGCATGGGTCACATTTAAATGTCTCAGCTAGGGATGCTATGATCAATCAAATGGTGACACTAAAAACACAAGAGGCTCCCTTCTCAGTTACCACAATATGAATGGGAATGACATAGGCAGTGGTGGGCATCAGCAGGTTCGCACCAGTACGTGCGTACCGGTAGTAAAAATGGCTGGCCCTGCCCACCTCCCCCTCTTCCTCGAAGAGGCTTTGGAGGGGGCTGGCTCCATTTCCGCCTTCATCAAAGGCTTTTCCTGGGCTCTGTTTCAACCCAAATAGCATCCCCAACCACTCCAGAGTGGTTGGGGAAGCACTTCGAAGTGAAACGGAACCCAGGTAAAGCCTTGGAGGAAGGGGGAAATGGCTTCGGAGGGGGCTCTTTGCTATAGAGCTATGAAAATAGAAGCCTCTTCTATTTTCATCACTCTATAGCAAACCGCTGAAGCCATTTCCCCCACTACTTCTATGCCTCTAGATGCTCATGCATGCATCACCATCTATGCCTCCCAATAGCTATTTATGGGGTACACAGAAAGAGCCTCCTCAAAGTTTGTGGTATTTTTGAACCACATTCGGGCGTGCCCTGATAATGCCAAACTATTGTTGCTAGCTAATCTTTCCACACTAGGTCAGGTGAAAGGAACGGCAGAATGACCCCACCAAAAGGTGCCCTCATTTTGGTAGTTTCACATCTGACCTAGACATGGAAGAAGAAGAAATTGCTATTTATTAAATAGGCACAGTTTTTTTTATTTCACTTTTCTATTTGTCCACTTCCTCCTCATGCTCTAGAACAGGGATTCTCAACCTGCAGCCCTCAGGCTGAATATCCATTTCATGTGGCCCCCCACCGCCTCCACCACACCAGGAAGTTCCATGTGGTGGAGGAAGGGCAAAATGGCTGTCCAGCCCCTGAAGCTGTCTGAGGGAGCGTGACCCAGCCCCTGGCTTTAAAAGGTTGAGAATTCCTGCTCTAGAACCCTGGTAGCTAACCTCGGCACTCCAGCTGTTCTTGGACTTCAATTACCAGAAGCCCAAGTCAGCACTCCTGCTGATCAGGGCTTCTAGGAATTGATGTTCCAGAACAGCTAGAGTGCCAAGGTTAGCCATCACTGCTCTAGAATCTAGCGCATGATACTCTGGTTTTTTAAATTCCATATGTTGATCAATTCATCAAATGACAGTTATGTCCTCTAGATGACAATTTTGGTCTTTGAACAGCTAGTGGCACCATCATCATATCTAAAATTCAATCACATATGATAAGTCTCTCTTGCTCAAAAGCCAGTCATGTCTGACTCTAGGACAGGGGTTCCTAACCTATGGCCCACGGGCTGGACTCAGCCCCTGATGCCATGTCATCCAGCCCATCGCTGCCTCCATCATACTCGGAAGTGGAAGTGGGTGCATTTACGTCATCCATAAAACACATCCATGGCTGGTGTAAGCACAGAAGTGGGTGCATTTACATCAGCCAAAAATGTGCCTGCTTCCACTTTGGGGGAAGGGGCATGGTCCAGCCTGTGATGCTGTCTGGGGTCGTGGTCATAAACCATGACAGAAAAAGGTTGGCCACCTGTTGTGTCCAAACGAATATTAATGCATATTGCTTTAAGTTGCAATCGGCATTAAGTATTTGCTATAATTGTGCACCCCTTTCTGTAAGGCACCTTATTCATATGTTTTCAATGTACCCTGATTGGTTTACACAGGCTTCCCGCCTTAGCAAAAGCCCGGGCAAATGTATCACTGTAACTGCCATTCTGTCTGTATATAAGTTGCTACTTCGTCCCTGTTTTCCCCAGTCCGAAACACTCTGAACTGAGCTGTAATAAATGACTTGTTGGTTAACCATGATCTGCTGGCACGTTGCTGATTAATACTCGGACTCAACACCACCCCTGCTCTAGGAGGTGGTGCTCATTTCCATTTACATCTAAAGAGCAGTGATGTCTGCATTTGCAGACATTTCCATGAACATGGCTAGATGCTGGAGTGCATGGAATGCTGTTACCTTTCCTACTGAAGTGGTACACATTTATCTACGTGCAATTACTTGCTTTTGAACTGCTAGGTTGGCAGGAGCTGGGACAGATGATGGGATCTCACTCTGTCATGCAGCACTCAGGTTTTGAACTGCTGACCTGACAACCTATGTCAAGTTCAGCATCTTAACTACTAAGCCACTGCAGTCCCCCAGCAAATATGATAGTTAGCATCCTTAATCTTCTGTGTGGAAAAAAGCACAGTGAAATAATGACATCCATCTCCTTTTTTCCAATTAACAAATGTTACCTGTAGGTGTTAATCCCAACTATCAATGAGGATTCTCTAAAGGAGGAGGGACCTCCCCTTTGACAGGGAGATCCATGGTCCCAGATGTCACATATATTAGTCCAGTTTTATGACAGTGTTACAGACAATTATCAATACCAAAGTCCATAGCTGCCACTCCAAACTCTGCCTTGCAACATCTTCAGTCATTTACCTCAATCCATACCTGTCAACCTGCAGCTCCGGCAAAACGGGACCTGCGCACATCGGTTGTGCGCAGGTCGCGTTCCACACATGCGTGGAAAGGTTTTACCCCTTCCACGCATGCGTGGAAGCGCTACGCCGCTTGTGCAGCCCTTACGCAAGTGACGTAGCACTTCTGCGCATGCGTGGAAGGGGTAAAACCCTTCCGCGCATGCATGGAAAGCGTTTTCCCCCGCTGCCAAATTACGGGGTTTTGGCAGCGGGGGGCGGGTTATGACGTCAATCGACGTCAATTTACAGGGTAATCCCAGCCAAATCGGGAAGGTTGACAAGTATGCCTCAATCCCATTTCAGAGGCTCACTGACAATCGGCTCCCAAGCAATGAGGGTAACACTCATTAAAGTGCAGCATAAGTAAATTTGACTTTGTTTTGGCTAGTTGACTTCTTGTCTGATTTGGAGACACATAAATGTGCTTCAAGACAACTACATTTCAGCTGACATGGCAACAGGCGAAGTAACATAAAAACATATCTGACTTGCCGCGGTATGGTTCCTCCATTAATTTATGTTTCTTACAAGCCAAGAAAGCTCACAGAATAAAATTCCAACCATCTCCCTAGTCTCTGTATTAAATTCTACATTCTGCAGAAGCCTCAAAACACCGTGTTAAAAGTATTGCTGTTTCCTCAAAAGAGCTCTAAAATGCACCATTTCTGGGACTAAGAACTAGAAATTCTGGCAACCTCCAAGCAATAAGGATCTCAATAGGATTGTGGTGATATATATATATATTTTACTATGTTCACTGTGTTGTTCTGGTGGCTGTTGTCAAGCGAAGCATTCAATTCCTTTTGTATAGTTTCTGAAATAGCGTTTGCTGGACGAAAGTCCTCGAACCTGCATTCTTTTTTGCATGGAATCTCTCCTAGAAAACAGACGGCATCCCCATTTACATTTTTCACTCAGTCCAATTCTTCTAGTCCCAAATAGATGCTTTTGATTGCTAATATCATAGGGCAATTTTCTGCTTACATGAGTTGCTCTGTATCGCACAGCATGGCCATCCTAATTTGATTAGTTCTACACATTTATTTATGTTTGTTGGATATCCTCTCTCCTGGCACCAAGAATGAATTTCCAGCTATCCTGCTGACATCCCTGTATTGTATTTTCTGCGTTCCGCTGCCTGATCTGGATTCCAAGGGCAGAACTAAGCTTACACCTCCATGCTGAGCGCTTAAGGGCTAGCATGCAAGGACTCTTTGCTGAGATGCTGTTCATGTTCACTGCTTGCTAAAGGCTAATGTCTAGCTCTGAAAAGAAATTAACTGACTTGCTTTACCAATGTCACCACCATCATTTGGGAGGGGGGGGAAGAGTAGGGGGAATTCCAATCTCAAAAAGCAAAAGGAGTCATCTTAGAAAAAAAGATAAATAACATTCTTTTGGAATGCTTCCAAATATCACAAGTTTCTGTCTTAATTCACCAAACACCCCGATGGCTGAAAAATGAACAAGCAAGAAGCTGTGAATTGGGGCGTGGATCTCTTTCTCCTACACACAAAGAGAAAATTAAATAATAATAAAGAAATACATCAACTAACAGAGAGGCATAGGGAAAGAAAATGTGGGTGGCCTGAATGAGACTTTTTTTAAAAATGGTTTTAGAGGAGTTTCCTGGAAGCATGCCCGGGGTAATTAAAGAACAGGTAATTCTGAATGCACAGAAGTGTAACAAAGAAAATGTTACTTTATAGTATCACAGCCATGCTCAAATATCTGCCCCCTTTCTATACAATGGGACGTACAGGGTAATGGCACATATGGAATTGCAGCAATTGACCACCATAACAGCATCATTTACTAGGAATAACATATGCACTATTCAAACATTAGTGTATAAGTGATTCCAACACTATTCAAACATTATGGGACTGTGGTGGCTCAGTGGTTAAGAAGCTTGCTTTGTTTGTAGGAAGGTCGTCAAGTTGGCAGTTTGGGACCCGAGCACTGCATGATGGATTGAGTGCCCATCTCTGTCCCAGCTCCTGCCAATTTAACAGTTTGAAAGCAAAAAAATAGGGACCACTTCAGTGGGAGAAGATCTTGGGGACATGAAAAGAGCCTCATTCAGGCATCCCCTGAGCGGAGTTTCTCCAGTAAAAATCCTTTCAACCCAGAGTAATTTCTAACACATTATTATTATTATTATTATTATTATTATTATTATTATTATTATTATTATTATTATTATTATTATTATTATTATTATTATTATTATTATTATTATTATTATTTTGTTGCCCTACTCTGGCGATGATCCTGAGGACTTGGAGTTCGGCTCCGATGTGGTTGTTGAGCCTGCTCCTTGCTAAATCCTGTTTAAGTTGTTGAGCCGAAGGCTCCTCTTAAAGCTCTGACAGCTTTGGTACCTTTGCCACAAAATAAACATTTTGGTAAGATTTCTAATTTGTTTGGTGGTATGTAGCATGCTTCCTTAAACGTGAAGGGCTATTTCTGCAGGGTGACCAAATAGTGTGGATGAATTATGTTTGCAAGGCTATCCTTTTACCATAGCTCCTCAAACTTGGCTGTCCAGGTGTTCTTGGACTTCAATTCCCAGAAGCCCTGATCAGCAGGAGTGCTGACTTGTGCTTCTGGTAATTGAAGTCCAAGAACACCTGGAATGCCAAGGTTGGCCATCACTGCTTTTTACTAATGAAACTGATTTAGTCAATGCCCACCATTATGTAGCCCAAATAGTACCATCCAACACCCAAACATCCAAAACCTGTACTGCGTACTGTACAGTTTGTTTCTCGTTCCACTTATTATTTAGAAGTAATGGCTGGAATCCTATTGATGATTGTGTGAGCTCCATTTAACTTGCTATAGATAATTCCCACTAATTGATACATCAGGATACATCTCGCTTGATCAGGCAGATGACCGAGATACATCCTGGCATTGCAGTCATTAGTCCAAGTCATATAAACAAGTATAAGTTTCTGGCCAATGGTTTGTACTATTTCACTTTTCAAAAGTTTGGAATAAAAGAAGCAGAGTTTGGGAAACATCCAGGCTTGGGCTACAGTTCCAAGAATCTCCCAGCCAAAGGATTATGGGAGATAAAATGTAAAGGTCGCACTAGTTCAAAAGTGAGGGTTTGGGAATTTACTCACAACTGACTCTAGGGTTCAGTGCTCATCTCCATTTATAGCCAAAGAGCTAGTGCTGTCTGAGTCTGCAGACATTTCCGTGGACATCTAGCAGGCATGACTAGATACAGAATGCTGTTTACCTTCTCACCAAAATGGTACCTATTTATCTACTTGCAATTTCATGCTTTCGAACTTCTAGGTTAGGAAGAGCTGGGACAGATAAGAATGTCTCTGAGGTATGATAGCTAAATAGAACCACCATGCCCAGGTATAATTTACTTTCAGTCCAGATGTTCAGAACAAACAACATGGAATGGCTCTTCTCTTTATATGCTTTCTATAAAGCAGTAAGATTTTCTTCTTCTTCTTCTTCTTCTGTATCTGAATATTGTCAAACATCATGGCGATCAGCCATAAAGATTGTCCTGAGAATATAATGCAATGGCCTTTCATCTGCCTTCTACATCGCAGCATGACACCCGTACCACTGATCCAATTCTGCGAGTCTCTTTCTGGTCCTGAGCCCTTTTGGCACCCAAAGTCCTCAATGGCCCCAGGCCGTTTGTAAGATGAGGAGTGAGTAAGAAGCAAAACTGCACTGAGACAAACAGGTGTCTGGTAAAGGGAGTGTTTTCTCTCTAGCCTAGACAGCTTATCAAGGGCAGTTTCCAAAGGGAGGGGGAGTTGACCTTGACATGGAGAAGAGCAAAGAGGCTGTATAGTTCTGGCTGATAGTTACCTCAGAGAGGGCAAGGCAAAAAGGCCCCAGACCAGTGATGGGCAGTCTTGGCCCTCCAGCTGTTCTTGAACTTTAATTCCCAGAAGCCCAAATCAGCACTCCTGCTGATCAGGGCCTCTGGGAATTGATGTTCAAGAACAGCTGGAGGGCCAAGACTGCCCATCACTGCCCCAGACCATTGTTGTGAAGGCCAGGATTAAATAACAACTGTGATTGACAGGAGGAGGTGATGGAAATTGTATAAAATGAAGCAACATGATGCCACATGTGCGTGGGTGTGAATGTGAATGTGAATCTAAGTTAGTCTTCTTTTTCACTTGGTGAATGTTTGTTGTTAAAGGAAGGGACCATGCTGACCCAGATAGGCTTATTATTTTGGCACTTTTTCTGGGAAATGTTCCTGGTTTGCACTGCAATAAATCACTCAGACTGCAGAAGAAACTGTGTTCAAGTTCTCTTTGATGCTGGGAAACCTAAGAAGCTGAAGAATTGGCAAATGGGTCACAAAAAAATGCTATCAGCCTAGGTCTTGCAGCTCTTATATGGTGGCAGTGGTGGGATTCAAACCCATGCCTCCAAAGAGACTGGAGGGTAAGCTGGTTTCCCCATGCTCAGATAAAGGGTTCAAGCCTTGTGTTCTATAAAGAATCAAGTCCTGTATAAGTGGACTTGATTCCGAGTAATGTAAATTGTTATCTTGTAATATGATCACATCACTTGTTTTTTCTTTTCTATGCCACACTAATAGAAAGCACTTGTAGGTAACGTGCAGGTAATTAACTAATTAACTGGTGTTCCTCACTCCCTGATGAAGTAAGAATTGGGGTGTCCAAAACCCCAATTCTTTCCTTGAGGAGGACGTGTAAGATGAGGAGAGAATAACCCTCCTGTTAACTATCAGAAAGAAGCAAAACTGCATGGGGACAAACAGGTGGCTGGTAAAGGGAGTATTTTCCATCTAGCCTATACAGCTTATCAAGGGCAGTGTCCAAAGGGAGGGGGAGTTGGCTTTGACAGGGAGAAGAGCAACAAATCTGTATAGTTCTGGCTAATAGTTACCCCAGAGAGGGCAAGGCAAGAAGGCCTCAGACCATTGTTGTGAAGTCCAGGATTAGATAACATCTGTGATTGACAGCAGGGGGTGATGATGCCACATGTGTGTGCAGGTGTGAATGTGAATGTGAATCTAAGTTAGTCTTCTTTTTCACTTGGTGAATGTGTGTTGTTAAAGGAAGGGACCATGCTGGCCCAGATAGGCTTATTATTTTGGCACTTTTGCTGGGAAATGTTCTTGATTTGCACTGCAATAAATCACTCAGACTGCAGAAGAAACCATGTTTGAGTTCTCTTTGATGCTGGGAAACCTAAGAAGCTGAAGAATGGGCAAATGGGCCATAGAAAAATGCTACCAGCCTAGGTCTTGAGGCTATTATACTGGTAGTGATGAAGCTGCTGCCCTCCATCAAGAGGGATTGAAGTGGGGTTTAGTCCACTTGAGGACCATCACCCTTCCCTGTGGATTTTGGCACCCAAGGCCATTAGTCCTCATGGTTGTCAGGCTAGTTAACCGCTGCCTGGCCCTCAGCATTTTGTCACTGGCTGTATGGTCTACTCTATTACTATGGTACACTTTCACATCCATACATGCGGGGAGTGAGAAGGCTTTGCCATGCCTCCCCCCCCCCCATCACCTCCTTGGAGGCCTCCAGTGTGGAAAGCAGGGATTGGAGGAGGCAGGGTTGGTTGCACTTTGTACTGTTCTGCTGGAATGTTCTCCGTGGCATTAGGGATCACAACGAAGATGATTGCATTTGTTTGGAGCTCTGTTGTAATCAAGGTTGAGCGTCAGGATGTCCAGGAAGAGGGGACAGGTAGCAGGGAGAGCCCACCCCTCCCAAGAAGGGAGCAGGAAAGGAGGTTATCTCTGATTCTTCTGATGAAGATATTGCCCCCCTTTTGCTATTGGCCCCTTTTGCTAAGAGGCTTTGGGCATTGAAGGGGGGAAGGGGGGCTCTCCCTCCCCCACCGCTTCCTAGCCAGGGGTCTCTTAAGAGAGGAGGCAAGGGCAGCAGGGGGCAGCACTTAAAAGTTTCATGCAGGAGCTGGAGAGTAGGCTCTCGCAGTTGAAGGTGAGGAGATCGATCATCCCTCCCTCCCAGCCGCCTTGTTTGGAGCAGTTTTTCCCAGGCAAAATGGATGATAGGAAACTGGTAGAGGCTGCAGAAGTGGGTGAGATGGCCGTGGAGATGACCAAGGCTGCAAAAGCTGTGTTGGGAAGTACAGGGGACCCGGGCGATATGGAACAGGAGCAGGACAGAATGGACCCCATGCTGGACCCGAGCATTGTGCTGCGGCACAATGTGGTGTGGTCACCCAGGCCAGCCAGGGTTTTTAGCACATCCTGAAGTAGTTGGAGGCTCTCAGAATTCACGGGGATCCAAAGGTGGTGGTACTGCACTTGAGGGGTGCACTAGTAGGGATCATGTGAGAGGAGGACATCGTGGGGTGGCCCAAATTAGGGCAGCTTGGCCCGGGGACCATGGTGGAAAGTATGGAGGGGGTTGTCAGATTTGGACAGGGGAGGGGCTTCAAATCAGCTGCTTGGTAAGGTGGGAGTAGTGGTTTGCTTTTTCCATGGCTGGGAACAGGTTTGTGGATGCACCTCCCACTGGAATGGCCTCTCTTCCCTAGGGTTTTAGCTGGGCAACTCATTCCGTACTTCTGGCCCCTGTGTTTGTTGACATTTTGTTAAGTTAATAAAGTGGCCCATTTTTTCTCCACGTCGGAGTCCATCTGTTTGTTTGTTTGTTTGTTTGTTTGTTTGTTTGTTTGTTTTGGGGGGAAGGGGGCAATGGAGTGGCAAAGCAAGATAACCTGGCCAGACTTTTAGAAGTATCTTATTGCTTTCAAGGACACCCTTATCCAATCTAACAAGACTCTTATTATTATGAAGCTTTCCGTGTATGTTCTGTTCTTCTGATATTTGCTGAGATGTCAAGCCCTTTAGCACTACTTACCTTTCCACTTAGTATCAATAGGAGTTTTAAAGCAGTTTCTTCTGATGAATGACATCTTTAATGCCATTTCATTCCAGAAAAGCTCCAGCTTTTTCTAAGCTGTTTCTCTGTAGAATTATTTAACATTTCAACTGCCCTAACCAATTAAGGATTAAATTTGATCTACCCATTTCTCAGCCAGTACTAGCAACCACCTCCCCATTTCCTTCTCCAGAATGGGAGATAACTGAAGATAGGAAGCACATGCTGCCAAATTCCATGAGTGGGATTTCATGTATCTTAATCATCAACCGAGAATCATTCTGCAAAGGCTAATTTTTTAACCATCAGTGAAATGCAGTTTCAACCCAGCCAATTTGGGGCTATTGTAAACGTAGCTTCCACTCCAGCTACATTGTCTAATATTCAGAGAGAGAGAGAGTCTTGACGTGTTTTAATTCATTTCACATTTATGCTTCACTCTCTTTTGAGAAAAGATGGCAGCGGTAGTTTTTTGGATATAGCACCATGGCTGGGGACGTTGTTGTCTAGAAAGATACTTTGTACAAGTTTATCAGAAAACAAAAACAAAAGAAATAATAATAATAAAGATAAAACCAAAAATACTGCAGCACTTTAAAGACTAACTGCTATATTTTTACTGTGAGCTTTCGTGGATCAAGTCCACTTCATTAGATAAAGGAGTAAAACTTCGAGGCATAGTTTATATACACCAGATGCAGGGGTCAAGATGTCTAAAGGCAAATGTATCACAAAGAAGTGAGATAAACAGTAATCAAGCAGAATGACAGACAAGCATGCATATCAATACAACTTCCTACAGCTAGCAATAACAAATGATTATTCAGAAAGAAGTCTGGCTTTGAAGCAGGACTGCCAGAAGGCAACCATTTGTGGAAACCATGTTTGTCACTGGCCATTAATGCTCACATTAAACTCACAACATTTCTTTTTGGATGGTGTAAGGGTGTTATGGTCTCAGGCCCCTTGCCTTTGACCCACTACATAAGAACATAAGAACAGCCTTGCTGGAACAGGCCACAGCCCATCCAGTCCAGCATTCTGTCTCACACAGTGGCTCACCATTTCCTTCAGGGTATTCCCAAGCAGATGCCTTCCTTCACCTGCTTAGGAAATGGCATTGAGAGATATCCTGCCTATCTCTCCAACCCGGAGGTTGTCCTTAGGTATCCATAACTATAGCCATTGATACCCTTGTCCTCCATGAACTTGTCTAATACTTTCTTAAAGTTGTCAAGACTGACAGCTGTCACCACTTCTTCTGGCAGGGAGTTCCATAGACCAGTAATCCTCTGGGTGAAAAAGTACTTTCTCTTATTTGTTTGAGAACTAGCACCCAAAAGTTTCATGGAGTGCCTCCTAGTTCTAGTGTTGTGCGATAGGGAAAACAGTTTTTCCTTATCTACTTTGTCCACACCATGCATGATTTTATAAACTTCAATCAGGTCACCTCTTAGACACCGTCGTTCAAGAGTGAAGAGGCCCAACCATTGCCATGCCTGTCAAGTTTCAGGAAATTTCTGTAAAAAAAAAACATATTTTACACTCTTTCCCGCCGTCATCCCATATTAGTTAGACTGCAATTAGACTGGAGTTAGACTGGAGGCCAGCACAGGATAAGCATAGCTGTCCAGTTTCCTGTTTTGGCCAGGAAACTTCCCTTGTTTGACAGAAATTTCCCAAAACCTGACAGGTATGACCGTTGCAGCCTCAGATTGTAAGGAAGGTGTTCCAGTCTCCTAATCATTTTGATTGCCCTACCACATAACTCAGTCCACCTTCAGCACCTGTACCCCTCCGTGAAGCCCACACCCCCTTGGTGTCGCCTCTGGGTACCTATGGACCAGCTTCAGGCTAGAGAAACTGTGATAGGTTTCATCCACTAACTATTTGTGGTTGCAAAGCAGCCAGATCAGGTAGGACATGTGGTTTAAAAAGGATTAAAGTAGCTTAAGGTAGTGTTACCAAGACACCAGACCTCTTCCAGCCAACTTACCGCATTACCCCAAGGACATCTGCCCGTCCTACCAGAGCAGACCAAAGGGGCTCCCTAATGGTTCCATCAGCTAGAGAGGTTCGCCTCTCTCGCACTAGAAGGAGGGCCTTTTTGGCATCTGCTCTGGGCCTGTTGAACCTCCTGCCGACAGAGCTGTGCCTCCAGACAAAGCTTCTGACCTTCAGAAAAGACCTAAATACCTGGTTGGCACAGGGGTGTGGGATGCTGCAGGTGGGGCAGCCCCCCACCCCTGCTGGCTTATATAAAAGGCTGTTCGGGTTTTTAGTTTCAGTTTTTAATTTATTGTGGCTGGGACTGTATTTTAATGGTTTTTAATCATTAAATGTTTTGGTGATTTTATTGTTATGTGGTTTTATATTTGAATGTTTTATGGTGTTTCTGAGCCACCCAGAGTCGCTTCGGCGAGGGGGTGGCAATAGAAATCTAATTAAACAAATAAATAATATAATAAATTTAGTTCTATAAGGACCAGAGACCACAGTTCTAGGTATAATCATATTTTATTACAGTTATTAGTTTAAGAAGACTAAAACAGAGGAACTTGGTATACTTCAACATTAACAAAAGCAAACCTTTCTAGCTGCTTGCTTGGCCTAGCCTGGCCTATTAACATGAAGACTACATTTTGCTAGCTTTTACTCACAAGCCTCCAAGGATGAAAGCGATCCAAAGCATGGAGAATCTCTTCCCTTTTCCTCATCCTTCTTCTCATATCAAAACACATTTTTCCCAATCATCCTTCCTTCTGAAGAGTTTAAATCAATTACAGCACAGCATACAATGCCCATCAAAACTAGTTCAGTTTCCACAGTCTCCAGCTTGTTATGACTACAAGTACAATAAACCACCCATCCAGCACCTGCTTTGAAGGTCACATTCCTTCTCTGCCACTGAAAACAAGAAATCAAAATCTACTTTACTCTTAAAATGCAAAGCACCTCTCCCCCCCTCCCCCATCTATTCCTTTACAGGTGGAAAAACCATATTTCTGTCCATTGCTTCCTCCCCCATTCCTTCTTCCAAGAATCCTTCATCTTTCCATCTTCTTCATCTGTTCTCCGTCCCATCTAATCCTATTTTTCCAGGTCTTTCTTTGCTTTGACAGATTCACTCGCTGCTGAAGAAGACATTCTGACATACCCTTTATGGTTCATGCCCTCTGCATGCCATGAAAGATTCCCTTGAGAGCCTTTCCAATCACTGGAGAGGACGCAATAGCTACACTGCTGGAATAGGAAAGGAAATAAAATCCCCTTGTCTCCCCTCCTCTTAGTCATTGATTTCAGGGGCCAGAATCCCATTGCATTTTTAGGGATGGAAAGGGAGAAATGTAGAAGTTGGTTGAGTTTGAGAAGGTTATCTTGCTATGGTAACAGAGTAGACCATACTGCCAGCGACTCAACGCCAAGTGTCAGGTGGAGGTTAACTATCCTGATAATCCTGAGGACAAACAGCCTTGAATGCTGAAGTCTACAGGGAAGGGTGGTGGTCCCCAAGTGAATTAAACCCAACTTGAATCCATCTTATGGAGAGCAGCAGCTTCATCAATACTGGCATGGAGCCGAGGAGGACTTTGCGTGCTCAGGACCAGAAAGTGACTCATGGAATTGGATCAGTGGTACGGGTGTCATGCTGTGATGTAGAAGGCAGATTAAAGGCCACTGCATTATATTCTCAGGACAGTCTTCATGGCTGATCGCCATGGGGATCACCAATATTTGCATTCAGATACACCACAAGAAGAAGAGGAAGAAGAGGAAGAAGAAGGAGCTGGTGCAGAGCATTGGGATTAGCTGATGAGTTGCAGGGCACATGAGCCAGTCCCCAAATTGGACCAAATTGGCCCATGCCACCGGCTATAGTTTACAAGAGCTGAGCAGGGAAGTAGAGGACAGCACACCAACTCCATGATGCCTCTTCCATGCACATAAAACACTTAGGATTTGGCTCAGTGGATCTACTGTAAGCATGCCCACACCGAGTTTCCATTCACATTATTTCAATAAGCAATCTAAGGCTAATTTAATTCTCACAAGAAAGAAAGAGTGGCAGTTGTTAGGTTTTTATTTCCCACTATTTCCATTTTAACACAATATAAGATACATCATTGCTGTCCATGTTGTTCTGTCCTGAATCATGTAATGGGCTGGTAACACCAGGTCAACAGTAGGGTCATGCCATTCATTATGTTCAGGTAGATACTACAAAGAAGTGCATATACAGAAGTAAAACTCTGTTTTTGTTGTAAAAGCCTTATTTTGCCTCCAGTAATTTTAGCCTTTTGTTACCAAAAATAAATTACTTGGATACATAGCCTTCCACCCAATGGCCAGTCCTTGCCAAAACTTATTTTGAAATGCCCAATATCTGCTTTTAATTTGCAGCTCCTGATTTCTTACACATCCCCTTTTTAAAACAAAATTCCTAATTTGCAAACAACACTGGCAATTTGACTGTCTGGTGTCAAATCCCAGAGAGAAATATTCTGGCATGCTGTGGACTTTAAAGTTATTTTATAAACCATTGTTTCTAGCGGTTGCTGTGACAGCACTTCTTTAATTTCTTATTGTGTCTGGGTTCAGTGGAATGTGCTTGGTTTTGCCTACCTCAGCAACGGGAAGATCTGAAATTTCACAAGAGCAGAATGGACAGGAAATGAAATTACACTGTTATTCTGATAATGGCTCATTTCTACAACACTGGAATCAACATCAGTTCTCCAGATGTGTTCAGTGTGAGCAGGGCTACACTTTTAAAACTAGCTTTAAACAGGTATTTAAATAAGTTGTGTCGATAACCATGTTTGTGTTTACTGATCTGTAATGTAAAGCTATGTGTGGCTCTGATAGAAATGGATGTGCCTCAGCACTTGCTTATCCTGATGAATAACCAGTATTGTGGACAAGAATCCACTGTTAAAAGAAAATATGGTGGGACCAAATGGTTCATTACAGGCCAAAGTGTCAAACAAGTGGGCATCTTATCTCCCTAGCTGTTCAATTAGTACACCGCCATTGGCTGCAACTCGTATCAGAGAATGAATTTTTTCCCCCTGAAGCAGGAAAAATGCCACTGGTATGAATTTGTTTAAGGTGGATCCCAGCTTGCCATGAAGTGACCCACATGCTGTGATCACTGAGCCATCTCCTGCAGCACACATGAAATGAGACATGCAGGATTTAACACCAGGACTGCAGTGGTCTGCCGCAGCCTTGAGGATATTATCAAGGTGCACCTTTACAGCCAATCCATCTGGCATGGCCTCTACTGTCTCTATGACAATTGGGAATCAGGGTTCCTCCTCTCCAATCTCATTGTTCTGTGCAGGACAATGACAATAAAGATTTATCTATCTATTGCTGTTGGGCCCAATATGATGGTTTCTAGTGGCATTTCCTCCACTGAGGGGACCGTCACCCCACCTAAAGAGGCTCATCTACCTGTAGCTATTGGCACCTTTAGGGAGTCAGGTTATTTACCACTGCCCAACAATCAGCATTGAGTTGCTGGCTGTACTGTCTACGTCCAGCCAGACTGAGACCTTATTTTACTGAAACTAGATTAGATTCAGAAAGGGAAAGTAGTGAAAGAAACATCAACAATTTGAGGCAAAAATGATGAAACTGAGGTTTTTCTACTGTGGACGCATCATCAGAAGGTGGCTCAGTGGTTAAGAAGCTTGCCTTGTTAGCTGGAAGGTTGGCAAGTCAGCAATTCAAGACCCGAGTACTGCATGATCGATTGAGCACCCGTCTCTGTCCCAGCTCCTGCCAACCTAGCAGTTTGAAAGCAAGAAATTGCCAGTGTTGTTTGCAAATAAATAAATAGGGACCACTTTGGTGGGGTAAGATCTTGGGGACATGAAAGGAGCCTCATTTGGGCGTCCTCTGAGCAGAGTTCCTCCAGCAAAAATCCTTTCAACCCAGAAAGCACGTTTGCTGGGAAAACTGAAAGGGCAGCAGGTCAGCAGTTCGAGACCTGGGTGCTCAATCGATCATGCAGTACTCGGGTCTTGAATTGCTGACTTGCCAACCTTCCAGCTAACAAGGCAAGCTTCTTAACCACTGAGCCACCTTCTGATGATGCGTCCACAGTAGAAAAACCTCAGTTTCATCATTTTTGCCTCAAATTGTGAGTTCCCATCTCTGTCCTAGCTCCTCCCAATCTAGCAGTTTGAAAGCAAGAAATTGCAAGTAGATCAATTGGTAACCCATCGGTGGGAAGGTAAACAGCATTACTTTCATCATTTTAACCCACACAGTTCTAAGTCTCCATCATTCCCTACATCTCACTCTTAGCAGAGCATTTGGAGCCATCAACAGAGTAAATCATGTACAGTGGTACCTCATACAACTATTTTAATCTGTTCCACGGGGCTCGTTGTTGTACGAAACAATTGCTATACAATACATGCATCATATAGCGATTTCCCCTATGGGCTGCATCATACAATTTTTGTCACTAAGTGGTTTTTCCCATTGAAAAATTGTTGTACGATTTTTTCCATAGGGAAAATTGTTATGCGGGATGCCATTTCACCCAAAAACCTAATTGTTATGCGATTTTGTTGCTATACGGGGCGATTGTTGTATGAGGTTCCACTGTATAAACAATAGAATTCCTAGCCATACTCTCAGCTGAAGAAATAAAGCAGCCCAGAAAGTATTTCTTTACCAGATACATTCTTGCTCCATGTTACCTCATCACCATGCACCAATGATGTGAATTGAAAGCATACTATTTTGGACACAAGCCAGCCATCTGGGAATCCTTTGCATGTACCTGAAAGTAGAACTGCAGTAGGGCATGTTGAGGTGAGCCAGCACCCTGGTTCTACCTGAAAGCTCTGTTGGTGGCCCTAGGCCACTTGAATCAAAGCCAAATCAAGCACCTGGCTTGGGGTTGGATACTTGCCAGTTTTATATCATATTCTGTGCCTTGAATTATGGTGTCTGGGGACCCCTTTCATGCCTTATTGTTGTGCATCTTTTAAAAACTAATTCCTCCCTGAAAGATGTTTGAAATACAAAGATTTTCCTCCTCTTCTGCTCCCCTCCTCAGTTCCCTCCCATATCCAGAGCTGCTGACACTTGTCGCGTTAGGTCAAAGAAGAATCTGTTTGAAGATTTTCATATCTTGGGGCATTTTAACTAAAAATTAACTCCTTGACAGCCTTTTCATGAAACTATATTTGGCAACAAAGGTCCTGCAGTGTATACACAAGTATTGCATTTCCTTGAAATCTGTGGAAATAATTACTTATAATTTCAGCCCTAATGATTTGAGTTGGAATTAGGCATGACTTAGACTGGATCAGAATTTGGAAATATATTTCTTGGAATTACAACTTGCAGAATCCAGTATGCCAAAATTTGTTGTTGTTGTTTTTAACATTTGCAATTTCTCATCTAGAAAATTGTTAAAGGTGTAAGATACTGATCCCTGAAATCTGCATACAGAGGACATTCAATTGCAAAATGTAATATATCCTCGGTCTTAGAGCATCTTGCTAGGCAATATCTTCTTATACCATGTTGATCCATATAAAAAGTCCCTGTATCTCCTTCAACTGCAACAAGTTCAATCTACATTTAGTTAGCAGTTGTCTCAGCTCATGTGAATTGATAAGGGAGAAATAAGGCGGCATCTTTCCAAAAGGCAAGGTAAAGCCTTAATATATCCATCTGGAGCAACAACTAGTTGTAGATGTCATGGTATTCTTGATGTCAATGTTGTATTGTCATATTGGGCCCAATGGCAAAATGAGCAGAGGAAGAACCACTTCACTATTCTGATTCCCAACGGTCATGGAGGTGGAAGATGCCATGCGGGATGGACTGGCTGTGAAGGTGCACCTTGATAATATCCTCAAGGCTGTGCCAGTCCATTGGAGTCCCAGTATTAAATCCTGCATGTCTCATTTTATACGTGCCACAGGAGAAGGTTCCATGATCACAGTGTGTGGGTCACTTCATGACAAGCTTGGATCCACCTTAAACAAATTCACACCAATGGCATTTTTCCTGAAAATGATTTCCAGGGAAAATGTATACTCCGATACGAATAGCAGCAGCTGCCCCGATAGTCTTTTAATAATGTCTTGTCAGACAGCTTCCTATCCCCTCCTTAGGAGGCAGGTTAGAGAATAACTCAGCCTAGATATATTTGTGATATTTTAGCTATCCAAGAGTCTCTTCCCATTTCCTCATAAGCCAATAGAGCTAGAAGTGGGAAATTATCTTGAGCCAAAACAAAATGATTGCTTTTTTCAATGTGAAGATCCACTGAATAGCACAATGTCTTACCTTGGACTATGGCCTCAGAGGTAGATCTTTACCCCCTTAGTGCACTAGGTAACAATTTATGGCGGACATATTCCAATATTGTGGAACTTGAAAGAGTCCATGCTGGGGTTCCAAAGACCATCTGAGTAAGACGTATGTTCTCATATAGTTGTATTAAAGGTGCCACCATTTTTCCACCTGGTCCAGAAGAGAAGCAATTAATAGTATTGGTTGATACTTCAACTGATAAAGCTACAAATTCTAAATGAACAGACGGTGTTCCTGAACATTTAAATGTCACTCCAAAATATTTATATTTGGCCAGTTCAAGTAATCTCCCATTCAACTGTCATCTGTATTTCTTCCTCCTTTTCCCCAAAACTAAAATTTTGATTTTCATGTCCTTTACCTGGATGTGTTCCATGGCACAATAAGAGTCTAAAGCAGTGTTTCCCAACATTTGGGTTTTGGACATCAGTTCCCAGAAGCCCAAGTCTATTCCCCAAAGCACTGATCAGCCAATATACTGACTTAGGCTCCTGGGAAATGAAGTCTCCCTGTGGGGCCTGGACCCACTGGTCTAAAGTCTTTAAAAGTCTTCATATTCCCACCTAAGTGTGGGAAAGAAGCACAGCATCCTCTGTGTACAAAAGTAGTGCAAAGCAAAGCAACCACACTTATAGTGCACTCTCTTACAAGTTAATTGGGATTTTGCTCCCAACATGCTGGCTATGAGATATTATTGTCCTTTCGATGGGTTGGAAAGAACTTGGTACTGGATAAAGAGGGAGCGAAGCCATTTAAATACAAATTAAGTAGAAGGGAAGCTAGTAGACCTCATTGAAACACTCCCTTATTTAGAGGAATTGGGTGGTATTGTCATACAATCCTTGAATTCTCCTAAACAGACTATAGTCAATATTCCAGGATTCTAACTTGCTTCACAGACAGGCTCAATATATGGAATCAAAGACTACCTTAAATCCTACAAAACTCACAAAAAGTGAATGGGTGTGTGTATATATGTTTTCCCATTAAGTATTGCAATGAACAGCAGTGGTCAGTTATAGACCTGCCACATTGGAATCTTACTCATTTCTCTTAGGACATCTGATTTTCTTGTTTATCCAAACTATGTCTTGCATACAATTTTCTGTCTATGTCTAAGGGGCTTATAGAGCGATAGCTCCTAGGATCTGACTGAACAACTTTATTTTAGATCAGGGGTTCTCAAGGTTTTCCCACCACTGGCCGGACCACTCACCCTCAGACAGCTGAGCAGGCCGGACACGTGGTTTCCCCCATCGTAAATGCTGCCGCAAACCATGGCAGGCACATTATTTGCAAATGTGTGGGCGTGTTTACAGCTGTCATAAATGCACCCGCTTCTGCTACCACTTCCAAGGTTGTTGCTGTGGGCTGGATGGAACAGCGTTGGGGGCCAGGGCCAACCATATGGGCCATAGGTTGCAAGTGTATTATAAAATAGTAAAGGCATGGATTTCTAGCCAACAATTGCCACTATTTCTTTGGATATTCCCTTTATGAAAAGCCCAGACCAAATCTAATTTCTCACCCACCAGTACAGATGCCACACTGATTGATTACGACTGATTCTATTTTTGACCAAGGATACTTTCTTTATGGGCATTACTTCCCCCTCCCTCAATTTTCATCATCATACATTTTCCAAAGTACGACAGTGCTATATATTTCTTTTAATCCATAGACCTGACAGTTTTCACATAACCTCATAATATCCCCATCACCTCTTTGCAAAGATTTTCACAGCAGCAATATCAAGTTACAAAGAGCTTACATTTTTTTTCAGTCTTCTTGCCCGGAGCATAAAGACATACATACTCTGTTGGTGTGAAGTGACACAGCACCAAAGAAGTCAGCCCAGTTAGATAGAATTTCAGCTCAGGAGTCTAACAAGTTAGAGCAGCTGCAGCAAAATGGTTATTTGACTGGATAGTTAAATGGGAGGAAGAACCAGCCTACTGAGTTAAATTTACCAAGGACCCAAGCTTCTTTCGAAAATCACAGTGGAATCATAACACTGGACAACAACGATTTTGCTACTGGGAATAACACATGTAACTTACATGATATCAAATGTGCTGATTCCAAATCTGAACTCAGAATTTGCCTGTCACATACAGATTTTAAGGCGTGGTATAGCTGTTCAAGGGGACTGAAGTGGCTCAAGTGGCTAAGATGCTGACTGGAAGGCGGGAGGTCAGCAGTTTGATACCCGAATATTGCAGGACGGAATGAGCTCCCATCTTTGTCCCAGCTCCTGCCAACCTAGCAGTTCGAAAGCAAGAAATTGCAAAGCGATAAATAGGGACCACTTCGGTGGGTAGGTAAACAGTATTCCGTGTCCTCCAGTGTCTATTCCTGCCTGCCACATGACCACGGAAATGTCTGCAGAAGCAGACAGCACTGGCTCTTTGGCTATGAAACAGAGATGAGCACTGAATCCCAGAGTTGGCTGTGGCTGGCTTTCGAGCAAGGGTGATCTTTATAGCTGTTCAAATGGTTGGTAATTGGGTAACGTATTTTTACATGGGAACATTATAATAGTTGCAGATGCCACTATGCCTGCTGCTGCCTTAGCTGAATCACGTCCCCTGGTAGCATGCATGTTCCAGCAGCGGTTTGGCATGTCTGGGCAAGTCAGTGAGCTGACATCAGAAATAGGTATATAAGGTGTGATGGACCAAGGCTTGAGACAAGCCTTTGGTCCATCACACCTTATATACCTATTTCTGATGTCAGCTATTGTGAAACCATTTTAATGGATAGTACAGCTAGGCCATAGTGAGTCTGTTTTGAGCTAAAGAGGAGTAGCTGTGTTAATAAACCAGACATTTTTTTGCTACATTTGTGGCAAATATACCCCATGTGATCAACACAAGAAGCTATATGCCTAATTTACTTAAGATCCTGACATCCTAAACAGAATCGGACTTCAGATTTGGATTCAGCGCACTTGATTTAATATAGGACTCATGGATTAGGCCAAGTAGCAGACAATATTTATCTTTTTTTGATGCAGTGATCAAAATGGTCACACATCAATCGAAATAGAGCAATTCAAGCTTTGCTTGCTGTAAGTTAAGAAAAATGAGGCGGAATCACTTTCTAATGCCACATGTTTTGTGGGTGAAACTATAAATGTCATTCCTTTCTTCCATAAAATAACATTCCTTTTGTTATTCTTGTAAGAATAAAAATAGGTTCATTATTTAATTTTTTTCTCAATCAGACAAGAAAAAACAGACTAAAAGTAAAACTAAAACTAAAAAATGTGACACTTAAAAGGCCAGCTGCTATATTTTAACTTGTGGATCAATTCCACTATCTCAGATTTTTGCCTCTGTTCTGCTCCCCCCCCCCCCACACACACACACTTCCTTTCATCTTCACCAGAAGGACTATTTAAAGCTACCACCACTGGGCCAGAAATGTTTGCCTCAATTAGGTAAAGGTAAAGGTTGCCCTTACTCAAAAGACAGTCGTATCTGACTATAGGGTTTGGTGCTCATCTCCTTTTACAACCAAAGAGCCAAAGGCCGACTGTGCTTTATCCTCCTCTGGGCGTGGATTATGCACGCCTATTTATTGATGACTGGAAGGTCAGCGGTTCAAGACCCGAGTGCTGCAGGATGCCGTCATCTGTTCCAGCTCCTGTCAACCTAGCAGTTCGAAAACAAGAAATTGCAAGCAGATAAATAGGTACCACTTCGGTGGGAAGGTAAACAGCATTCTGTGCACTCAGGTGCCTTTAAATGTTCCCTTGATTTCCCCAATTTTTTTTTGAAAAGATCTCTAGTCCTGCCTCTTTTGTTGTTTTCCTCCATTTCTTTGCACTGTTCATTCAGGTAGATTTCCTTATCTCTCCTTGCTTTTCTTTGAAATTCTGTATTCAGGGGATTGTATTTTTTTTTCTTTCTCCTTGGACTTTTGTGTTCCTTCTTTCCTCTGCTATTTTAAGTGCCTCATCAGACAACCACTTTGCTTTCTTACACTTCTTTTCTTTGGTCAACGGTATCGAAAGCCGCTGAGAGATCGAGAAAATTTCTATGGCACCCAATCAGGTAAACCCTACTCTGGGTGGCTCACAACAAGTTAAAACATACATAAAAAATAATTAAACCATTAAAAAACCAACATACCCACCCACCTACCCAATTCATCTTTAAAAACTACCCACATTAAAACTGCCTGCATTGACAATTAAAATAAATGGGGGCTTATTTTATAAGCCAACAGGCAGAGACCATTCTTCTATCTGGGCCCCACCACCTGCCCTGCCAACCAGGTTTTTAGGTCTTTTCTGAAAGGTAGCAACTCCGTCTGCTCCTGCAACTCTACAGGTAGGAGGTTCCACAAGGCCGGTGTGGACACGGAAAAGGCCCTCCTTCATGTACCAGAGAGACGAGCCCCTCTGGCAGAGAGAACAATTAGGGAGCCCCTTCGGTCCGCTCTGGTTGGACGGGCGGACACTCTTGGGACAATGCAGTCTCTAAGGCATACCTGTCAACCACGGCTCCAGCCAATCCGGGACCTGCGCAGAACAGTTATGCACAGGTCAGCTTCTACACATGCGTAGAAGGGTTTTACGCTTGCGTAGCCCCTTCTACGCATGCGTAGCCTTCTACGCATGTGTAGAAGGGTTCTACACAAGCGTAAAACCCTTCTACACATGCGTAGAAGCCGACCTGTGCAGAAGGGCTGTGCAGTACCTCCTTTCCCCCACTGCCAAATTCCGGGGTTTTGGCAACGCGGGGCGGGAAATGGCGCAAATTGGCACCGAAAACCGTGAAATCCCGGCCAATCCAGGAAGGTTGACAGGTATGCTCTAAGGTATCTTGGCCCACTACCATGAAGGGCTTTAAAGGTCAAAACCAGCACCTTGAACTGCACCCGGAGGCAATCTGGTAACCAGTGCAGCCCCTGAAGTAATGGTGAGGCACGGGCATAACACCCGTGCCCCATCACCACCCGGGCTGCTGCATTCTGGACCAACTGTAACCTCCGAATGGTTGTCAAGGGCAGCCCCATGTAGAGCGCATTGCAATAATCTAGCCTGGAGGTGACCATAGCATGTGTGACCCTGAGCAGGGAGTCCCGGTCCAGGAACGAATGCAACTGACGGATGACGCGAAGCTGTGAGAAAGCCCTCCTGGCCACAGCTGCCACCTGACTTGCTAGTAGCAGCCCCGAATCCAGGAGGACCCCTAAGTTGCATACCGGGTCTGTCTGAAGCAAAACAGCCCCATCCAAGACCAAAGTTGGCAGCTCCCTGGATAACACAGGAACCCCCCCCCCATCCAAAGCCACTCAGTCTTGGAGGGATTCAATTGTAGCCCGTTGTCCCCCATCCAGACGCCAACCGCTTCCAGACATCTGGATAGGACATTGACTGCATCATTGGGGTCCCCATGGGCCGAGATATATAACTAGGTATCATCAGTATGATGATACCTTGTTTCTGATGATACCTCACCCCATGGGAATGGATAACCTCACCCAATGGCTTCATGTGTATGTTAAATAGGAGAGGAGAGAGCACCTAGCCCTGAGGCACCCCATACTGTAGGGGCCTAGCGCTGGACCTCTCACTCTTCAACCACACCGACTGGGTACAGCCCTCCAGAAATGAGGAAAACCTGGACAGCACGGTGACCTGGATCCCCAAACCTTTGTGGTGTTCCAGAAGGATACCGTGGTCAACAGTATTGAAAGCCACTGAGAGATCCAGAAAAGCCAGGACGGATGGATGACCCCCGTCCCGCTCCCACAAGAGATCATCAACCAGTGCGACCAATGTCATCTCTGTACCATATCCAGGCCTGAAACCCGATTGAAAGGGGTCCAAATAATCCGCTTCATCCAGGACCACCTGCTTTCTGCCATTAGGGTGGTATTGTCTGCATATCTCAAATTGTTGATGTTTCTCCCAGCAATTTTGATCCCATATTGTGATTCCTCTATCCCTGCATTGCGCATTATGTGCTCTATGTATAAGTTGAATAAGCAAGGTGATAAAATGCAGCCTTGTCTTACTCCTTTTCCTATTCCAAACCACTCCGTCATTCCATATTCTGTCCTAACTGTTGCTTCTTGACTCATGTACAGATTTCTCATAAGGCATATAAGGTGTTCTGGTATTCCCATCTCTTTAATTATTTGCCACATTTTGTTGTGGTCCACGCAGTCAAATGCCTTGCTGTAGTCAATGAAGCAGAAGTAGACTTGTTTCTGGTATTCCTTTGGTTTTTCCATGATCCAACGTATGTTGGCAATGTGGTCTCTCGTCACCCTGCCTCTTCTGAACCCTGACTGCACCTCTGGTAGTTCTCTCTCCACATGCTGCTGAAGGCTATCCTGTATTATCTTGAGCATCACCTTGGTAGCGTGTGGGATGAGTGCAATTGTTCGGTAATTTGAACATTCTTTGGCATTGTCCTTTTTTGGGATTGGAATGTATACTGATCTTTTCCAGTCCTGTGGCCACTGTTTTATTTTCCAAATCTGCTGGCATATTGAATGCAGTAATTTGATTCCATCATCTTTTAGGGCTTTGAAAAATTCAGCTGGGATACCATCATCTCCACTAGCTTTGTTGTTTGCATTACTTTTTAGGGCCTTCCTGACTTCACTCTCTAGGATGTCTGGCTCAAGTTCAATGTTCTCATCATTTTGATTATCAGGGGTGTTGAGATCCTTTTTGTAGAGTTCTTCTGTGTACTCTTTCCATCTTTTCTTAATCTCTTCTGCATCAGCTAGCTCCTTGCCGTCTCTGTCCCTTATCATGGCCACTTTTGCTTTAAACGTTCCCTTGCTTTCCCCATTTTTTTTAAAAAAAGATCTCTAGCCTTGCCCCTTCTGTTGTTTTCCTCCATTTCTTTGCACTGTTCATTTAGGTAGGCTTCCTTATCTCTCCTTGCTTGCAGGGGTATAGCTAGTAACTAATATTGGTTAGTGTCCATTGGATTTTTTTTATCATCCACAAAGTCCGTGACACTGGATTGGATGTAGGCTAATTGAGTAATGCTTAGAGTAGACCAATTGAAAACAACAGGTCTAAGGTTTGCCATAATTTAGCCATCTCACTGATTTTTCTCCAAGTATAGCAGATTCTAGATTCAATCTCATATTGTTGTTATTCCAGAGTATAGTGAAGGGAAAGTGATCAGCACTGTGAGACAAGTGTAGGTGTTTTGGACATTTTGTTTTTAATGCAAAATCCAGGATGAGATGGAGGATCAGAAATGCTGGCTGCCAAGAATAATTTGCCAAGTAAAGTTCCAGTTGCCATCAGCAGAAACAAATGCCTTTCCCTCCCTGCACTAAATTCTGCATGTGTGCGAATGAGAAAAGTAGCGAGTCATGTTCCTTTTCATATCCTCCCAATGTTCTGTTCCTTCCTTCCTTCAAAACTGGTGGGCTTCTTTCCAGACAGAAAGAACAGGGAAAACATTCTATAAAAGTAAAAGTGTCATGTTTATTAAATTATCAACATACTCTAGAGTATCATGCATTACAAGCTGTAACCATAAATCAAAGTCATATCAGGTCTGCCCCTGTATCCTTAGGGGATACATGCCAAAGCCTTCCACAGATACATGAAACCACAGATAACAGCATAGATACCTGAGTCATACAAGTGGGAGAACAGTTTCAAATGCCTCCGTTATTCTACATGAGCGCTACAAGATGCCTGCCTCTGTATCTTCTAAACATTACCTTGCAGACAGTGGCCTCTAGTGGCCAGCTCTGGCAATTTGCCATTGAAATACATATACATTACTGTATATAGTTCAGGGATATTTAGCTGAATATTTTCATATTGGCGGATAACTATAACTGCAGGTACTGAATCCATGGATATGGGGGCTGATCTGTACACTTCAACAGATGCAGATGATTCAAGCGAGTAACTGAGGACCAAAGTGAAAGGTTGAGGGGCATTGAGGGGGATTAAGAAATAACAACAACCAGACTGCACTGCAGGAAAATACCCCCCCTGCCGGTTGCAAACTAGGATAATCAATAACTGCCCATGCCTTCAGTTATACCAGAATTATCACTAGTATCCCTTCTTATCAGTTAAATTCAGTAATCTACCACAACTCTCAAAATCTTTTTGTAGCTTGTTAAATTTGTGTATCTATGTACCTTTCCCACAGTTCTTCTGATATGGTGATCTGTAATTAGCTGCTACAACCTCAGGTGTTAAATGTATAATTTAAAATCGAAAGAGTCTTAAACAGTTTGGACTAATGTGATACGTGCTTAAAAGTCTGGCATTTGCCCAAGAAAAAGAAGGTCTCCTGTTATCTTTGTTGCCTTTATTACCAGAATAATAAGAGTGCTTTAAGAACCAGCATGACAAATTAGCAAAGAAAAATAATTATGCCAGCACCGGAAAGTTTTAGCACTACTTTAAATTAAATCTTCCCAGTTGGATTTGTTTTCCTAAACATAAATATGTAGCAATTAGCTACTGACAATGGGGAATTGCTGTTCTTTTAATATACACACAGTAAAAACTTTGCATACAATTTTTTCCCATTCCACAACGTTATTTGTATGTCGAAAACACATTGCATTATCAGAAGAAGCCACTAGATGTCATAGTATTTTTTGTATGTCAAATTTTTCCTATTAAAAATTTGTATGTCAAATTTTTTTAGCCAGGATTTCTATTTGTTTGTTGCTTTTTTTTGTAAGTAGAACCGTTTGTATGTCAGAGCTCCACTCACTCTGTGTATGTGTGTGTGTGTGTGTGTGTGTGTGTGTGTGTGTGTGTGTGTGTGTTTCTCCCCTAAATTTAAAATATGCATGAGAAGTGGCACTGAAAATATTAAAGGTGAGGAGGATAACATCAGAGAACATGGGCTGATAGTGTCGCAAACATGTCCTCCGTGAATGAAGAGTACCTCTTCCCGGCGCAATTGCTGAAGAACACCCATGTGTGTATGGAGGCCTATGCGCCTGACAGCTCAGCACAGGTGGAGTGCCAGGCTGCCCAGGTCTGGGTGGAGTGCAGCCCCTATAAGGGTCCGTTGGTGTGTCTGGTTCACTCCGGAGCCCATCAGCCGGCTTTCATACTAGGGATGGATATGATGTATTGGATGGAGATGGTGGCTGGAAACCCTGAAGAGGAGGAAGAAGAGGGGGCCTGGGCTGAATGTTTGGGTGCTGCGGAATGGTTGGGTTCCCTCCTCACTTGTGAAGGAGATCTGCCAATGGGGTTGTGACAGAGGAAGCCAGAGAGAAAGGGAGAAGGCCAGCCACCTAGTTCCCCAGGACTGGGTTGCATCTCTCACCCTCCTTCTGTGGGCCCTGTGAAGGGAAGTCCCCCAGCTGAGGGGAAAGGCCGGAACGGAGGGGAGGGGCCGCTGTTTGCCCATGGGGTCGAAAAAGAGAATAACCATTCCAAGGACTGTTTGCCTGTTTACCAAGCATTTAAACAGGAGCAACTCCAGGAAGAGACTGAAAGGACTGAGGTCCCTGGTGACCTCTGGGTTGCAACACCCTGACTGCTTGTGGACCGGTTTGGGTGGTATGAGGGTTTGTTGTATCGGGAAACTATGTGTGGGGTTGGGAGGCAGTCCCGTTTGCAGCTTGTGGTACCAAAAATGCACAGGCTGAAGCTGATTCATATTGCTTATGGTTCCGGTCTTACCAAACATGCCAATTTCAAGACAACCCTGGACAGGGTTGCCAAGCTGTTTTTCTGGGAAGGGATGGTGGCCGATGTAAGAGAAGTTTGTGATGATTGCCTTGGTTTGTAAGGGCTGGAATGCTGGGGGTGAGGGCTTGGAAGGAGAAGGGGGAGAATTTACCACCTACTTGGAGTTCCTAAAAGCCAACTGGGAGGGTAGGAAAATCCCTGACTGAGATCCTGAAAAAGTTTTCTGGGTTGTCCTTGTCGCCCAAGCAAATAGCCAACCTGAAGGTGGGCACATGGGTGTTGTTAACCCCCCCCCCCTTGTACAGGATGAGGAGGTCAACTGGGAGGGCCCGGGGGTAGTTCGCCAACAGCTGGATGCCCTGAATTTCCTGGTAGAAGTCCCAGAGAAGGGCACGAGAGTGTTTCATGTGAAGGATATGAAAGCTGTTTTCGCCCCTGCTGTCATTTGGCCCAACCGAGTTCTGAACACCGCTTGGGGAGGGCTGAAGGGCGGAGGTGGGGGTGCGGATGGGCCCCCGGAAAAGATCAGCCTCTGGGGAGAGGGGTGGTGTTGGTTATGGGTGAATTCCCCTGTGGCCTCTGGTGGGTGAGAGTGAGCCTCGTAAAAGCAGGCCTGATTTTTGTATTGGCCTTTGTTAAAGAATGCTGTTTCTGTTTTGTCACTTGCTTTGTTTGCTGCTTTATGCTTTGAATGCTGTGCTTTTAAGTAACTAGCTATTTTGCCTGGCCTTGCTGGGCAGGTATTGATTTTGTGTTGGTGGTGGGGTGGCTTTGGGGGTGGTTTATTTGGGAAATTAGGATTCACTTGAGTAAGCCTTGATGCTGGTGAAGGTTGAGGGCAAAGGAAGAAGGTGATGGCCAAAGACACGACAAGAGCCAGAGGCAGAAATCCATCACGGTAAGTGGACACTCACCTATCATCTTGGTCCCCCCCCCCGAGCTGGTTCGAGGCCAGCTTTGAACCAGCATGGAGGAGGGGCATGGAAGGGAGATATAGGCAGGTGCCCAGCAGGGAAGGCACCTTCCCTGTTGGACACCCACCTGTTGCCTTGGTTCCCCCCCCCCGTGCTGGTTAGAGGCCAGCTTCGAACCAGTGCAGAGGAGGGACAAGGAAAGGCGACTGGCGTTTGTCTGCCAGGGAAGGCACCTTCCCTGTTCAGACACCCGCCTACTGCCTTTGGTTCTCCTCCACGCTGGTTTGAGGCCAGCTTTGAACCAGCACAGAGGAGGGGCAAGGAAGGGAGGCAGGTGGGTGCTCGGAAGGGAAGGTGCCTTCCCTGTTGGACACCCACCTTTTGCCTTAGTTCACAGCCGTGCTTTGGACCCCCCCTTCCACCCAAGGTTGGCGCTCGCTTCCCTCCAGGTGGCGAGGGAGGAATGGAGTGCCGTTCTCTGCCCTCATCTCCCAGGGAAGTGTTTTGCTTCTCCCAGTAGGTGGGGGCTGAAGGCAGCCGTGCTTTTGGCCCCCGGCCCCCGGGGTTAGGCGCTCGCTTCCCCCTGGAAGGTGAGGGTGGGACAGAGCACCGCTTTCATCCCTGTCCTCCTGGGGAGGCTGAACGGAGCACCAACGGGCTTTTTCCTGTGCGTGTTGGCCATTTTTTTGCACACGCTGGCTGTTCCGCCTCCTCCGCACTCATGTCCTCCTGCCTGATTGGCTGAGGCGTGCCGTGGTGCAGAGGACACTGGGAAGCATAGTTTTTTTGTTTTCCGTGTTCATGGGGCGTTGCCCCCACTCTCGGCTTCCAGACCCTTGCAGTGATGTTGTCAAGGACAAAAGGTAAGTGTGGCAAGTGATTTATGGGATAGGCTGCATGTGTGTGGACACACATTCCGCACAATCACGGCCCAACCCTTTCTTTATAGGTATAGATTAACTAGGGTTCCCTGCTCCTGGCCATGGCTCAAATCAGGGTGCTCAGACCCTGATGTCCGCCTTGGGGGGGGCAATAAGAGCAGTAGCCAGTTGCCTCCCCCCCCCCAGTGAGTCCCTCTTTCCCAAGGAGTTCTCATAACACCCAGGTGGCGTGAGGAGGAGGGAGTCAAGTCAGAGATGTCTGGCAGCCACACCATTATCTGCTAGTACATTCCAGAGAGAGGGAGGGCTGGCAGAAGAGTGGGAAATCTGGGCAGGGGTGAAGCTCTGTGATTGATATGTGTAATTGACCCCAGAATAGTGAGTGATTGGGCGACATCAGCAGGAGGCCGGGATTAAGGAGAGAGAGGATTAGAGAAATGCATTATATATTCCATGTACTGGTTTTGGCGTGCAACCTTTTTGGCTTGGATCTGTTTTCTTTCTTCTCTGGCTGATGGGGGAATCCCTCGCTCCCCACCATGATGGTGGGGGCAGGAAGGGAGGTGGATGAAGCCCTGTTTGGCTTCCAGTCAGGTTTATTATTTTTAACACTGTTTGCAACTAATGGTTCTGTATGGCTCTTTTGCTGCAATAAACTAATCACACTGAAGAAAATTGGTTCCTGACTGGTTGACTGGTTGCTTTCCAAAGGAAGAGAGGGAGGTCTCTGAGTTGAGGACCTTTCCATGCTACCCCCCCCCCAAGTTTGAGCCTTTCTAATTATTATTATTATTATTATTATTATTATTATTATTATTATTATTATTATTATTATTATTATTATTATTATTATTATTATTATTATTATTATTATTATTATTATTATTATTATTATTATTATTATTATTATTCACCAATGATCAGGGTGGCCAGATCAGCAGTACTCCAATTTTCTGGGACTTCAGTGCGAAAACCAGACACCAGGAGACAGATTCTTTGTCCTTTTTATATCTCAGAGTTTAGTCAAGCAAGAATTGAAAGAGATGTAATCACAACATACATACAACAACTTTGCATTGAGCCATTGAACTATGAGACATTTCTCTCTGTGCTTCACAGACTTCCAAGAGATCTTTCTACAGTCCCTTTCACCTAAACTAGTGTGAAAAAGATTAGCCAGCACAAGGAGGTCATTGCCCAGAGTACGTCTGATTTGATTCAAAAATACCCCAATCTTTGAGGAAGCTCTTTCTGTGTATTCCAAGGGGAGTTTCGGAGTGATTATTGACTAGGGCTTTATTTATTTATTTTGCCATTAATAAAGCAACTCGTCGGCTTTCTCAAGAAAGCAAGTGAAGCATTGATGTTTAGCATGGCTTTGAAATGTATTGGTTTATAACCTGCAGAATCTTCCAATCTGTAAGCCTTTTGCTGTGCTGGCAAAAGAGTTTTTGAGAGTTGCAGTCCAAAAAGAAACTTTTGTTTTAACGTTACTTGTTAGAAATATAAAAAACATGTCTGGTCAGAGATCCTGCTACGGTAATGGAGTAGACTGTACAACCAGTGGTGAGCATCAGCAAGTTCACACCAGTTCGCCAGAACCAATAGCAGAAATTGTGTCTGGCCCCGCCCATCCAAGTTTTGAAATAAAGTTTTCCTAATTCGATTGCAATGCAGGGCTTTCCCCCTGGCCACGCCCACCATACCACACCCAGAGCATGGTAGTAAAAGAATTTGGAGCCCACCACTGCATACAACCATTGACTCAATGCTGAGTGTTGGGCCTCTGCTACATGATACCTTTCTGTAATGTGTAATTCAAACAGTTGAAGAAGAATGAACAAAACAATTAATGTTAAATACAAAATGCATGAAGTTACTCTCCTCATTGCATTAAAATGGTAATTAAACTTAATAATGCTTCATTTATGTCACAAAAATCCATTGGAAGTAGCTTGTTGTTTGTAACTAGTCCATTCCAACCTCTGTGGAAGATACAGATTAATAAAAATAAATCCTAAGAAAGGAAGTTAATCTGAACCATATTTTATCTTCTTCCTCTTAAAAAAATCAAAGAAAATGAAAAATATAATCTTTTGTGTTCAAGAAGAAGAATGTAGTGATCTCAAGAATATGTTTATTTTTCAAACAGAAGAGAGACAATCCACTACTACAGCTTTTTCCCCCTTCCAATGTCTTTATTGTGGTCTAATTAATCATGTTCAAAATGAATAAAAAATGGTAACCTCCTGCTAAACACATAAAAGAGGCGTCTTCTGTTAACATTTAAATAAACAATGCTTCTAAAAAAAGGGTTCGGTTTTGAAAAAGGAGGGGAGAAACAGTCTTCACCGATTCAAAACTTTTTTCAACATGTCATCATTTTACGGAGATTAAATGTAAATGCACTCATTTGTCCATGAACCTTGGGAGATTCCTTTTGATTTGGGGTACAGGGTCCCTTTGAGTTCAAATTCATGAAATGGATGTCCAATATATGCATTTTCATTCAAGTGTCAAATAGAAATGCTGACCAGAGACAAAATTTGGCCACATCCACGAACTCTGTGCTGAATGTTAATAGTCACCTAACAATGCAATCCTATACATATAAGTCCAGAGAAACGTTACACTACATTCATGTCTGGAAAAGATCCTCAAAACTTTAGAAGGCATACCTGGAACCTTAGAATGGCACTGTGGATGCCATCACAAAATGGCAGCCATGGAAGATGATCATTCACAGCAGTGATGGGCAAAGCCCAAGTCAATGGGCCCAAATTTATGGCTGTAGTCCCCTTAGTGAACCAGGAGGAGCCCCAAATCGGGTGCTTTGGATGATTTTTACAAGTTTCAAAGTTTCATTTACCATGAATCTGTCAAGCCGTGCCCATCAAAAGTTGACCAAAGCCTTTGAATTTTGCATGGCCAGAGAGAGAAGATGCCGTGCCCTGGCGGGCGGCTGAGGGTTTCACCGCCACCTCCGGAACCTCACCAACAGATGGAGGGAGAAGACGCCATGGTTTGGTGAGCGGCTTAGGGCTTGGCCACCATCTCCAGGCCCCCAACAACAGCTGAAGGAAAGATAGTCTATGTTTTGTTTTGGTTGTTTTGTGGGGTTATATTTTATTATTGTTACTGTACTATTGTTGTTTTGATTGTCAGCTACCCTGAGTCGCTATGGTGAGTGGGCAGCAATATAAATTTGAACAAATAAATAAACCTGTCTTCAGCAGCAGTTACATACAAAATACACATCAACAATATCCACCGGAGATTTCCTAAGTCATGGGTGACCTCTGCCTTCCTACAAAAGGAATAGCAATACTATACTACTTGTTTGTAAACTTGAATGCAGAAACAGAACTGAATGCAGACTATAAATGTGTTTTAAGTATGGATATGTACGGCAAAAATGTGTGTACTCCCTTTGCTTTCAGTTCTTTTGGTGGAATGCCTCTTTGTTACAGAAATATTTAATTCTTAAAGAAATACTCCATGTATTCCATTCAGTAAATTGTTCTCTTTTATTTTATTACAGGATTACCACAAGAAGAACAACAGTGATCTGAGGTAACTCAAGGTAGGCAAATCTTATATATATATACAGTGAGAGGAAACATGCATAGTGGGAGCGGCTTAACTATACAGTCTACATATGTATGAGGATTCAGTGGTTTGATGTTTAACTCAGACAATACCCCTTCTAAACATCAAACCCATTTCACACTTCAATATATTTTAACTATGTACAGTATTTATATGTTCAAACAGTTTTCTAGACAGATATAGATGTTGCTTTGATGGTAGAGGCTTTGTCAATATGTCTGCTACTTGCTCCTTTGTATCACAATTAACTGTTCAAACAGTTTTCTAGACAGATATAGATGTTGCTTTGATGGTAGAGGTTTTGTCAATATGTCTGCTACTTGCTCCTTTGTATCACAATTAACTGTTCTAATGGATCCCTTTTTGAATATTTCCTTACATGTTTATATTTTATGTCGATGTGTCTTGATCGATGACCAATTGTATCTGCCTGAGAAATTTCTATAGACACCCTGTTGTCTTCATGAATGATTGTTGGGCTTATAGGTTCTTTCCAGATGAAAGTTATTAGATCCTTGAACCAGATTAAATCATTGGTCGCCTCGGACAAACATACATACTCAGCCTCAGTTGTTGATGTTGACACTAGTTTTTGTTTTCCTGAATACCAATATACAGGACAATTGTTTAGCATTATCACATATCCAGAAGTGCTTTTTCTGGATTTTGTATCCCCTGCCCAGTCGGCATCAGCATAACAGGATAATTTAGGGTGGTCAAGGATTTCAGGGGTGAGCGATAGTGTTGTATCTAGGGTTGATTTCAAATATCGCAATAATCTTTTTATGGCGGTCCAATGATACATTTTAGGTTTACTGACATGTCTCGATAATAAATTCACCACCAGATTGATATCCGGGCGTGTTCAATTAGTAATAACCCAATTACAGATCTATATAGTGTGTTATCTTTGAAATTTTCATCTTCCATGTGAGTGTTATGAACAGATTTAATGTCCTGTACCTGACAGACAGAGTACCAGAAGAATTATGGACAGAGACACAGGACATCATGCAGGAGGCAGCAAGAGAAACCATACCAAAAGAAAAGAAGTGTAAGAAAGCAAAGTGGTTGTCTGATGAGGCACTTAAAATAGCAGAGGAAAGAAGGAACGCAAAAGTTCAAGGAAAAAGAAAAAATACAATCCCCTGAATACAGAATTTCAAAGAAAAGGAAGGAGAGTTAAGGAAAACTATCTGAATGAACAGTGCAAAGAAATGGAGGAAAACAACAAAAGAGGCAGGACTAGAAATCTTTTCAAAAAATTGGGGAAATCAAGGGAACATTTAAAGCAAAAATGACCATGACAAGGGACAAAGAGGGAAAGGAGTTAGCTGATGCAGAAGAGGTTAAAAAAAAGATGGCAAGAGTACACAGAGGAACTCTATAAAAAGGACCTCGACACTCCTAATAATAACAATAATGAGAAATTTGAACTCAAACTAGACATTCTGGAGAGTGAAGTCAGAAAAGCCATAAAAAGCACGGCAAGCAATAAAGCTTGTGGAAATTATGGTATCCCAGTTGAATTTCTCAAAGCCCTAAAAGATGATGGAATCAAACTACTGCATTCAATATGCCAGCAAATTTGGAAAACAAAACAGTGGCCACAGGACGGAAAAGATCAGTGTATGTTCCAATCCCAAAAAAAGGCAATGCCAAAGAATGCTCAAATTATCGAACAATTGTGCTCATCCCACATGCTAGCAAGGTGATGTTCAAGATAATACAGGATAGACTTCAGCAATATGTGGAGAGAGAACTACCAGAGGGGCAGGCCAGTTTCAAAAGAGGCAAGGGGACTAGAGACCACATTGCCAACATACGTTGGATCATGGAGAAAACAACGGAATACCAGAAACAATTATACTTTTGTTTTATTGACTACACCAAGGCTTTTGACTGTGTGGACCACAGCAAAATGTGGGAAGTAATTAAAGAGATGAGAATACCAGAACACCTTATATGCCTTATGAGAAATCTGTACACGAACCAAGAAGCAACAGTTAGGACAGAACACGGAATGAGGGAGTGGTTTGGAATAGGAAAAGGAGTAAGACAAGGCTGCATTGCAGGCGCACCCCCCCAATAACGGACACAGACAACATTGAAAGTGGATAACAGCAAAGGGCCACATTTATTGATTCAATGCCCTAGTCCGAATTATAAATTTGTATTGGTAAAACGACCAATCATAATTCCTAAGGCAAGCAGGCCGAAGTAACACTGGTAAGGTACCACCCCAAAATTGCCAACGGCAATTGGTTACAATGTATCAATTTGTATCAATTTGTTTGTTAACAACAAACAAATTGTTGACCGTAGTCAATAACTAACTCATGACCCCACCCTCTGACGCGTATCCGTAAAATCACAGGGGTGATGCATGCTGGTTAGCAATCATCATCACCCCATCGCCTGGTTCGTCGTTGACCGGACAACGTTTAACTACTTTATTCCTGTCTAGTGTTGTCCAGTCAATTGCGAACCTGCCGGATACTTGTGGGTCATACTGTTTACCTTACCAGTGCTACCCGCCCATGTGACCAAAGTCAACAGTAGGAACGAAGAAAGACCCCTATATCAAACCATAGCAACAGTGTGGGATGGGCAAAAAAGCCAGGACCCGAAGCCAATATGGGTCCCAACCAAAAATTCCCACCCGGCCCCGAAGCGACCATGATCACACTGTTAACTAGGGAGGGGGTGGAGGGGAAAAAAACTTCTCCGCTCCGTCGCTGAGGCAAAATGGCAGCTCGGCTGCCTCGTGGCCACCCCTTTTATAAGGGAGCTGGCCACGCCCCTAACTACCCGGATTCTCTGTCCTGGGGGGGGGGCCCGCAAAGGGCGCGGCGGCCATTTTGGCGCCGCGCTTGCATTGCAGGCGCACCCCCCCAATAACGGACACAGACAACATTGAAAGTGGATAACAGCAAAGGGCCACATTTATTGATTCAATGCCCTAGTCCGAATTATAAATTTGTATTGGTAAAACGACCAATCATAATTCCTAAGGCAAGCAGGCCGAAGTAACACTGGTAAGGTACCACCCCAAAATTGCCAACGGCAATTGGTTACAATGTATCGATTTGTATCAATTTGTTTGTTAACAACAAACAAATTGTTGACCGTAGTCAATAACTAACTCATGACCCCACCCTCTGACGCGTATCCGTAAAATCACAGGGGTGATGCATGCTGGTTAGCAATCATCATCACCCCATCGCCTGGTTCGTCGTTGACCGGACAACGTTTAACTACTTTATTCCTGTCTAGTGTTGTCCAGTCAATTGCGAACCTGCCGGATACTTGTGGGTCATACTGTTTACCTTACCAGTGCTACCCGCCACACGGAGGGGCTTCACAGAAGACCTGACGCCCCCCCCCAGACCGTCAGCTCGGTCAACAGGCCTGCTCGCCAGTCACCCAACAGGAGGTCCATACCTCCTCGCGACAGATGGACCCCATCCCCTGCATACAAGTCACAATTTTGTAGACTAATATCGGGGTGATGACTAACCCGTCCCCAAGCCCTGGTGGTGAGAAACCGCGCCACTGCCTTATTGACCGCGCGCCTAGCTCGGTCAAGGGCCAGGAGGTTAACGCCCCCTCTGTAAGAGTGGCGCGGAACAATGTCCGACCAAACCAGGGCTGTGGCAGGCCAGACATAATGCAAGTAGGCGAGGTCCTCGCAAATCGCATGCTTGAGCGATAAGCCGGTGACCTGGCCCAAATCATTGCCCCCCAGGTGGATGATTAGAATGTCAGGCGGGTCAGCCCCCAGGCCAGAAAAAAGGAAAGGCCGCAGCTCCCGCCATAACATCCCAGGCTTACCGTGCCATGAGAGACTGGCGTGGTCACCCAGTCCCAGTCGGGGTCCCCACTCTGTCGCCGCAGCGTAACGCGCTGCCCTGAGCACATAGCTGTGGCCCACCAGCCATACTGTCACCGGTGTAATACGACACCCAGGGTCTGTAAGAAAATTGAGAAAAAGGAAGGTAAGGTGACTGGATTGGTACTCATGGCGGGAGTGGGCGCACATAAAACTGAAAACATTGTGAGCCCCACCTCCCCATGCTACGTATGTCAGCCCCAGAGTACCCAAAAGCAGCTGCTGTAGAGGCTGCGCCAATACGGAACGAATGTGTGCCATAACGGGCACCTGGTAGGCCCACCCTGGTGAGGGCTATGGCTGTCACCTTCCAAAACTGAAATTTAGTAAGGGGAGACCCATCTTGGTGACAGAAAAACGGGCCGTGGTGCATGCCACGCAGTGCCAGGTATTCCTGTAGGGCACCAACCGGACAGATGTCTGCCAAAGAACACCGTAGCAGTCTTACTCCACTGCCTACGCCATGCTGATCTGTTTTAGAGGAGCGAATCCTCAACTGGGCCCAGTCTTTGGCAACATATACATCTCCGAGTTCCAGTGCCCTACCACTTGCATCCGCCTTAGACAGCATCACGAGTTCGCTGATGCGGAGCGCTCCAAAAAATGCCACCGTTGTGGCTGCATGAAAAAGGGCTGCCTCATAATGATCAAAACAGAGGCCTGGCCAGCCCCGGGCCAACTGGGTAAGAACCCCTGGGGAAATAGGGTGCCGGTCGTCCGGGCAACGCCCGCGCTCGCGCACCCACCCCTCCAAAACGTGTCTCACACGGAAGTCAGAGGTGGTATCCACATGACCCCCTACTTTGGCCATAAAAGCCAACGCCGAGAGCTTGGATGCTATGGTGCGAGGTGCAAGGCCCTGTGCATGCAGGTGAACCATGAACCGCAGAACATGGTCCACCGGGATAGGCCAGGTCTCTGGCAATTGAAATTGAGTAGCAAAAGCCCTATACAAATTGAATGCTTGTTGATACGCCTTACGCGTGCGTGGCGCTAGTGACAGGCCAATCGCCCGGTTCACCTCTCCTTGCCAATAGTCCACATCTCGTCCGGGAGTGGCGAGGGAAATTCCTCCGCATCCGGGGCCAAGGCGCGGAACCGGGAGATCTGCAGGCGGGACAAAGCGTCAGCAATATCGTTATTAACCCCTGGGACATGCCTGGCCCTGAACAAGACGTTGAGGCGCAGGCAGCGCAGCACAAAATGGCGCACTAGATCCATGACTCTGGGCGATTTAGAAGTCTGTGCATTGACAATGTGTACAACAGCAGCATTGTCGCACCAGAAATGCACCACCGAATTAGCCCACTGTTCGCCCCATAGCATCAAAGCCCCGAGAATGGGAAAAAATTCCAGGTATGTGAGATCCCGCAGGCGACCTGTGCCTGCCCATGCCGGTGGCCACCCACCATAGGCCCACTTCCCATTGAAGTACATCCCATAACCCAGGGATCCTGAGGCATCAGACTGGATCTGGAAATTGGGGGATGCCAGGAGGTCAGACCTCCAAAATGAGACCCCGTTGAACTCCCTCAGGAATTGCAACCAGACTAACATGTCTGCCCTGATACCCCGGGTAAGCCTGACTCTGTGGTGGGGCCTGGATAACCCTGCCATGGCGTCGCATAAGCGCCGGGCGAAAGCCCTGCCCGGTGCGACCACCCTGCAGGCAAAATTGAGGTGCCCATGTAGCACCTGCAGTTCCCTCAGGGATGCCTTACGCTTGGCCAGCAATTCCGAGATAAGGGTCACTATCCTGGACACCTTATCACCCGGTAACCTAGAAGCCTGTACTACTGTATCAATCTCAACCCCCAGGAATACTAGTTCGGTCGACGGGCCCTCGGTCTTTTCGGGCGCTAAAGGGACACCGAGTTCCTGCATTAGCGTCTGAAATGTATTAAGGAGACGTGCACACGTGTCCCAGCCCCGTTCACCCCCGAATAAAAAGTCATCCAGGTAATGGGCTACAGACCGGGACCCTGACCTGCGGACGAAAGCCCACTCTAGGAAGGTACTAAAACGCTCGAAAGCCGAGCATGATATGGAGCAGCCAAAAGGCATGGCCTTATCAAAATAATACTCCCCTTTAAATTTAAAACCCAGCAATTCAAAGTCGCCCGGGTGCACCGGCAAGAGGCGAAAAGCTGACTTAATGTCGCACTTGGCCAGCAAGGCACCCGGGCCACACGAGCGCACCATGCGCAGCGCATGGTCGAACGATGTATACCTGACCGAACAAAGGTCATCAGGTATCGCATCGTTGACCGATCGGCCGGCTGGGTAGGACAAATGATGAATAAGGCGAAACTCACCTAGGGACTTTTTGGGAACCAAACCCAATGGCGAAACCTTAAGGTTGGGAAAAGGGGGTGCGGGAAAAGGTCCGGCGACCCTGCCCGCGTCTAATTCCTTTTTAATGCTGGCCTCGGCTACCTCCTCCCTTCCTCTGAGGGATAAAAGGTTGGGAGCATCCTGAGGGGATCTATCACCCATAAAAGGGATACGAAATCCTTGCTTAAAACCTTGGATGAGATACTCTCTGTCCTCTCCCCTTGGGTACGATGCGAGCCAGCGCTCCAGCATGTCCACCTTAATTGGGGAGGGGGCCTTTCGGAGAACTAGTTCCATCCGTGGCAGGCTTGCCAGCCCACTGTCCACCCCTCCCTCTGCCTCGCGCCCCCCCAGGCTTGGGACAAGCAGAGGCTGCATGGGGACCAGAACATGTGGGACACTCATGCTTATACCTGCAGTTCTTCCGACTGCAGGAACCATTGGACGAGAAAGTCCAGCACAGCAGGCGGGCTGGAACCCCCTGCCCCGCCAGTTGGCGGGTACCCTGCGCTGGAGCTGCTCGCTGGACTGCATGTCCACAATGGTATCTATCCCCCGGGGCAGGACGTGTGGGTGTCATATACAAGAGCCACAGTCTCTGGCACGGCTCATCCCATCTCATCTCGGGGTGTAGGGGAATCCTCATACGGAATTCCTCATCATATGCTAGCCATGAGGGGCCCGGGAAATCTACCATCGCCCTATATATGTTGTCCAAATATTGGACCATGGGAATAGCTAGATCCGGCCGCGCCCTCAAATATACCGCCATGTATATCAAATAAGCGGGGAGCCAGTTAGCCCAGGTACGCGGCGGCTTACGGCGGCGTGCCTGCTCCTTGTCCTTCTCATCCTGACCCTCCCTTTCTTCCTTGGTGGGCTCTCTGTTCAGGAGTGAGAAGATATCTACGTACTCCCCTCGCCATATCTTTTCTCTGGTAGCCTGTGCCAAGTGATCACCCAGTGGCAAGGAATACCCTGCCGTCGGCAAAGCCGAAAAGGGGATAGCTGGCCTACCCAAAGGGGCCTGAGTTAACCCTGCCACCCCAAGTACGTTCCCAGCAGTGTAAGAACCGAGGCCCACCCCAGCGGGCATGGTGGCAGTAGTTGTCGCCGGGTGGGTCGCCAGCGGCGTAGCCCCTGCACCACCCGCGCGAGGCCAAGGCCACTGAAAGGTCCCCCCTATATTGGGAATGTGTGTGGATGTACTCGTTTGCACCATATACTCACATGCTGCACCCCCGCGGGCCGCCCCCACCGGGGGTTCTGGCCCACTGGGGGCGTCGGAGCTCACGACCGATGTAGAGCTCATCACCGGGGCTTGACCCGCACCAGGTTGCTGGCTGGGGAGCTGCGAGGCAGTGGCCGGAGCCGCGCCACCCGCCTGCAGCAGCTCAACCCTCCCCGCCGGCCGTTGTCCTGCTGCCGATAGCGCCTCAAAAGGTACCCCGAAAGGGGCACCCGCCTGACTGGCCCGGGCCAAAGACTCCTCCAAGGCCGCAATACGGGCCAGTAAGGTGTCTACATTAACCATGGGTAAAGAGCCGGCCGGCCCACCTGACCCTTGCATGGGGACCGTTCCCTGCACCCCATGGCCCATATATGGCCATTGGCCAGGGCCGAAGCCCGGTAGGGCTGGTGAGGAAACCTGCCAAGGCAGGGCACCGGGCCACCCCCCAAGGCTAGAGGGCCCCGGGAGAGGCTGCGGCCCAAAAGTAATCGGCCCAACGGATTGGGCAGGAGGAGGAGCGGTGTCCACCGCTCGCGGGCCGCGGGCCGGAGCGCCCTCCGCGCCCGCACTCTGATCGGGCCAAGGGGCGATAGACCCCAAGCCACCAGCCCCGGCCGGGGATGGCAAAGGTGGCTGTTGAGGAGGCGGCACCACGGTCCTCCGACCTGGGTTGCGCCTCCTAACAGCCCGGGCTGAATTCGCAGCAGCCTTCTTTTTGGAAGGCATCTCGAGCAAAAAAGGGAAGCTAGCTAGGCAAATTGACCCAAAAGGCTTCCCGGTGATACCAACGAGCGACGGAGGCGCAGGGGAAAAAACTTCTCCGCTCCGTCGCTGAGGCAAAATGGCAGCTCGGCTGCCTCGTGGCCACCCCTTTTATAAGGGAGCTGGCCACGCCCCTAACTACCCGAATTCTCTGTCCTGTGGGGGGGGCCCCGCAAAGGGCGCGGCGGCCATTTTGGCGCCGCGCTTGCATTTTATCTCCCTGCTTATTCCATCTATACACAGAGCACATAATGCGCAATGCAGGGATGAAGGGATCACAATATGGGATCAAAATTGCTGGGAGAAACATCAACAATTTGAGATATGCAGATGATACTACCCTAATGGCAGAAAGTGAGGAAGACCTAAAGAACCTCTTGATTGGATTGAAGGAGGAGAGTGCAAAAGCTGGCTTGAGACTTTATATCAAGAAAACCAAGTTAATGGCAACAGCTCCGATCAGTCCCTGGAAAATAGATGGGGAAGAAGTAGAAGCAGTGACAAATTTTACTTTCCTAGGATCTAAGATCACTGCAGATGGTGACTGTAGTCATGAAATAAAAAGATGACTGGGAAGACAAGATGTGAGAAACCTGGGGAATATAGTGAAAAGCAGAGACATCACATTGAAAACAAAAATTCGCATTCAAAAAGCAATGGTATTCCCGGTGGTAATGTATGGGTATGAGAGCTGGACCATTAGGAAAGCTGAGTGCAGAAGAATAGATGCCTTTGAAATGTGGTGTTGGAGGAGAGTCCTGAGAGTCCCCTGGACAGCAAAGGGAACAAATAGGTCCATATTAGTAGAAATCAACCCTGACTGTTCATTGGAGGGACAAATAGTGAAGATGAAGCTAAAGTACTTTGGACATCAAATGAGGAGGGAGGACTCACTTGAGAAGGCCTTGATGCTGGGAAAGGTTGAGGGCAAGAGAAGAAGGGGGCGTCCAAAGATGAGATGGCTAGATGGTATTGTGGACACTATGGGCACAGAGCTGGGCGGGCTGAGGAGGATGGTGGAGAACAGAGGTGCCTGGAGGAAAATGGTCCATGGGGTCACAAAGGGTCGGAATTGACTGTGCGACTGAACAACAACAACAGTAGTTCTAACAGCTTTTCCTTTTGTGATAAAGTGAACCTTGATGTTGTTTTTTTGTGATTTGTACACCGAGGTACTTGTTTTAACCCATATAAGCTCTTGTTTAAAAGCCAGGTTTCTCCCTCTTCCTTCTCAATTCTTTGTGGTGCCTTGACATATATTTCTTTGTCCAGTTTTGCATGTAAGTATGCAGTTTGAATGTCAAACTGATACACCTGTTCTCCTAATATAGAGGCAATAACCAGAGCAGTCTTCACACTTTCTGCTCTCACTGTAGTAGCATATGTCTCTGTGTAATCATATGGAAACGTTTGTGAGAACCCTTGAGCAACTAACCTTGCTTTGTAGAGCTAATTATTATTTTCCAATGGTTTAATTTTAAAGACCCATTTTATCCCTATCACGTTTTTTTCAGGTGTTGGTACTGGGGTATAAATATTTAATTTCTTAAAACTGTCCAGTTCTCTATGTATTACCTCTTTCCATTTTTCTTGCTCATCAGGTGGGAGTTTTGCTATGTCCTGGTAGTTCTTAGGAATATTGTCAGATTGGTCTATCATCATCACATAGTCATCAAAAAAAAATTGGTATCTTTCCTTTGGTATTTCTATCAGACCTCTTATGTGATTTCTCAGTCTGGTCTTTATTTTGGGACAGTTCGGTTACATCATGGTCATCTGCACTATTGGTGGGTGACGGCAGTTTTATCTCATTCCAATCAGATTCAGTCTGACTCCCCTTAGATGTGGTCGATATTATGATTGATCCTAATTTTGGTGTGTCAGAAATATCAGTGGTGACTTCATTTGAGTGAATTCTACTCCAATTGCTGTTTTCATAAAATGTGGCTGATCTGGAAACTATTATTTTACCATGTTTGTCTATAAATCTGTATGCTTCAGACCCAGATTCATATCCATAAATTTGAGGCTTTTAGGATATTCTGCTCCCCTTTCTTATCTGGTTAGGTATGAGAACATCTGCTGTCACACCAAAGACATGAAGGTGGCTTAGTTTTGGCTTATGATTATACAATGCTTCGTAAGGTGTCATATTTATTACACTGGACCATGTACGATTTAGTGTGTAGTTTCCATATATGAGAGCTTTCCCCCGCAACACCTTTGGCTCCCTCCCCACCCCCCATCAGCCCAGCTGGGGGAGGTGGGAGCACAGCTGTGCCTCGTTCTCCACGGTGGGGCCGTCAAAAGCTGATGACAACGGAGCCACCAGGAGCTGTCACAACACCTTCAGCCTGGGTCCCAGCCCCCCACCTTAGCTGGGGCTCGAAAGGTGGCTGGACTTTGTCACCACCCAGGAGCTCCATAGCTAGAGTGGAGAGACTTTCAGCCCCGGGACCGCCTTTTCATCAATGCCAGAGGGAAGGAAAGTGGTGACAGCTGCTGCACCGGCTGGGCACTGGAGAGTCGCTTCTGCCCTCCTTCTCTGGGCTTTGTCCCCCATTTAGAACTTTAGAAGCTGCTGAGATGTTAGCATCTATGCTTCTCTTTTGGACTTGCCTGGGGTTGGGGTGAGTGGAGTGGGGTACTGCTGACATGGTATTGCGTGGTTTTTCTTGCATTTTGTATTATGCTTCTGTAATTATTGTATTTTTGCCTTTGCCATTGTTTCTTCTAATATTGTATCTTTATTGTATTTTAAAAGTATGTGTTTTTGCTGCTGCCTGCTGTGCAGGCAGCATGCCTCATTTGTGAACCGCTTTGAGTTGCCTTCGGGCTGAGATTATTGTTGTTATTGGCTCAAATTGGCATCTTCTAGTACACATCTTATTATTTTTTTGAAGCACACCATTCCTTCTTTTGGCTACCCCATTTTGAAATGCTGAGTATGGGAAGTTGTATAATGCAGTATGCCATGTTTTACAATCCAATCATTGAATTCTTTGGATAAGAATTCTGTTCCTCTATCTGTCATAATCTGTTTTATTTTTACTTCATTTTGTAAAATGAAGTAAAATGCTTTAAATTTAGAGAACGTTTCTGATTTATCCCTTTATTACCTTTTATTCTTTTAAATAGGGGGGAGGGGTAGTAGGGTAGGTGATGTTGGTGTGTGATAGGGTTTCTTAATCTGTTTTTTTTGGGGGGGTGTTTAATCTGCTTTTATATGTTTTAGCTGTTGTTCGCCACCCTGAGTCGGGTTTACCTGATTGGGCAGCATAAAAATCTAAATGAATAAATAAATCTCTGAGTGTGTATTCAAACCCATATCGACTATAATCATCTACTATTGTCAAAAAATAACTTTTCTTTCCTAATGATTCCTTTAGTGGTCCTACGAGATCTAAATGAATTAGATGAAAAGCATGAGTTGTTTTTCTTATTGAAGTTTTGGGCCTTGGAGCTGTTTTTGACTTTGAGCATTTACATATGGAACACTCGAGATAATTTTTGTAATTTTTTATATTCAACCCATCAGAACAACATAACATTTTTTCAATTACAGGGAAGCTTGCATGCCCTAGTCTTCCATGAAGCAGATGGGCACATTCGTCATGAACTGATTTACCAAATGATAATTTTTGTGTCCCCTTCTTATTGTATGAGATTTTTCTTTCTTTCAATGTATCATCTTCTTTTGCTGTTTCCCCTTCTGATTCTTTATTGTTATCCTCACTATCATTATCTAGTTCTTGTTTTTCTGACCCTTCCTCTACGTCACCATTGATATTATTGTTTGCATGCTTTTCATCCTCATACATTGGCATTAGGTAGGGCAATCCATCTAACATCTCTATTTTCTCCACAAATTTTCCCTTATTGGTAACCATCACCATATTCTCCTGAAATGCTATTTTTACCTTGGTTTCATTACACAATCACACTATGGGTAGGACATTGACTGGTATCTCGGGAACAAAAAATACATCATTTATAACCCCCAACCCTGGGATATTGACTCTACCTTTCCCAAGCACCTTTGCATAGTTTTGATTTTCCATCTTAATCTTGAAAGAAGTATCTGTAAAGGACAGGAACAATTTTCTATCATGGCATGTGTGGGCAGTGGTGCCTGAATCCAATAGCCAACACAGTTTCTTTACATTTGTTTCCACATTTTTAGTTTCATATTCCATCCCATTAACAGACTTATAATTAGGCCTGTCATTTTCCCTTTTGTATCTATTTTCCCTTCTGGGACTAGGTGATCTTATATTGGGTTGTCTGTCGTTGTGGTGACTTAGTGAGGGCCTATTCTGGTAATTGGTTTTGTGTGTTAAGCTGTATTTGTTTGGTTCATATTGTCTGATTAACCTCGGACAGTCCTTCTTTAGGTGATATTTGGAATTGCATAGGTAACACGCTTATTGTGTGTTATTCTTTATGTTAAAATCAACTCTTTTTGTTACCCTGTTCTCTCTGTTGATAAGGGTTCTATCTCTCCTCAAATTGTCTTCAGCAATAAGTCTGCTGGAGATGTAATCTAGGGTCAGATTTCCTTGGTTTATGCTATCCAGGTGACTCACAAATCTATCCCAGCTAGAGTCTAAGGAATTCTGAATTACACTTATGAGACTCTCTTCACTTATGGTCTCACCTCTTTGCATAAGTTCAGCTCTCATCCCATTTAGTCTTGATAGATGATCCCCCATAGCTACACCAGGCCTTAGTTTTGCAGAGTGGAATTCCCTAGAAATTCGTGCCGTGGTGCTCCTGCTTTTGCTGTAAAATAAATTGCATAACCTATCCCATATTTCAGAAACAGTGAGACCATTAGGGATACCTGAGTATAAAGCAGTGTCAATAGAGCTGAGTAAGAGATAGAATGTCTTGTGGTGGAGACAGTCTGTTTCAACAGTCCAAGGTCTTATTGGTGGGCACTGTATGAGAAATAAGGTATTATCTCTCATAAGAAGCACTTGGCATTGTTTGGCCCATTCAAGTATGTTATTGCCTGTAACATTTAGTTTGTTGAAGCCATCCAGAAGTTCAATGTTCTTAGTGTCTCTGGATCCGGTCAGTCCTGATCTCAAGTGCTCTGGATTATCTGGGAAGTTGCAGTAAAACAGGGAAACACAGCCTGTCAGATTTAAGCGTCCCGCTGCAGAGCCCTGGATGGAGTTGAAGCTTGTGGTGTGGGCGTGGTTAAAACCCGACGCATGCTCAGTGCTCATTCCGGTCTGACTGTCAAGCTAGAAGGAGCTCCCAATAATGGGGCAACCTGATGGGAATCGAGCGGTGGATGGAGTCCCTTGGGACTCACTCCGGACGAGGTGGTAGCTGGCTTCTGAAGGTCTGTGGTCCGGGCATCCTCTTGGAAGTTGATTTGGGTTCGCTGTTATTTCTTTTGAGGCCAAGCAGTGATTGCTTTCAGTTTCTTGTAGTTTTGTGGCTTGGGTGCATTGCGCCATGGTTATATGCTTTTGAAGATTTGTGATTTCTTGTATAGTGATCTGCTGAGCAGAATTTGGTTGTCTTATGTTGGTGCTTTTAAGAGCCGCCGTGAGTACTTTTATCGCTATATTTATTTCTTGTTGAGATTGCATTTCCAAGTTTATATTGTCTTGATAAAAATCTATTATAGGTAGCTCTTTTCCCCTTTCTTTTGGGGATTCATCTAAAGTAATATAGTCTGTTTCGGTATAGTTTCCCCATTCTCCCACTTCTTCATTTGAAAAAATTAATGATGCTTGGCGCCAGTCCGCCATTTTTTATTTTTTATTTCTGGGATGGGAAAATTGAATTCTCGGCTGCAGTAGGAGCTTTAGCACATACTTTTTCTGTTTCTTTTGGTTCAGTTAGGCTGTCGCAAGAGAGCTCTTTTTCTTCTTGAATGTTGTCTTTCTCGGTATGTTTTTCTCCGGTTTTAATCAGTAGTTTTATTAGTTCAACAACAGGATCGTTTCTTCCTGAGGACGAGTTTACTCTTCTGAATATGGCTGGCCAGAATGCCTCATCCGCACAATCTTTTTCTTTCCTTTGCCCACTTTCTATCATGATTTCACTCATCGGGGTGTACATTGGGTATTTTGTTGGAGTTGAGTCTTTATTCCATTCTTCGTTGTTATTGGCGATGCTTTCTGTGCAGGTTCCACTGGCATCTGCGCTGCTTGACATCAGTTGCACTGCCATTTTCTGGACCTTGGTTCTTATATTTGTCTTTTGCATATTTGTTCTTCTTGTATTTTAGTTCTTAATTTTTGAATGGATCGCAACCGACTCTACTACCATTTTGTTACAGAAATATTTAATTCTTAAAGAAATACTCCATGTATTCCTTTCAGTAAATTGTTCTCTTTTATTTTATTATAGGATTACTACAAGAAGAAGAACAGTGATCTGAGGTAACTCAAGGTAGACAAATCTTATATATTTACAGTGGGAGGAGACATGCATAGTGTGTGTGTGGGGGGGGGGTTAACTATATACATATGTATGAGGATACAGTGATTTGATGTTTAACCCTGACACTCATTCATTTTCATAGTTTGATGTGTTGGTCCCATTTACTTTACATACAAAACTGGATGGGTACTTTCACTTGGAGTTTTCTATTCATGTTTCCTGGTACTCAAAAAGACTAAAGAACTGTTAAAACTGTTTCAAAATAGCAAAGGCAAAGGGGGGGCGGATATTCTGCTCTGAAATAAAAATATTATAACACTACCCCAGCAAAATACACACCTTTAACAGAATAAATCTTAACCTATAAAACCAAGTGTTCACCGTTGGAACTGGCTATAGGCTGCTATGCGTCGCCCTACTGACCCACACCCACCCTTCGTGCGCACGGCCGAATTCCCTACGCAGGTCAACGAAGGATTTAAAAATCCGGCACGGGGGCCTCAGCCCCACAAATGGCAAGAAAGGGAAAGAACTTCACTTCCCAACATTCCTTGCGCTATGCCGCGCCAGAGCCAATCACGCTGAGAGGCTCTCGCACGGCGCAGCGTTCCGACACGCGCCGCAGCCAATCGAAAGAAACGCATTTTTAAAAAACCAGCAAAAACACACAGCACCAACCCATTACTACAAGCCCCAGCGTCCTGCGCGCCAACGCAGAACGCTGAGGAAAACGGCGCCCGGAAAATTAAAAAGAAAAACAGCTCACAGGCAAGCAAAGACCAGCCGGCTTTCTTTTACTCATCCGCGGCGCCTGAATCTCCCGAATGGAGTTTCCCCTTTAAAATCAGTGGGAGGGGGTGGCCATCCCCCTCTGCGCTGCCTACCCTAGTGATGGGAGGTTTGTGGGGATAAAAGGACTATATTGCCCCAACCCATCTGAAAACAAAAGATGAGGCAGAGAGGATCGATCCCCAACCACCCCTCCTTAAAAAAACTCCGTCTTTTCTTCTCTTTAAAAACGGAGTTGTTTTAAGGAGAGGGGGGAATCGATCCTCTCTGCCTGTTCCTCTCTGTCCAGAAGTGAAGGGCCAATATAACCTTTAATCCCAACAAACCTCCCCAAAAAACCTCCCAACACTAGGGTAGGCAGCGGGGAGGGGGATCGCAGCCCCCACCCACTGATATTAAAGGGAAAAAACGATCTACCTTCACGATTCCACAAACACAAAGCACGACTCCACAAAAACAAAGCACCATAACACACTACAGCTCCCCTGCCCACCACCTAGCCCACCCTTCCTAACCCCCAATGACCATGCCCCCATCCTCACCACGGGCCGCCGGCGTAGATATTCCAATCAGCCCGGCCTGCGAAAAAAAACCAAACTACCACCACATGGTATTTCAATGGGCCACCCAGCCACTGAGGCCGGCCCACAGAAATACACACACCAAAAACACAAACAACAACAATCCAAAAAAAACAAGGACAAACACAACCCCCCACCCCCCACAAATCACAACAAAAGCACCCTGCGAAAATACCCCCAAACAACATCCCCCCACACCCCACAAAACCCAAAAACACAACACATAAAATAAACGAGCACACACCTTCAACCTCCAGCCTCAGCGAGAAGCACATGTGCAATGAAAAAAGAACAGGAAGAAAACACAGCCCACAACTGAGTTACCATTTCAAAATAGTGCAACAGCACCACCCAGTGGCTACAGCAAAAATAGCACTCAAAAACATTAAATTTTTAAAAAAAATCTTACACATTTTTTACAGAAATTCCATTATTTGAAAAAAAAAATATATCAACCATTCCTCTTTTCAAAATCCGATTTTATTATAACACTTTAAAACACTACCTACGTATAAAAAACCATTATTTAAAAAAAGAAAAAACTCATTTAAATATACATACAAGAAAAATCATCCAACAACCATTTTTCAAATTTTTTAAAAATAACCCAAAAAAAAGCCCGGCAACGCCGGGCAACCCTTGCTAGTACACAATAAAATTAACCAAATAGCATTTTTTTTAAATGTATCAGGCAGGGCAATGTTGCATGCATTAACACTGGATACACAGCATCACAAAAAATAAATCTTGTCTGCTACTTGGTCTAATCCATGTGTCCTATACTAAATCAAGTGCAAGTGCACTGAATCCAAATCTGAAGTCCAATTCTGCCTAGGATGTCAGGATCTTAAATCAATGATGTGTATAAATGTGATTGTCCAGTTTATTAGCACAACTGTGCCTACTCATCTTTGGCGCAAAACAGACTCACTATGCCCTAGCTGTACTATCCAATAAGATGGTTTCGCACAATAGACAAGCCCATGGTTCATCTCACCTTATATAGCTATTTCTGATGTCAACTCACTGACTTGTCCAGACATGCCTGGCCACTGCTGGAACATGTATGCCACCAGAGGACGTTATTCAGCTGAGGCAGTAACAGGCATAATGGTAGCTTCAACTGTTATACTGTTCCCATGTAAAAAGACATTACCCAATTACCAACCATTTGAACAACTATAGCACACCTATACAGTGGTACCTTGCTTAAAGAGCATAATGCGTTCCATGGGATTGCTCTTTAGGCGAGTTTGCTCTTTAAGCGAAACACCATTGTAAGTGACCAATTGTGATTTCTGGTGGGGGGGATTGCAAACCCTGATTTAGTTGTTAAGCAAGATTTTGGTTGGTTTTAGTTGTTAAGCGAGGTGACCATTCAGAGAAAACTCTGCTCTTTAAGTGAGTTAGTCTCTAAGCGAGTCATTCTTTATGCGAGGTTTTACTGTAACTTAAAATCTGTATGTGATAGGCAAATTCTGAGTTCAGTTTTGGAATCGGCACACTCGATATCATGTAAATCACATGTGTTATTCCCAGTAGCAAAATCATTGTTGTGCAGTGATATCAGTGGGAGGGGCCTCTACAGCCTATTGTGACAATCCTTTACCACTAACTTGATCAATAAAGTTCTTTTCCTACCTCTGGCATTTGAGGCACATCCCTGCCCCCTCTTCCTGTTGTTTTGCTTCTATTGTTTTGTTACCGTTCAGTTTATTTTCTAGGGTCAAGAGAAATTCTACAAGGACATCTGATTTTGAGGCTGCAGTTGAGTCTGTCAAAAACCCTTTGTTTCATAGAGGCTAATCAAATTACTGCATTCAATATGCCAGCAGATTTGGAAAACAAAACAGTGGCCACAGGATTGGAAAAGATCAGTATACATCTCAATCCCAAAAAAAGGCAATGCCAAAGAATGATCAAATTATAGAACAATTGCACTCATCCCACACGCCAGCAAGGTGATGCTCAAGATTATACAGGATAGACTACAGCAGCATGTGGAGAGAGAACTATCAGAGGTGTGGGCTGGGTTCAGAAGAGGCAGGGGCAGGGCCGCCATCAGAAATTTCTGGGCCCCAGACTGAGCAATTCTATTTCTGAGCAGCTCTGTAGGTGTGGCCAAATCTGGAGCAGGCTAAGGTTGTTTTTTGTTTGTTTCATTTAATCTGATATGCTTGAAACACATGCTTCCATTTAAAAAGGTTTATTCTGTACAAGCATATCAGAGAGTAACCAAAACAAAAAGACAACGTACTAACTGCTGTATTTAAATGTGAGCTTTTGTGGATTAAGTCCACTGGCTCTTTCGCTATAAGACGGGGTGACTACTGAACTCTAGAGTTGGATACGACTGGCTTTCGAGCAAGGGCAACCTTTACCTTTACTAACCACAGCAAATCTGAATACCAAACAGAGATCTTCTAAAGGAGTACTTTTTCACCTAGAGGATCACTGGTCTATGGAACTCCCTGCCAGAAGAAGTGGTGACAGCTGTCAGTCTGACAGCTTTAAGAAAGGATTAGACAAGTTCATGAAGGGTATCAATGGCTATAATTATGGATACCTAAGGACAACCTCCGGGTTGGAGAGATAGGCAGGATATCTCTCAATGCCATTTCCAGGGAATCCTAAGCAGGTGAAGCAAATGGCAAGCCACTGTGTGAGACAGAATGCTGGACTGGATGGGCTGTGGCCTGTTCCAGCAAGGCTGTTCTTATGTTCTTATGAACTATAGGTGGGTTGCTTTGTCTATTGCACAATTCAAAATAGTCTCACTGGCTATGGGCCCCACTAATATACTGAAATGCTGGAATTTGCTTCTTAACTTAGACCAGGTTTTCCTACCGATTTTTTACTTACGTGAACATGCATGCAGTTGTTTCTCTTCAGTTGGGAGAGATTTTCAGAAGGAAATGTAAGGAGTTCCCAAGAATCTTTGGTTTCAAAGCTATATATGTAGGGCTGGTCTGAATTTTAGGGTGGCTTCTCTCAAAGGCCTCCTGTGGAGGGCACCCCTCTGATTGGCTGTTGGTTGCTTCAGTAGGCAGAAGAAGACAATTTGTTTTTGTAGTGTGATACAAATGAAGATTTTATTAAAGAAAATAGAAGTGAAGGAACTGAGGGTTCCGTTCACCACACATCAGCAAGAAAAGGAATTCATTTAACTTGTACTGTGCTGGGTGGGAAAAGCCATTGACACACATCATGGGGAGATTATGAGATCCCCTGTTTCCCTTTCACCTTCTGTCTATTTGTGTTTCAGCTAGGAAGGCTAATGGCTCTATTTTAGGTGGGAAGAAAGTGTACCATTTCTAGTAAATGAACAATTATTGTTAGTATAGAATACAACCAATCTGACCAGGTTATCCTGCTATGTTAATAGAGTCGACCCTGCTGCCAGTGACCCAATGCCAATCATCAGGTGGCAGCTAACTAAACTGACAACCCTGAGGACTAATGGCCTTCGGTGCTGAAGTCCACAGGGAAAGGTGGTGGTCCCCAAGTGGATTAAATCCCACTTGAAACAATCTTGATGGAGGGCAGCAGCTTCATCCATCCTGGCCTGGGGCTGAGGAGGACTTTGTGTGCCAAAAGAGCTCTGGATCAGAAAGTGGCTCGCGGAACTGGGTCAGTGGTATGGGGGTCATGCTGTGATGCAGAAGCCAGATGAAAGGCCACTGCATTATAGTCTCAGGAGAGTCTTCATGGCTGATCGCCATGAGAATCACCAATATTTGGATTCAAATATCACAGAAAAAGAAGAAAATAGAATACAGTTTCACACTATGAAGTTATCATATCTTTACTAGAGGGGGCAACAATTCCCTGAAACCTTTCACGTAAGTAAAGTTCAAGAATTCAACTTCATCCCTATTGTCTTCCTTTCTGATATTCTGAAAGGGATTGAGAGGCATAGCTGGAATAGGCCAGGAAAGAATTCTGGTAGATCATGAAAGCAAGGAAGATAGCATCTCATAGTCCATGGTCCAGTGTAGAGCAGAAGACTGTCTTGTCACCAGTAACAATGATCAGTACCAATTTGCTATACTAATCAGATATTTTCAAGGAAGCCTCTTAAATTAATATGGGAAGCAGATTTGGGAAGGTGAATGGGTATTGAGTTTTGGAAGAACTTATGGAATAAATGAATATTAAAGACTATGAATATAAGAATAAAGGAAAAATTTCTATGAATTGATATGGAGATGGTATTTGTTAAACAGTTAAACAGAATAAATTATGTTTGTTCAATTTAATGCTGGAGGCATCGGCAGGTCACCAGTACCTATTTCTACTTGTTTTGAGAATTCAAAATATTAAAATTTTAAAAGTTAATTTTAAGGAAATGAATGAATTATCAAATTTAAAGATAAAAGTTTATCCAGGAATTGGTCTTGTATTGATATTTGATTATGTTTAATGGAGTTGGGTGCAGCAAGACCACTGATAACAAGAAACTATTAATTACAAATGTCACCTAAATGAATGATACAAGGTAGTTTGGGATTTAATCATAAATGTTAAATTGATGTGTGATATTCAAACAAAGAAATCTTAACCTATAAAACCAAGGGTTAACCGTTGGAACTGGCTATAGGTTGCTATGCCTCACCCTACTTGCCTGCACTCACCCTTCGTGCAAACGGCCGATCTGGGTCCGCAGGTCAACAAAGGATTGAGAAAACAGGCAGTGGGGCAACAGCCCCACAAACACGAAAAAGGGAAACAACTTCCTTTCCCAACATTCCTTGCACCGTGCCACGCCAGAGCCAATCAGGCTGAGAGGCTCTTGCACGGCGCGGTGCAAGGAATGTTCGGAAACACTCCGCAGCCAATCAAAAGAAAACCGTTTTTAAAAAACGCAGCACAAACACAAAACACAAACCCATAACTACAAGCCCCAGCATCCTGCGCGCCATGAGCTGAGGAAGCCGGCACCCAAAAACAAAAACAAAAACACCGGGAGAGCAAGTCCGCCAAGCCGCGGGAACCAAAGCCCCCCTCCCCATCGGCGCCTGAAGCTCCTAATCGGAGTTTCCCCTTTAATATCACTGGGTGGGGGCGGGGGTGTTGTGCTCCCCCTCTCTACTGGCACCCCTGGGGTTGAGAGGGTTGGGAGGACCAAAGGAGCCTGTCTCCCCAACCCTCCTGACCCCAGGGGACCCGGCAGAGAGGGTATTTCCCTCCCCCACACACACACACACGTGCCCCATTTTAAAGAGAAGAAACCAAGCGGTTACTTCTCTTTAAAAACGGAGGTTGGGTGGGGGGGAACCCCCTCTCGATGGCTCTCCTGGGTCCGGAAGGGTGGGGGAGACAGTCCCATTTTCTCAACCCAACCCTCCCAAACCCAAGGAAGCCAGCGGAGAGGGGGATCACAACCCCCCCCCCACTGATATTAAAGGGGAATCCCCAATTGAGATTAATATCAGAGGGTGGCCTGGATTCGATCCCCTCTCCTGGGTCCCATGAGTCTGGAAGGTTTGGGGAGACAAAAGGGGTCTGTCCCCCAAAGCCTTCCAGAGCCAGGGGAGATGGCAGAGAGGGGATCCCCCCCGTAGGACACCAAAAAACACAAAAACTAACAATCAAAAACATTCAAAAATACACAAAAACAAACAAAAATAACACCAAAAAAGTTAACAACAACAAACATTTCCAAACACACCCAGCACCCAGCCAAACACCACAAAATCCAAACACCACCACCACCCCAAATAAAGAAAAACAGCCAACTCACCATCAGACGACCTCATACAACAACTACTGGAAAAGAAATGAATAAAGAAAGAGACTACTTACTGGAAGAAGCTCCACCCAGAGGCCACGAGAGAAAAAACAGTCAAAATACAAGATAACCCCTACCACCAGCACTTGCTGCCCGCAATAATAAAAAAAAATCAAAAAGACACAATAGCCCCACACAAAAGGCCCCAAGAGTTTTTCGAAAAAACTCATCCTTTATTCTTTTTTTCATCCACGAAACCAAAACACCAAACGAAACTCATCACAGTTTATAACAGGCCTCTTCTTTACAAACATTAACAACAACAACAAAAAACTTTCCAACACCATTTAAAACAGCCCGGCAACGCCGGGCAACCTTTGCTAGTGACTGATAAAAGAAAGTGTACTTGGTGATATTTAGGGAAATACCACTTCATTCCATTAGTTTTCAGACAAATGCTTCTCCTAGGTCTTGATAATCATAAAATGGCATATGGATCCAATGTGGTAACAGGATTTAAATCATATTTTAGTCCATCCTATGACAGATATATTGAAAGAGACTTACAGTACTAGCTTTGACTAACAAGTCCTGTTCATTTCAATGAGCCAATTCTACTTGGGGTTAAAATTAGACTTTGTTGCCCACATAACTTGACAGCATAAGTTGATAGGCATGATTTATAAGCTTCTGTTTGAGTCCCACTTAACTATACTCTGTCTGACTATTATACCATGGAGACAACAAATAGATAATTTATATCCATGGTTCAGGAAGATTTATGTTTGAAAACAATAAGTGTAACTGCAGAACTGGCAGTATTATCCCTGCTAAGTAAATGTTGGCGTGAGCATGAAAATTTCCTCAGTCAGACATCTGTTTATCAAATATTTACTTCTACCCTTTGTGACAGAAAGATGACTAAGAAGCATGAGTTTCAAGCAATTCCTTTAAAGCGTGCTTTCAAAAAATAGAGGTGCCATTGGGCTATCAGTCAAAAAAAGAAAAGAAAATGATACTATAAAACATATTACAATTATGGAAAGCATTACGTTTATAATGTATCTCCCCCCTCCCCCATGGAAACCCTTTTGCTTAAGGCTAGTGTTTGGCCTACCTCTTCTGCATGTTCTGAACATGATGTTTATCTACATAGTTCAACAATATGTATTAACTATTAATGAATGCAAGCTAGCCTTCAAATGACTGAATATGTCCTTAAATGCAGATGTCAACAGGGAAATGTGACCAGAGTTGAGGCCTTTAGAGGTTATACAGCATGTTATCTCAAATATGGTTTAAGTCTATTGTAGTAGTAGTAGTAGTAGTAGTAGTAGTAGTAGTAGTAGTAGTAGTAGTAGTAGTAGTAATAATAATAATAATAATAATAATAATAATAATAATAATAATAATAATAATAATAATAATAATAATAATTTCATGTCAGAAATTATTCTGGGTTGAAAGGATTTTTACTGGAGAAACTCCACTTAGGGGATGCCTAAATGAGGCTCCTTTCATGTCCCCAAGAGCTGGGACAGAGATTGGGCCCTCAAACCATCATGCAGTGCCTGAGTCTCTAACTGCCAACTTGACAGCCTTCCAGGTAACAAAGTGAGCTTCTTAACCACTGAACCACTGCAGCCCTTAGTCTATTGTAATGAAAATATATGATGTTATGCACCAATGTACTGCATGTTGAGAAAGAGAAAATGATACAGTAAGTTTGTTCAGAAGTTTACAACAATTTAATATACATCAGCTGGTCAACAGAAGCCACATGGGATCACTGGCCATGCTGGTTCAGGAATTCTCAGAAGGGTAGTAAAAAAAAAAGAGGAATATAAACACAGGAGCAAGGCAATAGCTTTGCTGAATCACAGGAAATTCTTATCAGGATTGTGATAATTGATGCCTACTTGAGGGCACATAAGAGATGAGTTTTCTAAATCAGGGGTTCCCAACCTTTTCAAGGCACGGGCCAAGTCATGCTTTCTCAGTCAGCTTTGAGGGCCAGATGGCCATTTTGCCCTGCCTGCATGATAGGGGTGGCCATTTTGCCCCACCAGCTTCAAAGCAGTGGCCATTTTGTTTCTTGAATGCCCATGGAGGGGTGGGTGCCACATGAAATGGCACAGTGGGCCATATCTGGTCCATGGGCCTTCGGTTGGGAACCCCTGTTCTAAATACACACAGACACACTTCCATACATACACATACACCTTATATAAAACACACACTTCTCTGTGGAGAATGCAGTAGCTCCAGGCTATGTCATTAAGCAAAATCAATTTCATTGGGGATTTTTGTACTGAAGAGATGAACATTGCTCAGATGAAGACCCTAGCTAATTTTGAGCAGGCTGAGACTGCATTGCTAATTCTATTTGCTTTATGTTTAAGAGCATAACATCCAGAAGTGAGATATATTGGAAGATTTATTTATTTATTTTTTAAAAAAGTAGCTCTCACTGACCCAGAGACAATGCTGAAATTTCAAGCCAGCTGCAGTAGTCAAGGAAAACCACTGGGAGCTATAGATCTCTCCAACAGTTTTGTCTGTCTTGGGTTGAATCTTTTAAAAAGCCAGGGCTGCAACTAGGTTGCACATCACATCGTTCTTTCAGTCCTGCATCCACCAACCAATTTAACACATAAAGTAACATTTGAAAGTAGGTAGCTTTGATATTTTTAAAGCCCCAGATGGCTCTTAACACTTACAAACACATGAAAAGGAAACATTTATTGCACTGGTTTGATGCTGTCAGCCAAATTCTCTGCATGGCTTTCAAAGGATGCTCCAAAGAAAGTGAACATTTTGTTGCTAGAGGGAAGTCTGCAACTTTATTCAAAACTAAAGTCACCTGCTTAAGATGAACAATAATTATTGCTATTATAATTATTGCTATTATAATTATTACGTCTGGCTAGACATCTCGCTACAGTAATGGAGTAGTCCGTACAGCCAGCGACTCAACACCGAGTGTTGGGCAGCAGTAAATAACCTGACTCCCTAAAGGGGCCAATGGCTATGGGTGAATGAGCCCCTTTGGGTAAGCTGATGGTCCCCTCAGTGGAGGAAATGCCACTGGAAACCATCATACTGGGCCCAACGGCAAAATGAGTGGAGGATTAACCACTTTACTGTTCTGATTCCCAATGGTCATGAAGGTGGAAGAGGCCGTGCCAGATGGACTGGCTGAGAAGGCGCGGCTTGATATATCCTCAAGGCTGTTTCAGTCCATTACAGTCCCAGGGTTAAATCCTGCATGTCTAATTTCATATGTGCTGCTGGAGATGGCTCCGTGATCACAGTGTGTAATCACTTTGTAACCATAATTTCACATTTTCCCATTTATTTTTATTTTATTTCATTTCAATAATGTATTTTTTCTATTCCCCTGAGTCCCCCATTTACACTTCCACATGTTCACACAAGCACCACATAGTACACGCATCCATAAACACATTTACAAGATGCGTGTGTACATAAGCAAACGCCAACACAAAAACCGCATTTAAAATAGTCTTGCTAAACACCTCCTATTGAAGGAGCATCCCCCATTCAGAAACAACCGAGGGGCAGTCTCATTTAAAGGCTATGCAAGATATTTATGAATGGAGGGGGAAACTTGAAACGGTTCAGCCAGAGGAAGAGCTGAGCAGGAGGGAGATTGGAGACACGCGCCGGAGAAAGTATCTCAGTGATTCAATCAGACCATATTGAGACTACAAAGGAACTGTCAAAAATGTTTTAAAAATCATGTAATGCTTTAAAAATTATTTTCTCTACAACGGTTTGACGGAAATCGATGGGGGTTGTTTGTTTTAGCTAATGTTGTTACGGGTCTCCTCTAGAGTAGGGCAAAATACCGAAATGTAACTTACTTGTCAGAGAGATTCTGATGGTTCGGTCCAATAACTCCAGAGTCATCAAATGTATTTTAAAGTCTTTATTTCCACTGCCCACATTGCGGATACAGTGGTGGTCTCAAGGGTCAGCAAAGAGAATGGTCAGCAGGAAAGTTAGGGTACTTTAATAGGGTTGGGTGATGTCATAAGGGCAATGCATTGTGGTACATGTAGTTCATGGCAGTTTGGTATTATATCTAACAAAACCCCTTCTAATATCACACTGACTGATCACATGGTGAACAACAGATAGTGTCTCCTATTCACTTAGACACAACCTCTTGAATAGATAGCTATTCCGAGCTAATGGGAGAGGCTTGGTCAGGATATCTGCAATCTGCTCTTTGGTGTCACAGTGAACCAGGTCTATAAAGCCCTTTCCTGACAGTTCCCTCACATGCTGGTGTTTTATATCTATGTGCCTGAACCTACGTCCTACGGATCTGGCCTTTGATATGCCTAGGGCCACTCTGTTTTCCTTGTGGATGATGATGGGAAGGTTGGGCTTCCCCCAAATTGTGGAGACCAATTGATTGAACCAAATCAGGTCATTTGCGGCACTGGACACACAAACATACTCTGCTTCTGCCATGGATGTGGAAACTAGGCTCTATTTCCCAGTGCACCAGTATATGGGGCTGCCATTCAGGAGTATCAGATAGCCTGATGTGCTCTTCCTTGTCTTTATGTCCCCGGCCCAATCTGCGTCTGCATAGCATGAGAGCTTGGGTTCATCAGTTGCCTGGGGAGTGAATAGCAACTTTGCATCCAAGGCCCTTTAGGTACCTCAGTAGTCTCTTGACCACGGTCCAGTGATGAACCTTTGGGTTGTTGGAGTGTCTGGAAAGAATATTCACCGCCAACGTGATATCCGGCCTGCTCCAGTTGGCGATGTACATATCAACCTATGGTTGATCTGTAGAGGTTGTTATCTTCAAATGGTTCTCCCTCATCATGGGTGTTCTTCAGGAAATCCGTGTGCATGGGTGTCGCGCAGGGTTGGGCATCCAACATGTTGCATTTTTTGAGCAGCTCGACTATCTTTTCCTTTTGAGAGATAGCAAAGCCATACTGTATTTTGGAGATTTGCACCCCCAAGTACTTGTCCACCTCCCCTAGGCTTTTCAGGGAGAAATGCTTCCATAGGTTCTGTGCGGACTTGTTGCATTTGGATTTACTTTTTCCAAAATACAGTAGGTCGTCGACATAAACCAATAATTTATTCACTTCCTCCAGTGATTCCCTCAAGAATACGCATCTGTCAGCCTTGGTGGCAAAGAAGTCTAATTTTCCCAGAGCCTCAGACAGACATTCATACCACCTCTTACTGGATTGTTTCAGTCCATAGAGACACTTGTTGAGCAGCCAGGTTTCTCCATTTCTGTATCCGAGCCCAGGCGGTACTCTGACATATATTTTCTTATCTAGTTGCACATGCAGATAAGCAGTCTGTACATCGAACGGGTATACCTGTTCACCCAAAATTGATGCCATCACCAAGGCAGCCTTGACACTTTCTGTCCTCATTGTCAGGGAGTAGGTATCATTGTAGTTGTCCAGGTACCTCTGGGAAAAGCCCTGAGCTACCAGTCTGGTTTTGTACAATTTCTGCTCATTCTTCAGTTGCTTGATTTTGAAAACCCATTTTGTTCCTATCATCTTTTGGTTTTCTGGGGTCTGTTTGGGGGTGTACACATCTAAGGCCTTGAGGCTCTCCATTTCTTTCTCTATGGCTTTCTTCCATTTTTCTTGCTCTTCTTGAGCCAGTTTGATTATGTCGTTGTAACAGGTGGGTGTTTCAGGGGTTCTTTAGGGGTTCAGTTCTTAGTTGACCTTGTTGACCTTCTGGGTAGACTCCCAGATGGACTTGATGGGTCAATGCTCTTTGCATCCACTGTGCCTCGGTCTGGTCAGTATCCTTCCGTCTGATCATGCGGTGTGTCCTCTAGATTGTGGGGCCTTGGAGCAGCGGGAGTTGCTCTGGTTCCCTACTTGGTGCACTCCGTGGTCAAGACTTTATGCGCGTGTATCTTGCTCCAGTTGGTGTGCTCATGGAAAGTAGCTGACCTGGAAACAACTATCTTTAGGTTGTGGTCTATGTATTCATTTGTATGATTGCTTACCTTAACTGCAGAAACTTCCAAGACACATGTAACAATGAATTGTATACTTTATTTGTTTTCCAAACAGTGCTTTGTTTAACTTTATTGCTTGCTTTGTGTAACTTCATGGCCATGGTGTTAGACTTCTTTTGTATCTTTTGTGCTTATGTAAACTTTGTATAATTGCCCTTCTATAACCATCTATAAAACCCTTATCCCTGGACTCAGAACCAGGCTTTCTTTTCCCATCTAGTTAGCTTGGTCATTTGCGGGATCTTTGCTTTATTCAGATTGTGCAATTCAATAAAGTGAATTTCTGTATTTTACCTGCATCTTAGTTGTTTTTTGGTTTTTTTATTCAATTCTACCAGAGGCTCCTTGATTTATAGTTAGTTTTTTCCCCCTCTATTGCCTAGCTACCTGCGGGTCTGCTGGACCTTTGTGTTGAAGCTAGTGGACTTTAGAATATTGTCCGTGGCGTAGGGAGGCATTTCCAGGTAACAACTTCATGGCAAGCTAGGATCCACCTTAAACAATTCATGCCAATGGCATTTTTCCTGCTTGCCTTGGAGGGTGAAGGCAGCCCAGAACCAGCCGACCTCCAAGACCGGGCTTGTACACTGAGTTAGTAAACTAGTTGTTTGTGTTACTCCTTGCATTTTAAATCACAACCTCTCTGTCCTCCCCCAGTAGAATTGATAATAATAATAATAATAATAATAATAATAATAATAATAATAATAATAATAATAATAATAATAATAATAATAATAATAATAATAATAATAATAATAATAATAATAATAATAATAATAATAATAATAATAATAATAATAATAATAATAATAATAATAATAATAATAATAATAATAATAATAATAATAATAATAATAATTAGTTGTCAACTCAATTCTGTCTTGTGTTCTAGCTACAGAAAACACAGAACCAATTTCCCATTCTCTGCTTCTGGGGGTGCCCTTGGGACTTGCATTTTGCCCAAGGCAACATAGGCTGGTTTTGCTACTGGGAGAAGACCGTGGGAAATCAAACTCCCAACCCTGACTCTCCAGCTGGATACCTAACTCACTGAGCTGCCCAGAGTCCAGTCCAATTACTGACAAATAATTTACTGCTGCCTTTTAAGTGGATTGGGTTTCAGTTCTTCCAAAAAAATACCTTTTCCAAATGCCCTTTGGAAAAACAAATGAAAGGAGATTTCAGTTTGCAATGAAATACCCATTGTTTCAGCTAATAAAAAACACTTGTTAAAGCAAAGATGAGCCCATGGTGGAAATGTGATTTTCAAATTAACTGGAATATATCTATTGTGCAACGAAATAATAACCTCCCGGCAGAGAGAATTCATTTTTACAATGTATTCCTTTCGTTTCTTGTTTTCGACAATGCAGAAACATACCATCCATCACTGTGTGCATGCTATTTTTCTGGCATGGCCACAACATCAAGCAAACTTAAATGCTGATGCAGCAGATTTGGGCTACCTTGAATTTGGATGACACCATTCACTCCCCATTGGGCCAGTTCCAGAACATTCATTTCCTCACTAGGTAGAAAAGCTGCAAGATTTATGGGGCAGATATATCAGCCATAGCACTAACTTTCAACCATGGTCTCAGAGATACTAGCCTGTTTCACTTACTTAGCGAGAATATATTAAATCTGTTAACATTCTGGTGTAATAAAATGTGTCTAAGGTAAAGGTAGATAAAGGTCGCTCTTGCTCAAAAGCAAGTGATATCCAACTCTAGGGTTTGGTGCTCATCTCCATTTACAGGCAAAGAGACAGTGCTATCTGTGTCTACAGATGCTTCCGTGGTCATGCGGCAGGCATGACTAAACGCCGGAGTGCACGGAATGCTGTTACCTTCCTGCTGAAGTGGTACCTATTTGTCGACTTGCAATTTCTTGCTTTCGAACTGCTAAATTGGCAGGAGCTGGGACAGATGGTAGGAGCTCACTCTGTCATGCAGCACTCGGGTCTCGAATTGCTGACTTGCCAACGTTCCAGTTGTCAAGTTCAGCATCTTAACCACTAAGCTACCACAGTCTGCTCAAAATGTGTGTCAATTTAAGCCTAAATCCAGCATCATACTAGTGGAGTGAAAATGATCACAAAATGATTGCATTGGGTGATCCTCAGTTTAGTGTAAGGGACTCAAGACAATGAAACAGCCGAAGGGTTGGCTTAACACAGGTTTATTGCATGATGATCCGGAGGAACATGTGGTAATGGCGGATGAGTAGCTCAATATATACAGCTGGCTATACATTTGAATGTGGCTCGTCGACAGACTATTGGTTGCTGCCTGTGTGACGTCATAGGAGGTCACACCCTTCTTGACCAGGTGAAGAGGTGGCGGGGAATCTTCCCGCGCTGCTGAACCAGGTGAATATGATCCATGAGAGCTGGACGCTCGCTACTGCCCTCTGGTGGTCACTAGCTCGCGTCCCCTTATTAGGTTTACATTGATACAGCTGATGGTTATAATGTTGCACACAGAAAGGTTACATTGATAACACATGGCAAAGGTACATTGTTAAAGGCACAGCTTTACAGAACACAACATCCCTCCCCCCTAGGATGAGACGAAGTCTCTCAGCCAAGATGGCTTGTTGCATGTGCGTTTGGGCCGTGAAGAGTGCTGCCCCCCCCCGGGGGCGTTATTGCTTCTTTGTTCCCTGGTCCCTTGTCCTGAAATGGGAGAGGGAGACTTGTTAGTGGCTTGCCGCTGTCTGGCGGCCTTAGGGGAAGGGAAAAACTCCATTGTGGGCAGACCGGGGGCAGTCGGGGCTAACGAAAAACCCCTCTTCTCGCTTGGACGAGTTCTGAAAATCAAAATCAAAATCTAACTTAGTAGGGGTGTCCGCATTTGTGGGGACCTTCCGCGAGATATGTATGGGGTCGGGTCCCTCCTCCTCGGAAAGATCCCCCAGGGTATCTACGAGGATATCCTCCTCCCCCCTTGGTGGGGGCCCGCGGTCCCCCTTCCCTCCCCCTTGGGCTGAACGGGTGGGGGAGAACCCTAACGCTGACTTATTCCCTGCTTGGTCTGTGCCCTGCTCATCGGAGACCCTGCGTCGGAGCTGGTCCGCGTGCCGCCTCCACAGGAGCCCTGTGCTGGTTTCCACGCGGTACGACACGGGGCCGGTTTGCTCCACAACTACGCCCGGTACCCAGGCTGGGCCCGTGCTGGCGTAATTCCTGCAATGCACGGGGGCGCCTACACTGAAACTCTTTGTAGCCTCTAGCCCGATGTTCCTTCCTTTGTCCTCTACCCTCGTGGGGTCTAGCCTAGTAAGGATGGTGGTCAGCTTCCTGCACATTAAGAGCTCTGCGGGGGAGTATCCTGATGCCAATGGGGTCACCCTGTATCCTAGCAGAAACTGACACACTTGTAGGTTCAGATCCCCTGGGCCCATGCGCCGCAACGCGTCCTTCGTGGTGCGGACGAGGCGCTCTACTTGGCCATTGGTGATATGCCGAACGGCGTTGATCTCCATGAATGCCCTAAACTCGGAGGACGTGAAACAACTAGCGTTGTCGCTTATTAACGTGTCGGGTATGCCGAACGTGGAAAAGAGCCTCCGCAAATGCCTAATGGTCTGGGCCGAGGAGGTGCTCGTGACTGGGATAACCTCCAACCATTTGGAGAAAGCGTCCACTACAAGAAGGAACAGGGTGCCTCTGAACGGGCCCGCGAAATCAACGTGCACCCGGGACCACGGCCCCTTAGCCGCGTCCCATTCCCTGTGGGGAAGGCGGGCCTCCTCTGGTCTGGAGCATTGGCAACTTTCACAAGTGCCGACCATGTGCTCGATGTCGGCGTCCAGCTGGGGCCACCAGAAGTAACTCCGGGCCAGCGCCTTGGAACGCACGATGCTGGGGTGGCTGACATGCAGCAGTTTGAGCACCCGCAGCCGAAGGGAAGTGGGAATCACCACCCACTGCCCCCACAAGAGGCACCCCCTCTCTAGGGACAGTTCCAGCTTTTTTCTGAAAAATGGAGCGAACTCCTCCGCTGGGGAGGACGCCGGCCACCCTTTCTGCAGCCAGGAGCTAACTGCCGCTAACGTCTTGTCCTTCTCTGTCGCTTTGGCAATGTCGGCGGGCACTACGGGGGGCGAATCCAGCACCTCTATCATGAGAACCTGATGGTCCCGCTCCCCCTTGCTCACCTGGCTAGGTGTTAGGGGAAGGGGAGACCTAGATAGAGCGTCCGCATGGCTGATCTCTTTCCCGGGCCAGTAGACCAACGCGTGCTGATACGCGTTGAGAAAAATGGCCCACCTGAGCATCCTCGGGGACAGGATCTGAGGGGTGGGCTTATCAGCGGTAAAGATGCCTAGCAGGGGCTTGTGGTCCGTCACAATGGTGAAGGGGCGGCCATACAGAAAATCGTGAAATTTTTTCGTCCCCGCGACTATTGCTAGTGCCTCCCTGTCTGTCTGTGTGTAGTTTCTCTCCGCTTGGGACAGGGACCTGGAGTAAAATGCTATCGGGGCCTCCCTTCCGTTTTCCAACACGTGGCACAGCACCGCCCCCACCCCCACTGGAGATGCATCACAGGTCAGAACTACTGGGCGTTTGGGGTTGAAGTGGGTCAGTATGGCGTCGGACACCAGGAGGTTTTTTAGCTCGCTAAATGCCCTTTCTTGGTCATCGCCCCACTTCCATGCCTGGTCTTTCTTTAGCAGTTTGTGTAGCGGCTCAGCCACCGCTGCCTTTCGGGGGAGGAAGGAGTGGTAAAAGTTGAGCAGCCCTAGGAACGACTGCAACTCGGGCTTGGAGGTGGGGCGGGGGGCTTTCTTAATGGCTGCCACCTTGGACTTGGATGGTTTTATTCCCTTAGGAGTCACACAAAACCCTAGGAACTCAACCTCGGTTGCGAAGAAGACGCATTTGTCCTTTCGCAACCTCAGCCCCGCCTTTTCGAATATTGTCAGGACCTTCCCCAACCTCTTGGCCAATTCAGCCCGACTCCCCCCCCCCCGTTATTAACACGTCATCAAAATAAGGCAACACCCCCTCCAGTCCCTTCAGGAGGCGTTCCACGAGTGACTGGAAAATTCCTGGCGCCGAATTCACGCCGAATTGGAGGCGCGTCACCTGGAACGCCCCCTTATGGGTGACTATGGTCTGCGCAGCAGCTGCGGCAGGGGACACCGTAAGCTGCTGGTAGGCCTGTGCTAAGTCGAGCTTAGCGAAACACTTCCCCCCGTGTAACCTGGCCAGCAGATGGCTGACTACCGGCACCGGATATGCATTCGGGCGGATCGCCTTGTTGATGGTGCACTTGTAGTCGGCGCATATGCGGACCTCCCCATTGGCTTTTAGTGCGGTTACAATTGGAGTTTCCCACTCCGCAGAATCAACAGGCACAAGGATTCCCTGACCCACCAATTTGTCCAGTTCCGCCTCTATCTTGTCCTTGAGTGCGAACGGCACCCGGCGTGGTTTTAGGCGAATTGGGCGGACCTCCGGGTCCAGGTCGAAAGTCACTGGGGGCCCCTTGAATTTCCCCAGTCCCTTTTTGAAGACTTCGGGGTGCGCCTCGCACACCTCCTGAATTGGATCAGTCCCAACGGCGTGCATCCCAACGGCGTGCACCCCCCCAATGAACAACCCTAGGGGCTGGAACCATTGAGTTCCGAGGAGGCTGCAATCTCCTCCCTTGAGCACGACTAGGGGAAGGGACGCGGCGTGCTCCTTGAATTTGACCTGAAATTCTCCAATCCCCAACACTGGAATACTGTTCCCTTGCACGTCCCGTAGTGTGGACCTCAATGCTTTGAGCTTGGGTCGCTTGTGGGGGGCAATTCCCAAAAACTCCCTCTGGGAAATGATTGAATATGAGGACCCCGAGTCAATTTCCATCCTAATGGGAACCCCTTGGACTAGTACCTCAACAAAGTAGCGGGGGTGTCCTGTAGACATGCTGAACACTGGGGCGTCGTCCTCGCTGCCGTCGGAGATGCGGCCCATGCCGTCCTGCTTCCGCGTGGCCTGGGCGCCATCCTTGGGTCTCGTTGGGCGGTCTTGTCCCGCGGAACGGTCTGCGGAGCTCCTCCGGGTCTCGCGCTTCTTCCTGCACACCTTGGCGATGTGCCCGCGGCGGCCGCAGTTGTGGCACTCGGCCTTCCGGAAGGGGCATTTCACGCGGTCGTGGGCCGCTCCACAGCCGTCGCATCGCCGGCTCTCCTTCTGGACCCTCCGGACATCCTCGTCGTCGCTGCTCTCTGTGGACGACCTCGAAGTTCGCCGGGCCACCTGTACCGGAGCCTCTGCCTTGCTCGACTTGGGCCGCCAGTCCTGAAGTTCTTGGACCCCGGCCTTCGTAGCTTCTGCGGCCTGGGCCGCTCTGACGACCTCCTGCAACGTGGGAGGCGGCTCTTGGTTCATTAATGTGCGCTGGGTCTCGGCGTCGTTCAGGCCGCACAGCACACAGTCCCGGAGGGTGATTTCGGCATTCTCCCATTTGCACGGGCCAGCCGCCAGCCGCAGGGCCGCCACGAATGCGGCGACCGTCTCCCCGGGCACTTGGACTCGCCTCCAGAACGCACTCCGAGCGGGAAACATTGCCGTGGCGGGCCAAACGTGCTCACGCAGCATCTGCATGAGTTCCTTGGCCTTGAATTCGCTCACCCTCCTTGGTGCAATCAGGTCCACCAAGGTCCTTTTGGTTTCTTGTCCGAGCATCCTGGTGAAGATGGCCCTTTTCTTCGCCTCTTCCGTGACTTCAGACTCGATCAGTGCGGCCTGGAAGTCCATCTCGATGATCTCCCAGTCGCCCGGTTTCCTGATTTCGAAACCGGCGCATGTCTTGGTCCCGTGGGCTGCCATATCCCACCTTCGTCGCCAATTTAGTGTAAGGGACTCAAGACAATGAAACAGCCGAAGGGTTGGCTTAACACAGGTTTATTGCATGATGATCTGGAGGAACATGTGGTAATGGCGGATGAGTAGCTCAGTATATACAGCTGGCTATACATTTGAATGTGGCTCGTCGACAGACTATTGGTTGCTGCCTGCGTGACGTTGTAGGAGGTCACGCCCTTCTTGACCAGGTGAAGAGGTGGCGGGGAATCTTCCCGCGCTGCTGAACCAGGTGAATATGATCCATGAGAGCTGGACGCTCGCTACTGCCCTCTGGTGGTCACTAGCTCGCGTCCCCTTATTAGGTTTACATTGATACAGCTGATGGTTATAATGTTGCACACAGAAAGGTTACATTGATAACACATGGCAAAGGTACATTGTTAAAGGCACAGCTTTACAGAACACAACACTCAGGTTGAACCCGGATGTACAGCCATTTGCATTAGTTCCTCCTTTGCTTCCAAGGGACACAATCTCAGCCAGATCTAGATTTGCCATTTGGTCATCTTCCCCCAGTAGCCAAAGGATCTCCAGTTTCACCGTTTAGAGGGGAGGATATGATACAGATATTTCAAAATTGATTCAATCCTTGCTCGAAAGCCAGTCGTATCTGACTCTAGGGTTCGGTGTTCATCTCAGTTTACAGTTAAAGAGCCAGCACTGTCTGCAGCTGCAGACATTTCCATGGTCATGTGACACACATGACTAGATGCCAGATCACATAGAACACTGTTACCTTTCATGCCAAAGTGGCACCTTTTTATCTACTTGCAATTTTTCCTCAGGGAATTGATTTGTTTATTCTGGGGCAATCCCTGAGAAGGCCCTATTGCAGGCGCACCCCCCCAATAACGGACACAGACAACATTGAAAGTGGATAACAGCAAAGGGCCACATTTATTGATTCAATGCCCTAGTCCGAATTATAAATTTGTATTGGTAAAACGACCAATCATAATTCCTAAGGCAAGCAGGCCGAAGTAACACTGGTAAGGTACCACCCCAAAATTGCCAACGGCAATTGGTTACAATGTATCAATTTGTATCAATTTGTTTGTTAACAACAAACAAATTGTTGACCGTAGTCAATAACTAACTCATGACCCCACCCTCTGACGCGTATCCGTAAAATCACAGGGGTGATGCATGCTGGTTAGCAATCATCATCACCCCATCGCCTGGTTCGTCGTTGACCGGACAACGTTTAACTACTTTATTCCTGTCTAGTGTTGTCCAGTCAATTGCGAACCTGCCGGATACTTGTGGGTCATACTGTTTACCTTACCAGTGCTACCCGCCCATGTGACCAAAGTCAACAGTAGGAACGAAGAAAGACCCCTATATCAAACCATAGCAACAGTGTGGGATGGGCAAAAAAGCCAGGACCCGAAGCCAATATGGGTCCCAACCAAAAATTCCCACCCGGCCCCGAAGCGACCATGATCACACTGTTAACTAGGGAGGGGGTGGAGGGGAAAAAACTTCTCCGCTCCGTCGCTGAGGCAAAATGGCAGCTCGGCTGCCTCGTGGCCACCCCTTTTATAAGGGAGCTGGCCACGCCCCTAACTACCCGGATTCTCTGTCCTGTGGGGGGGGGCCCTGCAAAGGGCGCGGCGGCCATTTTGGCGCCGCGCTTGCATTGCAGGCGCACCCCCCCAATAACGGACACAGACAACATTGAAAGTGGATAACAGCAAAGGGCCACATTTATTGATTCAATGCCCTAGTCCGAATTATAAATTTGTATTGGTAAAACGACCAATCATAATTCCTAAGGCAAGCAGGCCGAAGTAACACTGGTAAGGTACCACCCCAAAATTGCCAACGGCAATTGGTTACAATGTATCAATTTGTATCAATTTGTTTGTTAACAACAAACAAATTGTTGACCGTAGTCAATAACTAACTCATGACCCCACCCTCTGACGCGTATCCGTAAAATCACAGGGGTGATGCATGCTGGTTAGCAATCATCATCACCCCATCGCCTGGTTCGTCGTTGACCGGACAACGTTTAACTACTTTATTCCTGTCTAGTGTTGTCCAGTCAATTGCGAACCTGCCGGATACTTGTGGGTCATACTGTTTACCTTACCAGTGCTACCCGCCACACGGAGGGGCTTCACAGAAGACCTGACGCCCCCCCCCAGACCGTCAGCTCGGTCAACAGGCCTGCTCGCCAGTCACCCAACAGGAGGTCCATACCTCCTCGCGACAGATGGACCCCATCCCCTGCATACAAGTCACAATTTTGTAGACTAATATCGGGGTGATGACTAACCCGTCCCCAAGCCCTGGTGGTGAGAAACCGCGCCACTGCCTTATTGACCGCGCGCCTAGCTCGGTCAAGGGCCAGGAGGTTAACGCCCCCTCTGTAAGAGTGGCGCGGAACAATGTCCGACCAAACCAGGGCTGTGGCAGGCCAGACATAATGCAAGTAGGCGAGGTCCTCGCAAATCGCATGCTTGAGCGATAAGCCGGTGACCTGGCCCAAATCATTGCCCCCCAGGTGGATGATTAGAATGTCAGGCGGGTCAGCCCCCAGGCCAGAAAAAAGGAAAGGCCGCAGCTCCCGCCATAACATCCCAGGCTTACCGTGCCATGAGAGACTGGCGTGGTCACCCAGTCCCAGTCGGGGTCCCCACTCTGTCGCCGCAGCGTAACGCGCTGCCCTGAGCACATAGCTGTGGCCCACCAGCCATACTGTCACCGGTGTAATACGACACCCAGGGTCTGTAAGAAAATTGAGAAAAAGGAAGGTAAGGTGACTGGATTGGTACTCATGGCGGGAGTGGGCGCACATAAAACTGAAAACATTGTGAGCCCCACCTCCCCATGCTACGTATGTCAGCCCCAGAGTACCCAAAAGCAGCTGCTGTAGAGGCTGCGCCAATACGGAACGAATGTGTGCCATAACGGGCACCTGGTAGGCCCACCCTGGTGAGGGCTCTGGCTGTCACCTTCCAAAACTGAAATTTAGTAAGGGGAGACCCATCTTGGTGACAGAAAAACGGGCCGTGGTGCGTGCCACGCAGTGCCAGGTATTCCTGTAGGGCACCAACCGGACAGATGTCTGCCAAAGAACACCGTAGCAGTCTTACTCCACTGCCTACGCCATGCTGATCTGTTTTAGAGGAGCGAATCCTCAACTGGGCCCAGTCTTTGGCAACATATACATCTCCGAGTTCCAGTGCCCTACCACTTGCATCCGCCTTAGACAGCATCACGAGTTCGCTGATGCGGAGCGCTCCAAAAAATGCCACCGTTGTGGCTGCATGAAAAAGGGCTGCCTCATAATGATCAAAACAGAGGCCTGGCCAGCCCCGGGCCAACTGGGTAAGAACCCCTGGGGAAATAGGGTGCCGGTCGTCCGGGCAACGCCCGCGCTCGCGCACCCACCCCTCCAAAACATGTCTCACACGGAAGTCAGAGGTGGTATCCACATGACCCCCTACTTTGGCCATAAAAGCCAACGCCGAGAGCTTGGATGCTATGGTGCGAGGTGCAAGGCCCTGTGCATGCAGGTGAACCATGAACCGCAGAACATGGTCCACCGGGATAGGCCAGGTCTCTGGCAATTGAAATTGAGTAGCAAAAGCCCTATACAAATTGAATGCTTGTTGATACGCCTTACGCGTGCGTGGCGCTAGTGACAGGCCAATCGCCCGGTTCACCTCTCCTTGCCAATAGTCCACATCTCGTCCGGGAGTGGCGAGGGAAATTCCTCCGCATCCGGGGCCAAGGCGCGGAACCGGGAGATCTGCAGGCGGGACAAAGCGTCAGCAATATCGTTATTAACCCCTGGGACATGCCTGGCCCTGAACAAGACGTTGAGGCGCAGGCAGCGCAGCACAAAATGGCGCACTAGATCCATGACTCTGGGCGATTTAGAAGTCTGTGCATTGACAATGTGTACAACAGCAGCATTGTCGCACCAAAAATGCACCACCGAATTAGCCCACTGTTCGCCCCATAGCATCAAAGCCCCGAGAATGGGAAAAAATTCCAGGTATGTGAGATCCCGCAGGCGACCTGTGCCTGCCCATGCCGGTGGCCACCCACCACAGGCCCACTTCCCATTGAAGTACATCCCATAACCCAGGGATCCTGAGGCATCAGACTGGATCTGGAAATTGGGGGATGCCAGGAGGTCAGACCTCCAAAATGAGACCCCGTTGAACTCCCTCAGGAATTGCAACCAGACTAACATGTCTGCCCTGATACCCCGGGTAAGCCTGACTCTGTGGTGGGGCCTGGATAACCCTGCCATGGCGTCGCATAAGCGCCGGGCGAAAGCCCTGCCCGGTGCGACCACCCTGCAGGCAAAATTGAGGTGCCCATGTAGCACCTGCAGTTCCCTCAGGGATGCCTTACGCTTGGCCAGCAATTCCGAGATAAGGGTCACTATCCTGGACACCTTATCACCCGGTAACCTAGAAGCCTGTACTACTGTATCAATCTCAACCCCCAGGAATACTAGTTCGGTCGACGGGCCCTCGGTCTTTTCGGGCGCTAAAGGGACACCGAGTTCCTGCATTAGCGTCTGAAATGTATTAAGGAGACGTGCACACGTGTCCCAGCCCCGTTCACCCCCGAATAAAAAGTCATCCAGGTAATGGGCTACAGACCGGGACCCTGACCTGCGGACGAAAGCCCACTCTAGGAAGGTACTAAAACGCTCGAAAGCCGAGCATGATATGGAGCAGCCAAAAGGCATGGCCTTATCAAAATAATACTCCCCTTTAAATTTAAAACCCAGCAATTCAAAGTCGCCCGGGTGCACCGGCAAGAGGCGAAAAGCTGACTTAATGTCGCACTTGGCCAGCAAGGCACCCGGGCCACACGAGCGCACCATGCGCAGCGCATGGTCGAACGATGTATACCTGACCGAACAAAGGTCATCAGGTATCGCATCGTTGACCGATCGGCCGGCTGGGTAGGACAAATGATGAATAAGGCGAAACTCACCTAGGGACTTTTTGGGAACCAAACCCAATGGCGAAACCTTAAGGTTGGGAAAAGGGGGTGCGGGAAAAGGTCCGGCGACCCTGCCCGCGTCTAATTCCTTTTTAATGCTGGCCTCGGCTACCTCCTCCCTTCCTCTGAGGGATAAAAGGTTGGGAGCATCCTGAGGGGATCTATCACCCATAAAAGGGATACGAAATCCTTGCTTAAAACCTTGGATGAGATACTCTCTGTCCTCTCCCCTTGGGTACGATGCGAGCCAGCGCTCCAGCATGTCCACCTTAATTGGGGAGGGGGCCTTTCGGAGAACTAGTTCCATCCGTGGCAGGCTTGCCAGCCCACTGTCCACCCCTCCCTCTGCCTCGCGCCCCCCCAGGCTTGGGACAAGCAGAGGCTGCATGGGGACCAGAACATGTGGGACACTCATGCTTATACCTGCAGTTCTTCCGACTGCAGGAACCATTGGACGAGAAAGTCCAGCACAGCAGGCGGGCTGGAACCCCCTGCCCCGCCAGTTGGCGGGTACCCTGCGCTGGAGCTGCTCGCTGGACCGCATGTCCACAATGGTATCTATCCCCCGGGGCAGGACGTGTGGGTGTCATATACAAGAGCCACAGTCTCTGGCACGGCTCATCCCATCTCATCTCGGGGTGTAGGGGAATCCTCATACGGAATTCCTCATCATATGCTAGCCATGAGGGGCCCGGGAAATCTACCATCGCCCTATATATGTTGTCCAAATATTGGACCATGGGAATAGCTAGATCCGGCCGCGCCCTCAAATATACCGCCATGTATATCAAATAAGCGGGGAGCCAGTTAGCCCAGGTACGCGGCGGCTTACGGCGGCGTGCCTGCTCCTTGTCCTTCTCATCCTGACCCTCCCTTTCTTCCTTGGTGGGCTCTCTGTTCAGGAGTGAGAAGATATCTACGTACTCCCCTCGCCATATCTTTTCTCTGGTAGCCTGTGCCAAGTGATCACCCAGTGGCAAGGAATACCCTGCCGTCGGCAAAGCCGAAAAGGGGATAGCTGGCCTACCCAAAGGGGCCTGAGTTAACCCTGCCACCCCAAGTACGTTCCCAGCAGTGTAAGAACCGAGGCCCACCCCAGCGGGCATGGTGGCAGTAGTTGTCGCCGGGTGGGTCGCCAGCGGCGTAGCCCCTGCACCACCCGCGCGAGGCCAAGGCCACTGAAAGGTCCCCCCTATATTGGGAATGTGTGTGGATGTACTCGTTTGCACCATATACTCACATGCTGCACCCCCGCGGGCCGCCCCCACCGGGGGTTCTGGCCCACTGGGGGCGTCGGAGCTCACGACCGATGTAGAGCTCATCACCGGGGCTTGACCCGCACCAGGTTGCTGGCTGGGGAGCTGCGAGGCAGTGGCCGGAGCCGCGCCACCCGCCTGCAGCAGCTCAACCCTCCCCGCCGGCCGTTGTCCTGCTGCCGATAGCGCCTCAAAAGGTACCCCGAAAGGGGCACCCGCCTGACTGGCCCGGGCCAAAGACTCCTCCAAGGCCGCAATACGGGCCAGTAAGGTGTCTACATTAACCATGGGTAAAGAGCCGGCCGGCCCACCTGACCCTTGCATGGGGACCGTTCCCTGCACCCCATGGCCCATATATGGCCATTGGCCAGGGCCGAAGCCTGGTAGGGCTGGTGAGGAAACCTGCCAAGGCAGGGCACCGGGCCACCCCCCAAGGCTAGAGGGCCCCGGGAGAGGCTGCGGCCCAAAAGTAATCGGCCCAACGGATTGGGCAGGAGGAGGAGCGGTGTCCACCGCTCGCGGGCCGCGGGCCGGAGCGCCCTCCGCGCCCGCACTCTGATCGGGCCAAGGGGCGATAGACCCCAAGCCACCAGCCCCGGCCGGGGATGGCAAAGGTGGCTGTTGAGGAGGCGGCACCACGGTCCTCCGACCTGGGTTGCGCCTCCTAACAGCCCGGGCTGAATTCGCAGCAGCCTTCTTTTTGGAAGGCATCTCGAGCAAAAAAGGGAAGCTAGCTAGGCAAATTGACCCAAAAGGCTTCCCGGTGATACCAACGAGCGACGGAGGCGCAGGGGAAAAAACTTCTCCGCTCCGTCGCTGAGGCAAAATGGCAGCTCGGCTGCCTCGTGGCCACCCCTTTTATAAGGGAGCTGGCCACGCCCCTAACTACCCGGATTCTCTGTCCTGTGGGGGGGGGGCCGCAAAGGGCGCGGCGGCCATTTTGGCGCCGCGCTTGCATTCTGTGAAAATTAGAGACTACTGTTACACCTGCTACAATATAATTGTTAATAGTTTGCTTAATTGTTCTTACAACTGCCTGATTGAAGGTACAATTGGAAGTCTAACACAGGGGTCGGCAACCTACAGCCCATGGCCCGAATCTGCCCATGGTGTCATTCCAGCAGGCCCCTGCTCTCATTCCAACTGCTGTGACCGCCACCAGTAGTGGATTTGGACATGTGTCTACGGCTGTCATAAATGCATCCATGGCTCTCATAAATGTGTTTATGGCTGTTGTAAATGCGTCCACATCAGCTTCTGGAGGCAATGGTGGCAGTGGCAGTTTATGACTGCCGCGGATGCATTTACAGCAGCATTTGTGGTGGGTGACCACCAGTCCAGCCCCCTTAAATGTCTGAGGGAGTGTGACCCAGCCTCTGGCTTAAAAAGGTTGAGGACCCCTGGTCTAGCACATTGATAGCTTGTTTCTTCAAGGATTCTTAGGTAGAGTATGAAGCACTTCCTTCACCTCTCTTTTTCATTGCACAGCACTGGCATGAAACCAACCAGAAGTAAGGCAAGGACTACTTCTCTGATAATAATAATAATTTCATATCTGGGTTGAAAAGATTTTTGCTGGAGAAACTCGACTCAAGGGATGCCCGAATGAGACTCCCTTCATGCCCCCAAGTGCAGCCCTTGGGGATCGAAACCTGACCTTCCAGTCTCCAAGCTCATTGTCTTAACCACAAAGTCACTGGGGGAGCTGATAAATGGGAGGGAGGAACTGGAGTCACTCTCTGCCCAGAGAGTAGGACATGGGGGTTTCCCTCTCTCATCCCCCAGTAGCCAAAGGATCTCCAGTTTCACAGTTTAAAGAGGAGGATATGATATGGATATTTCAAAATTGATTCATTCCATTTTAAAAATATCTTCAGAAATGTGCAATACTATGTACACTGGACCAAGAAACTGAGCAATCGCCTGCCATTTATTTGATTAATCATTTAAAATACCTTGACAGGTTGACATTTATTTATTGTTTGTTTGCTTGCTTGCTTGCTTGTTTCTCTGTTTAAAACTGCTAAACTGCTGTCCTGCAACCCAAATGTTGTGAATTCGATCCTGACCAGGGCTCCAGGTTGACTCAGCCTTCCATCCTTCCAAGTTTGGTAAAATGAGTATCCAGCATGTTGGGGGCAAAATGCTAATTAACTTGTGAACTGCCCAGAGAGTGCACTAAGTGCTATGGGGCAGTATAGAAGTGTGATCACTATTTAGTGCATGGCACTTGTACACATTGAGTCAGCATATAACCGTCAGCATATACAGGTTGTCAGCCCTCCTTAGAAGGATAAATAAATGTGAGAATAAATAAAGCATGAGACAGCGGAAAAATGAGTGACTGCAAGTATGAGCATCAGAATATTCTTACCATCATGCATCACAGATGGACAAGAATCTACTTCATGCTAGATTTCTCTCCCCCACCCCCCCCCCACCCCGGTTTTGTTTTTGAGTCATTTTCAAATATGGGGTCAAGGAGGAGAAGGAAGCCCGCCATGAGGATTGAAGGAGATAATAACAGACAGAGAAGGGGGGGTGAAGGCCGGATTGGGGGAGGGGGGTTTGTCTGATTGTTTCTCTCTCTCTTTCTCTCCCCTTTACAGGGAATGGTTTCTGTCTGGCCGGACATCCCACTATGGTAATAGAGTAGACCGTACAGCCAGTGACTCAATGCTGAGTGTTGAGTAGTGCAGTAAATAACCAGACTTTCTAAAGGGGCCAATAGCTATGGGCAGATGAGACCCTTTAGGTGGGGTGATGGTCCCCCCAGTGGAGGAAATGCCACTGGACACCATCATAGTGGGCCCAACGGCAAAGGAACTCTGGAGGAGGAACTCTGATTCCCAGTTATCATGGAGATGGAAGAGGCTATCTATGCTAGATGGACTGGCTGTGAATGTGCACCTTGATAATATCATCAAGGCTGTGGCAGTCCATTGCAGTCCATTGCAGTCCTGCATGTTTCATTTCATATGTGCCGCAGGAGATGGCTCCGTGATCGTAGCGTGTGGGTCACTTCATGGCAAGCTGGAATGCACCTTAAATAAATTCACGCCAATGGCATTTTTCCTGCTTCAGGACAAAAATGCATTCTCGGATATGAGTTGCAGCTGATGAAGAGAAGATGAGATCCTTGGTCAATTCAGCCTAACATTGTAGATATTCTTTGGGATATGTTTCCCAGTATATCAGGCAGAATGATTTCAGAGCCCTTTTTAAAGGGTAAAGTTATGGCACCCATCCTCTTGGATGCAAAGTTATGGCACCCATCCTGTTGGGCTCTTCCATTTTATTGAGTATCAGTTCACTTAGTCAACTTTCCCAAGTTGGGGCGGCGGGGGCGGCGGGGGGGTAGGCTTGGTTTGACATTGACAGGCGATTAGAGTAAATCTATACTGTCTCAAGCTATTCTTAGAGACTTCAGAGGGCACCTCTCATCTCCCCCTGCACAAAATGTCTGCTGATGAGGCATCTGTTGATCTGGACCCTTCCGTCTCGGCTTAATAGACCTTATGACCCTTGCCAAGAATGCACATGTTTAGGGGTGTGAGATCAGGCAGAAAAAATCGCATCATTGGCAAGAGCAAGAAAGAAACTGACCGTATATAAGCAAGTCATTGGCTTGAACGTGTCAATCCATGTACATGTCTACTGAGAAGTAACCCCATTCATTTTAATGGAATTTCCCTTTGAAAACTATGTGTGGGATTGATGCTTAAATGGGCTTTAATTCATGGAAGATAAGTAAAACGATCCCTGCCTCTATTTTTTTAACATTGGCTCTTGGAACTCTGCTTTAGTCTTTAATTTTTAGAATTTTAATCTCCAGTTTTCATCTTTGAACAATACATTTTGCCTTTTAAAATGTTTTTAGGTCTGCTTCTAAAAAAAAAAAAATCCTGTATCTGTTTCATTGCAATTAGGAAGCCTCAGCAAGCAACAAAGAGAAATATTATAAATAATTCAAGTAAATAAATAAATTCATACCTACATGTTTGTTGTTTGAAGGTAGAAGCAACAAGAGAGGTTATTTGCAAAAGGACCATTACATGTAAAATGTATTTCATTTAGGGGCTGCAGTGGATCAGTGGTTAAAAAGCTCACCTTGTTAGCTGGCAAGTCGGCAGTTCGAGACCCAAGTACTGCATGACAGATTGAGCACCCATCTCTGTCCCAGCTCTTGGGGACATGAAAGGAGCCTCATTTGGGCATTCCCTGAGTGGAGTTTCTTCTGCAAAAAGCCTTCCAACCCAGAATAATTTCTGACATGAAATTATTATTATTATTACCTGACCTTTTTTAAACTGCTCAGATCAGGATAATCTGCCTAATCAATTTGCATGTACTGATGATTTAAGGAGAAAACATTGTCCAATATTAATTGAAAACATGTCTAATCTTTAAGGGTAACATGCTGAGTCAATTGAGCCACTTTCAGAGGTCCCCAGCTATTTCAGATAGCCATGCTGGGACCCAGGACATTTGGACCTAATGCCCTTGTCAAAAACAATAAAAGGTTCCTTACCAAACTTTGGTTTTGGTAATTGAAAAAACTTCCTCAATGTTCCTCAGTGGCCAATTTAAAGGAAAAAAATAAAACGGAGGTATCAGGACCACAAGTGCTTTTTTTTGGGGGGGGGGGCTTGGCCTGCAGTGGCTTAGTGGTTAAGATGCTGAACTTGATGACTGGAAGGTTGGTGGGTCAGCAGTTCGAGACCCAAGTGCTGCACGATGGAGTGAGCTTCCGTCTTTGTCCCAGCTCCTGCCAACCTAGCAGTTTAAAAGCAAGAAATTGCAAGTAGATAAATAGGGACCACTTCAGTGGGAAAGGCCTCTAATCATGCCTGCCATATGACCATGAAAACACCTGCAGACAGTGCTGGCTCTTTGTGTATAAACGGAGATGAGCAGCAAAACCTAGGATCAAATATGACTGGCTTTCAAGCAAGTTAGACCTTTACCTTTACCCAATTCTTCTAATGCAGCAATGTACAAAAATCAGTGGTGCAATATCCCTTCCTTCCTTCCTTCCTTCCTTCCTTCCTTCCTTCCTTCCTTTTGTCAGTCCAGTCCAGTTTATCTCTCTGCTCTTGCTACCTCTACACATTTATTTACAACAGAGGTTCCCAACCTACAGCCTGTGGGCCAGACTCAGCCCACGATGCCGTCCCATCCAGCCAGTTGCTGCCTCCGCCACACCCAGAAGAGGAAGTGGGCACATTTATGTCAGGTGTAAAACGTGCCTGTCCATGCACAAATGTGTGCGCTGCTGTCGTAAATGCAGAAGTGGGTGCATTTATGTCAGCCATAAATGCACCCGTTTCAAGGGGGCGTGGTCCAGCCTGCTCAGCTGTCCAGGGACATGGTCAGGCCCGTGGCATAAAAAGGTTGGCCACCCCTGATTTACAACTACCGTCACCACTTTTGAGACCTAATGTATGGCATGTCCCTGCAGGCAAGGACATAGTTACCCCCTTTATTCTTCTGAACACTCTCCAGCACCTTTAAGTTTCCAAAACATCCAGCACAGCTACCTAGAAAGCCCTCATTAAGTTCAAGGAAGTTTCCTCCAAGGTAAGTGGCATTAAACTGCAGCCTCTGTTTTGTATTATACTAGCAAGGGTTGCCCGGCGTTACCGGGCTTTTTTGGGGGTTTTGTTTTTTTAAAAATATGAGAAATGGTATTGGATGTTTTTTGTTGTATGTGTATTTAAATTAGTTATGTTTTTTTTAAATGTGTTGTTTTTTATACTAGGTAGTGTTTTAAACTGTTATTAAAAAATTTGGATTTTAAAAAGAGATAAGGTTGATATATTTTTTCCCCAATAATTGCATTTTTAAAAATAATGTGTTCCTATGTGGTTTTTGGTGATAGGTGTACTTTGAATAAGATTTTTTTAAAAATGTGTAAGTGTATGTTTTTTGTAGATGGTTGTAGATCAATTTGAATTCATTGAGTGTAATATTTCCTGTGGCCACTTGGTGGTGCTGTTGCGTAATGTTTTAATGTTGATTTTGTCCTGGCCTGTGTATTCTTCCTGTTCTTTTCTCATTTCAATTCTGATTCTCGGTGAGGCTGTCTTGGTAAGTTGTGATCTCTGTTTTGTTAGGGGTGGCTTTGTTGTGATTTGTGGGGGGTGGGGGGTTGTGTTTGTCCTTGTTTTTTTTTTTTGGCTTGTTTGTGGTAGATTTTCCTTGTAATTTTTATGTTTAGTATTGTTTTTTTTTTAAAATGTTGTTGTTTGTGTTTTTGGAGTGGGTATTTCTGTGGGCCGGCCTCGGTGGCTGGGTGGCCCATTGAAATACCATGTGTTGTTAGGCTGGGGGGTTTTTCGCTTGCCGGACTCGTTGTATTATTTACTCCGCCGGCCCGTGGTGGGGATGGGGGCATGGTCATTGGGGGTTAGGAAGGGTGGGCTAGGTGGTGGGGAGGGGAGCTGTAGTGTGTTATGGTGCTTTGTTTTTGTGGAGTCGTGCTTTGTTTTTGAGGAATCGTGAAAGTAGATCGTTTTCCCCTTTAATATCAGTGGGTGGGGGCTGCGATCCCCCTCCCCGCTGGCTTCCCTAGTGTTGGGTGGTTTTTTGGGATAAAAGGTGTATATTGACCCTACACTTCTGGACACAGAGGAACAGGCAGAGAGGATCGATCCCCCACCCCCACCCCTCCTTAAAAGAACTCCGGTTTTAAAGAGAAGAAAAGACGGAGTTTTTTTAAGGAGGGGTGGTGGGGGATCGATCCTCTCTGCCTCATCTTTTGTTTCCAGATGGGTTGGGGCAATATAGTCCTTTTATCCCCACAAACCACCCAACAGTAGGGTAGGCAGCGGAGAGGGGGATCGCCACCCCCTCCCACTGATGTTAAAGGGGAAACTCCATTCGGGAGCTTCAGGCGCCGCGGGAGAGTAAAAGAAAGCCGGCTGCTGTTTGCTTGCCTGTAAGCTGTTTTTCTTTTTAACTTTCCGGGCGCCGTTTTCCTCAGCGTTCTGCGTGGGCGCGCAGGACGCTGGGGCTTGTAGTTATGGGTTGGTGCTTTGTGTTTTTGCTGGGTTTTTTTAAAATGCGTTTCTTTCGATTGGCTGCGGCGCGTGTCGGAACGCTGCGCCGTGCGAGAGCCTCTCAGCGTGATTGGCTCTGGCGCGGCGCAGCGCAAGGAATGTTGGGAAGTGAAGTTCTTTCCCTTTCTTGCCGTTTGTGGGGCTGAGGCCCCCGTGCCGGATTTTTAAATCCTTCGTTGACCTGCGTAGGCAATTCGGCCGTGCGCACGAAGGGTGGGTGCGGGTCAGTAGGGCGACGCATAGCAACCTATAGCCAGTTCCAACGGTGAACCCTTGGATTTATAGGTTAAGATTTGGGTATGAAAATAAAAAGGATAAGCAATCTTTTCTTTATGTAGCCAGCCTTGGCTTTAAATACAGCAATAGATTCGTGGGTGAAATTGATCCTATCCTTTTCCATCTAAACACTGCTGCCTTATGTTTAATTCCACTATGGACCACTTACTCTAGACATTTCAAAGCTTCAGAGCGCAATCATGTAATCTCAGAAATAAGCCCCATTAGTATCCGTAGGGCTTGCTCATGGGTAAGGATGCATATAACCATAGCTTTGTTGTTACTTCCCCCCCCTTCTCAATGTGATATTCAAAACTGGGTCTGTACAGTGGACACCACAAAGACGTAAACACTCCGAGCAGAGACGGAAAGAGTACAAGCCCATCAAAAGTGGGATTTCAAATGTACAGCTTAGCGGTGTTGCAATGTTAAAAGCATTCTTCTCTCCAGACTGTTGAACTTGTTCTAACAAGGACTTAGCCTATGTTTTAAGTGTTTATTGAGTGCAACATATGCCCTTAGAAAACCATGGTGCATACAGCGGGTGTTGTAATAAAAGTCCCTACCTCAGATTTTTAGGGAGAAAAAAATGTACAGCTCTCAGACAAAAGGTGGTCTTCCATGATCTTTTGTGACAGCCTCTTTAGAGCTACAGTTTTGAGACGCCTTTTAGGGAAACATAATTTATCAAAAAGTGGAGAATGAAGAGGAGAAACATCTTTATTTGTTGTTGTTCAGTTGCACAGTCGATTCCGACCCTTTGCGACCTTATGGACCATGGTCCGCCAGGCACTTCTGTCCTCTACCATCTTCCTCAAACCGCCCAGCTCATTTAGCCATCTCATTTTCTGCCACCCCCTTCTTCTTTTGCCCTCCACATTTCCCAGCATCAAGGCTTTCTCAAGTGAATCCTCTCTTCTCATTTGATGTCCAAAGTACTTTAGCTTCATCTTTACTATTTGACCTTCTAAGGAGCAGTCAGGGTTGATTTCTTCTAAGATTTGTTCTATTTGTTCTCCCCGCTGTCCAGGGGATTCTCAAAACTCTCCTCTAACACCATATTTCAAAGGCATCTATTCTTCTGTGCTCTGCTTTCCTTATGGTCCAGCTCTCACAACCATACAGGTACATTACCACTGGGAATATCATTGCTTCGACTATGTGAATTTTTGTTTGCAGGTTTCTCATAGCTTGTCTCCCCAGTATCAGTCTCCTTTTTATTTCATGGCTGCAATCACCATCTGTAATGATATTTGATCCTGGGAAATTAAAGTCTCTCACTGCTTCAACATCTTCCCCATCTATTTTCCAGTGACTGATAGGGCCTCTTGCCATTATCTTGGTTTTCTTGATCTTGAGTCAGCTTTTGCACTCTCCTCTTTCAACCTAATCAAGAGCTTCTTTAGGTCTTCCTCACTTTCTTGTATGCTACCTTATATTATATTATATTATATTATATTATATTATATTATATTATATTATATTATATTATATTATATTATATTATATTATATTATATTATATTATATTATATTATATTATATTATATTATATTATATTATGTTGTAAGGATCTCTTCTCCCCCGGAGGATCAGGGCCACTGGGCACAAGGAAGGCACAGAATATGCAGGTGTAGTGGAAAAGTCAGTCCCGATCAAGTCAGGTGATCTATATTTATTGGCTTACATTCTTGGTCACCTGCGCACGGAGCACACATGACTCCTATAACAGAAAGCTTGCTTACGTAGCATGTCGCTGTCCAAGGTACATTTGACAGCCTAAGAAATTACTAAGAAAGTATTGCGTGCCAAGGTTCGCCATAGGCAGATTAATCAGCAGATGTAGCGAGACTCACTGTTCCTGTCTCATCTCAGAGTCCTTGTAAACTCCAGGCTCCTACACTAAGCTGTTTGGTCTAGCAGCAGCTTAGTATCTCCACGGACGTGAGTGAGATACTGTGTGCTGTTTACTAGACATGGTGACATTTGTGTGACTTCTGTCTTACTACTTTCAGCACCCCCAGCCAAGCAATATGGATTCTCTAATGCTATTGCCCGTGATCCAATTTCCCTTCCAGCTGAGCCAGGTTGGTCTCGAGCTGCCATGTGTAGCCCGACAAACCCATTCGGAAAGGTTAATAGCCAATCAATAATGTGGGCAACTCACAATATTATATTATATTATATTATATTATATTATATTATATTATATTATATTATATTATATTATATTATATTATATTATATTATATTATATTATATTATATTATATTATATTATATTATATTATATTATATTATATTATGTTGTAAGGATCTCTTCTCCCCCGGAGGATCAGGGCCACTGGGCACAAGGAAGGCACAGAATATGCAGGTGTAGTGGAAAAGTCAGTCCCGATCAAGTCAGGTGATCTATATTTATTGGCTTACATTCTTGGTCACCTGCGCACGGAGCACACATGACTCCTATAACAGAAAGCTTGCTTACGTAGCATGTCGCTGTCCAAGGTACATTTGACAGCCTAAGAAATTACTAAGAAAGTATTGCGTGCCAAGGTTCACCATAGGCAGATTAATCAGCAGATGTAGCGAGACTCACTGTTCCTGTCTCATCTCAGAGTCCTTGTAAACTCCAGGCTCCTACACTAAGCTGTTTGGTCTAGCAGCAGCTTAGTATCTCCACGGACGTGAGTGAGATACTGTGTGCTGTTTACTAGACATGGTGACATTTGTGTGACTTCTGTCTTACTACTTTCAGCACCCCCAGCCAAGCAATATGGATTCTCTAATGCTATTGCCCGTGATCCAATTTCCCTTCCAGCTGAGCCAGGTTGGTCTCGAGCTGCCATGCGTAGCCCGACAAACCCATTCGGAAAGGTTAATAGCCAATCAATAATGTGGGCAACTCACAATATTATATTATATTATATTATATTATATTATATTATATTATATTATATTATATTATATTATATTATATTATATTATATTATATTATATTATATTATATTATACCCGTATTTTCAGTCCTTATTATTAATCAGTTATTAATACTGTTATGTAACCTTCCTGTTTCATGACACCCCCTTAATTTATATTCCAATCATATTTTAAGGTCAGCTTGGAGAAGTTGCTTTCTTGAAGTTGTATTTATTTATTTATTTTGGCCTGAGGACTTTGTGAATTGTAACCTAAAAAGGTAATATTTACAAGATTTGCAAGCGCCCCCTTCTCCCCATCCTTGCCAACCAGGTTTCACCAGGTGAATCTTTTGACCTGTCCATTGAATACAGGTGCTGCCAACTAACTCACAAAGAGTTATGAGGCACTCCCTTTTGTGAACTTAACTGCATATCAAAGCCCATTTGTGGAGTAAGATGTGCCAACCTTAAAATGAACACAGTCTAGAATGTGCTGGTAGTTATATATGAAATAAATAGAGCACATTTGATAAAGAAGGATAAATAGCAGGTAAGGGAACAGTGTGGTATAATGGACAGGGTGCTAGTCAAGGACTCGTGACACCTGGATTCAAATCTATGCCTGTCTAAGGAAATTCACTGGGGAATAGCAATGTTAAAACTATTCCATAAATCTCTCACATACCTTGAAACCTTATTCTTAATTTGTGCCATATCTGATTCTGAATATTGGTGATCATCCTGGTGATCAGCCATGAAGATTGTCCTGGGAACAATATAATGCAGTGAACCAAACGTAAAGGAATGTGGTCTGCATCACAGCATGACACCGTACCACCGCTCCAGTTCTGTGAGTCACTTTTTGGTCCTGAGCTCTTTTGACATGCAAAGTCCTCATCAGCCCCAGGCCAGGAATGATGAAGCTGCTGCCCTCCAGCAAGATGGATTCAAGTGGGATTTAATCCACTTGGGGACCTTCACCCTTCCTTTCCTGTGGACTTCACCACCCAAGGCCGTTAGTCCTCAGGGTGGTCAGGTTAGTTAACCACTGCATGATGATCGACGTTGAGTCACTGGCAGTAGGGTCTACAGTAAAGCCTCACATAAGGAGTGCCTCACTTAGAAACTAACTCGCTTAAAGAGCAGAATTTTCTCTGAATGGTCGCTTCGCAACTAAAACCAACCAAAAACTTGCTTAACAACGAAATTGGGGTTTGCAATCAATCCCACCCACCCACCCCGGTGCCATAAGTCACCATTGGTCACTTACAATGGTGTTTTGCTTAAAGACCAAACTCACTTAAAGAGCAATCTCATGGAACACATTATGCTCTTTAAGTGAGGTACCACTGTATTCTATTACCATAGCAGGATAACCTGGCCAGAGTGGTTGAAACCATATTAGGTTTGCCCTTAACCAGAAGTCCTGCCAACCTAGCAGTTTGAAAACAAGAAATTGTAAGTAGATTAATAGATACCACTTCGGTGGGAAGGTAAACAATGTTCTGTGCACTTCGGTGTCTAGGCATGTCCACGGAAACATCTTCAAACACAGACCGTGTTGGTTCTTTGGCTATAAACAAAGATAAACACTGAACCCTAGAGTCGGATATGACTGGCTTTCAAGTAAGGGTGACCTTTACCTTTACCTAAACCAGAAGTTGGTCAACAATACATAAATCACACACAATAAATCAGTGGTGGCGGCGGTCTTGGGCGAACCGTAGAGTCCATGGTCACTCCCAGAAGAAGGAAATGGCAAACTACTCTTGAGTACCGTAAACCTGGGAAACCCTAGAATGGACTGCCGTAACACTGATGGCACTATTGATTGCCTCTATACATATTATTGTCTACTTTGTGGTTGGTTCAGTTGTTTCATGTACATGGAGAGAGAACCCAACAGCTGAAGCAAGAACTGAAAATTCTTAGAGGGTGTTAATGGATCCGAAGAATAAGAACGTCCAAGCTTTACTTCATTCGTTCGCAGAATTTAAGGCAACCCTGTTAAGGGAGAGAAGACATCATTTTTCGACTTAGTGTTATGATTCATCTTTTGCTCTCTTTCCCATTCTTTCCCTTTCTTCCTTTCACTCCATCTCTCTGCCTTCTGAAATTCATGAGCTGAAAATAATTTCAAACCACACTAAGCAATTTCCCTAGCAAGACTAATCCTACCAAGTACACTTTTCAAAGCAATCCCCATGAAACCCACAAAGTTGCATTTTCCCATCGATATCAATGACATGACCACATCTTTGCTGGTGCTTACCAGGTTATCATTCCTGAAATGTCTGCCATTCTTTCCCAGAGCAAATATAATCACCAAAGAAAATCCCCACCCACCCCCCGCTCTACTCACACTATTTGATGAGCATGGATTCTCCTGCATCTTTGAAAGTTAGCTTATCCACTAAAGCTGTAATTAGTTATTGTAGATCAGGGGTGCCCAAACTTTTTGGGCCACGGGCCGGTCACATGGTTCAGGGGGCCGGATCCAGCCCCCAATGCCAGTTCATCCGACCTATGAATCCCTCGTCACTTATGGAAGCAGAAGTAAAACACACATGTACTGGCGCATTTTACTTCTGCTTCCAGGAGCGATGAGGGCTTCGTGGGCCGGATGAATTGATATCAGGGGACAGATCTTGCCCCCTGGCCATAGTTTGACCACCCCTGTTGTACATGATTATGTCTCTCCTGTCCCCAATGCTGATCCCAGCTTAAAGACAAATCTAGGCAATAGGACCAGCCACATGGAAAATCCTAACCCTATTAAATGAAAAAGTACCTGAATGCCTCATCCAGTTCCTACATACGCAATTTGTCAATTTTCCCCCTTTGAGAATTTGAAATTTTTAGGTTTCATCATTTCAAATAGCAATGTGCATTGCAAGTAAACTGATTATTTGCATTTATTAAAAATAATAATTATAGCATATGTGGTGGAGTTGTAAAATGATAAATGATTTTTGGAGAAGAATAGAAGGAGAGATAGGGGAAATAATGGGTAAGAAAATTAAGTTGGCGTCAGGTACCATTCTGCTAACAGATGTGGAAGGTATGTGTTTGAATAAGGAGGAAAAAGAGTCATTAGAAATAATGTTAACTACGGGCAGACAATGTATCGCTAGAAATTGGAAAAATTATGTAATTATACAGACGGGAGAATGGTACAAGGAAATGTGGAATTTAGCATTGAATGACAAATTGACATGGGAGATAAAAGTAAAAAGGGATAAATTGAAGGAAAATAGATTTTGGAGTATTTGGAAGCCTTTTGTCGATCACTCCCTTATGGGTAGGGATAGTTTTAGACCTGTACCATCTCAAAGCAGATTTTGGAATAATACAAACTCTCCGGGGCAATGTAAATATACACTGGGTGATTTGTAACTTGAAAATCAGGAGTTTGATGGTTGCTAACAAACAATTGTAATATTGAAAGTTTTTATGAAGGTTATGGTTATAGTAATAACCCTTAATGTGGATACTCAATTGTGTGTGTACTATGACAAATAATTAGTTCAACTATCATGTATGTGGTTATTTTTCATGAGGTTTATGTATTATTGTTATGATATTTGATGTATTGTTTTATGTATATTTGTTTTTTCTTTTGAAAATAAATAAAAAAATTATTTTTAAAAATAATAATAATTATAATCACATTTCCTGTCGTTGGTTTCACTTTCTCTGATGTCTTCCCCTCTCGCAAAAAGGAACTGAAAAGTCATGGGGAAAGTAATATACCAGACAGCAAATTCTGTGAGAAAAAAACATACTCCTGTAAGGCAAGCAGTAAGGAATTGTTTGTGAGTCCTTTCAGCTGTTGTTCTGCACAGAAAGGTCAGCAGAAGACCCTCTCCAATTTTGGTGTGTGTAGGCAGCTCAGTGGCTGAGTTATGGATCCTCTAAATCACTCATTGAATTTTCCCCAAACTAGCTAGTGGTGGCCTTAGCTTTTGCACATTATGGTAAAGATAAATAAATTGGATTGTATGGTTTTATGCAGAGATGGGAAAAGTTAGTATTTTGGGTTATGGCTGGCCATGCAGCTATAGGAATCTGAAAGCAGTGATTCCCCCCGAAAAAGGACTTTTTTCATGTCTGGTTTCAGGGTTATGCTCAGTGATGCAGTAAGTCCAGGACCACGGAGCCTCACATTCAAATCCTTGCTGAGCAGGAACATGACTCATTTTGCTTATTTCATTTTGAAGGCAATTTAGAACTACCATCTACAGGTGCATGCATGAACCTATTTGACCCTATAGAACAGGGATTCTCAACCTTCTAAAGCTGTGGGATGGGTCATGCTCCCTCAGACAGTTGAGCAGGCCGGACTAGTGATTCTCCCCACCATAAAAGCTGCAGTGGCTCAAGTGGGTAAGACGCTGACTGGGAGGCAGAAGGTCAGCAGTTCGATTCCCAAGTACTGCAGGACGGAATGAGCTCCCGTCTTTGTCCCAGTTCCTGCCAACCTAGCAGTTCGAAAGCAAGAAATTGCAAGTAGATAAATAGGGACCACTTCAGTGGGAAGGTAACAGCGTTCCATGATCTCCGGTGTCTAGTCATGCCGGCCACATGACCACAGAAATGTCTGCAGAAGCAGACGACGCTGGCTCTTCGGTTTTGAAACAGAGATGAGCACTGAACCCTAAAGTTGGATACGACTGGCTTTCAAGCAATGGAAACCTTTACCTTTACTTTTAAAACACTTCCATGGCTGTCATAAATGTGTTTATGACAGCCGTAAATGCGTAAAAACGTGTTTGCGGCAGCCGTGTCCGCATTTACAGCTGTTTCCACCACTTCCTGTTGTGGTGGTGGCAGGAGTGAGGGCAGCAGGCCACATGAAATGGTGCTGTAGGCTGGATCAGGCCCATGGGCCATAGGTTGAGAACCTCTTCTATAGAGCATTTCATCTGAATGCTTGCAAAGTTTTCACCCTTTTCAAAGAAGAGTGGTGGAACTCCAAGAGTCTGAGCACACATGAGAAAACTTATAGAGAGCAATTTTCACCACCATTTTCTTTTCCTGAGCATAAAAATAATCAGCTGGCTTTCTTATTATTATTCATAGCTACAGTAGTAACCATGATCTCTGAAAAAACACAAGAGTTTGAAAATCTGTAGTAGCACTCATACTAAGAATATGTTCCGAGAAGAGAAAAAAGTTTAAACTTCTGACAAGAGGAAACTCGGCTGGACCCCTTGTTTCCAATTTTCTGCCCTGATTAATTACAAAGACTGCTAATTGCATGTTGATGTTAGTTTAAAAGCATTTGGGTTTTGTTTTTGTTTGTTTTTTATCTGTTCATGACGTCAGGATTTAGAAGATTCTGCCGAAAGGTCACATTCAGGAAATTCAATGGTGATTTATTTTCATCCTTTAAAGTTCATTCATTCATTTCCTCTCTGCCCTTCATTTATTTTATGTACACATTTATTAACTTATTTATGAATATGTCATTTATTTAAATAAGCTAATTGTTGTTGGTGTATAAGGAAAAAAATCTACGTGTGGACAATGACTTCATTAAGACTAATCAAACATGTACAAAATTTAGACAAACTTTTGAGATCTAAGCTTCTCATCATTATGCAAGACGTTGTAACAACAGAAAAGGAAGCTACCATAATATTCAAGTCTGCATGGTCAGACTTAACTCTTGTCTTATGATGAGTGGAAGAGGAGATGCAGGCTGGAATAGATTGTCCTCTGCTTGGCAGCTGCCAGTCTGGACAGCCCAGATGTTTTGGTGTATAACCCATCCACCTCACCCAGTACATTGATACCTCATACAACCTCCAAACTTGGTTCCACAAGTTTGGACTTTATACGGATTTGGACTTTGTATGAGGCATGCAAAATCCTAGCCGCGATGCCTCATACAACGTCCAAATCCTTTCTGCGATGCCTCATACAACGTCATTTCCATAGAGCTACATTGTACTGTAGCAGCACAGACTTCAGGGCAAAGTCAAGGAAACAGACAGGAAACTGACAGAACTTTAAGAAATCATTGTCTAAAGGCTAAAAACATTACAAAAACATGTCAAACAACCCTGATTGTCCAAGAACCTGAAGAATGCTGCAAAAATCCCAGGAATGCTTCTAAAAATTCTGACGAAAAAATTCAAGAAAATCCAAAATCGCGCTCAAAACCAACATTCTTTGCCTCATGCAAAACCCACAAGAGCAATGCACGCATGTGTCCTGCCTTTTATACTGCCCAGGCACAATGCAACCTGGGGAAAACCCCAATGCTTCATACAACACCACACGACTTTGTATGAGGCAACTTTTTTCAAGGAATTAGGCAATGTTGTATGAATCCGATGTTGTATGAAGAGGACTTTGTATGAGGTATTACTGTATAACCAAAGGTAATCAATGGTGGCAGCAGCTCAAAACATCTGGAGGGCAAAAAGTTTCCCACCTCAGGTTACATCATTATTATTCTTTTTCCTCCTCCTCCTCCTCCATGTCTAGGCCAGATGTGAAACTGCAAAAATGAAATCACCTTTTGGTGAGTTCATTCTGCAGTTCCTTTCACCCGACATAGTGTGAGAAAGATTTGCCAACACGAGGTGGCTGTTGGCCAGGGTACACCCAATTGTGGTTCAAAAATACCACAATCATTGAGGGGGCTCTTTCTGTGTAACCAACCTCAGATTACATTCTAGGGTTAGGACAAATAAAAACAAACATGGTTTCCCAATTTTGATCAAGTTCTCAAAAAGCAGCTAAACTCCTGAAAAACATACAAATGGAGTAGATACTAGCCACCAACTACTTTTCATTACTTTCTAAATACCTTGGATACCTTGGAGTCGTTGTTTCAGCAAGAGTCCACACATTGGTAGACATCTCCGCGATGATATTCTGCACATGCAAACGGACCTGAGAAATCAAGTCCATTTGCATGCGGTTTTTTAGCCATTTGGGTATCACGTCACCTGCTGGCTAGGCAGGCCATGACGTGTGCCCTTCACTTTCACCTTGCCCAAGGGATCTGATGGAGGACACTTTGGTGAGTTTTAATCCAGGCCTAACATCATTGACAGAGATGGACAACACTGCCAACTTAGACCTCTCAAGCCCCCGTGCCTGGACAAGGCTCTCACCAAGCAGGGGATTAGTTAGTTTCTAAATATTTAAGAATTATTACCCAAAACAAAACAAAACCCATAGATAGATGTTACATTTCTATGGTGTTACTATAGAGATATCCTCTGTTGAATCTACAGATTTGTTTCAAATCTTCACTTAGAGAAGTCATAATCTATGGGAACCGCATTTCCAGTTCTTTTAAAGATGTTATTGTAGTACTACCCAAAACCAATGTTCACGGGTATTTGCCATTTGCCAGAACCCATATATCTACAAATCTGATTTTTTGCTCCTGCACGCTGATAGGCTTTTAGCAGGTTTAAGAGAAAGCATTACTCTTAATTCAGATGTATTCACTTGAGACAAGAGACTTCATTGTTCTAAACAAAGCACCATTCGTTAAAGAAAAGGATTTGGAGTTTATTTCATACCCTACCAATCTGCAGATAATGGAAACCTTTCCCCTTACAAATCCCAGTTGCACACTGTTCAAAGAAATGAAGAAGAAAGGAGCGATAGATTTAAAAGGATTTTATGTGCTAGGTGAAGACCTCAATATGACTAACAAGGCAGAAAAGGCAGGGAGGGGGAACTGGCAGTATAAAAAATGAAGGAAATATATATTCCCAATAGTGCAGCATATGACCAATAAATAACCTAATGCAGCACACAGTGATTAGGTTTGTACAGAAACCAACATTTATTCATTTTTCAAAGGGTTGGAGTGGTTAATATATTGGCTTGAGAAATTCATTGATGGAGGGAGTAGATTACACAGAATAAGTGTCAAAATAGACAGAGGGCCAGTGTCGTAAGCAGAAATGATTTTTTCCCCTCACAAGATGAAATTTTCTAAAGCTCCATGTCTGAGCAGTCAGAATTGCAAATGAAGTATGCCATTTGTTGACTCATCACAAAATAAAAGCAAGTGGGGACAAACTTCTACCTCTCAAAAGGCCAACTTCTAATGATACGCTAATTTGTCACTTGGTTCCACCCTGGCTGTGGTGGCTTAGCGGTTAAGATGCTGAATTAAAGGACTGGAAGGTTGGGATGTCAGCAGTTTGAAACCCGAGTGCTGCATGACAGAGTGAGTTTCTGTCTCTGTCCCAGCTCCTGCCAATCTAGCAGTTTGAAAGCAAGAAATTGCAAGTAGATAAACAGGTACCACTTTGGTGGGAAGGTGAACAGCGATGTCTAGTCATGCCTGCCACATGTCCAGGGAATGTCTGCAAATGCAGATAGCGCTGGCTCTTTGGCTATAAACAGATGAGCACTGAACCCTAGAGTTGGATACGATTGGCTTTCGAGCAAGGGCGACCTTTATCTCCACCCTGACAAAAATAGGGCCTCTTATTCTTTTCTATACACTTTTTCTTCAACTATCTTCACTCTCTTTATTCTTCTGTCCATTCTCTTCCATGCTCCAAATGTCTCTCTTTTGTGCCTATATCTCAATGGTGAATTAAGAGCATGGTTGTGTCAGGATCTGAGGCAACTTCTGGGCTCCATCTCTGGTAGTTGCAGGATGAAACCCACAACCTAGTGTAGCTACTAAGGCCTCATGAGCTCTACCTGAGAATTCTGAGGGAAGAGGTCTAGAAGAACCTGCTATTCCTCCCTCAGAAGCTGCCTAAGTAACCAAGGCTTTTGGACTTGTGTTGACCCCTTTTTGCTTTTATGATATCCTGCTCTGAGTTGCTTTTTGAGTTGTTTGACCTCTGGCCTGCCTGGACTATATCCTGTCTACTGGTTTAGCCTTGTTCCTCCATCAGCTCCTGGCTTTGACCATGGCTCTGGACCTTGGGTTTTAGCTTAGTTGTCCTTGGTCCTGGTTTCTGTGCTGCTAGTTGCCTGACTACATCCAGGATACTGACCTGTTGATTCAACCCTAAATGTTCAACATGAACTCATTCTGCATCACAATGTCTAAGCTGCAATCTACATCATTTCATAGGATGTATAAAAAAAAACCAACTGGGGAAAGTTTACAACAACGATACATGCAACTGTGCTTCAGATTGCTCCTCAACTAGGGAATTAGGGTCAATGTGTAACTTCCATTTTGGATTCTTCTTGTATCTCCATTCCAAGAATGTGCTGGACCGACCACTTCCTAAGTCATACACACTTAATACTGAGATGATATTTCACACTTTGAAGAAAATCCTTTTAGTGAATGTATAAGAAAAGCTGGAAGAAATTTGATCTCTACTGTTGCAGAAACAAAAAGAATGTGCTGAATAGATGCCATAATAGAGCTTGACATGGCAAGAACTGGCCAGAAAGCTTGAAGACTACTGGAAAAACTGAACAGGACAAGTATAAAATCAAACCAAATAGCAACCTACTACTCCTGGCAGGGAAGACACTGGCTGGGTCAGAATGTATGTGCGTGCATGCATGCCCAAGTGCATGTACACACACAAACACACACACACACACACAGCTAGGATGGCCACCAGTAGCAACAGCAATATATACTTATATACTATGCCATATTGCTTGGAGCAATCTCTGGATGGGTCACAAGGCAATTAGCATTTTGTCCCCCACAAGTTGGGTACTCATTTTATTGACCTTGAAAGGATGGAATGCTGAATCAACCTGGACTCGGAGCCTATCAGAATCAAACTCAGATTGTGAACAGAGTTTTGACTGCAGTACTGCAGCTTAACTACTTTGCCATGGCTTATTTCAAGTCACAAACTCTAATCATTCTTTGACAGATTAGGTGACAATGTTCAGTTACTGATGGATTATTTTTTATTTCTTCTTATTATTATTTTTTGCAGAAATAATGTAGAAAGGAATCAGAATAACTTGTTCTTCACCAAAATGTTCTCTGCTGTTCAGATGCTTAGCAAATTTATTTATTTATTACATTTCTATACCACCAATTTGGGTGGTATCCCACTCAGGGCAGTGTACAAGCAAATTCAAATAGCATGACAGAACACACAACAAATCAAAACAGACAACCGACAAATACATCCCAAAATAAAATAAAATAACTGGTGTCTGAGGGTATATAGGGGATCAACCTGACTGACTAAAGTTAACATTTCTGAGATTATTTAATTAATTTAATTTAATTTGCGCACTTGTATGCTGCCCAATCAGGGAACCCGACTCAGGGCGGCTCACATGATAATTAAACAATATACACAGTAAATACACAGTAATACAATATGCAAAATTCAATCTACAAAAACATCATATAATAATATGCAACAACACAATACAGTACTATAACGTTCTCTCCACCCTGGCCACAGGCAAATTCCAAGGGTGACGTCTTGCCGCCATAATGGCCTTTTCAAGCCTGGAGAGGGGCGGGGGCCAGGAGCGCCGGCAGGTGGATGGGGTCCTGGCGCCCATGGCTGGAGGGCCTCTTCGCCCCAGACGAGGCCAGAGTCGGGGGGGGGGGGTCTTATGGCCTCATGTGAGACTTATGCTAAGGATTTCTCTGTTCAACTAAACTCTATTGAAAATGGGTAGGCGAAGTTCTTTCAATTTATTTCCTTGAAGAAAAGCAGGACTTCAATAATTTTGCAGACTATCTTGGAAAAGAGTATCTGTGCAACATGAGTAGAGACTTAACCAATGAGGAAGATTTTAGTGAGAATTCCCTGTTATAAAGCAATATAGTGCAACACTGAAGGATTAAAAAAAGGAATTTATTTAAAAAGAAGGGGAAAGGAAAAGTACAAAAAAGAAAATTCTTATTCATTAGGGATTGGAACATACTTTGAGGTAAAAGTATCATTTCTCCTTTTGCAACATTATTCCTCCAACATTATGTTTCCATATTACATGCTTGGAGAAGCCTTATATTTTAAATACATTTACACTGAACATGGGGCCGCTGTGGCTTACTGGTTAAGATGCTGAACTTGATGACTGGAAGGTTGGCAGTTTGAGACTCAAGCGCTGCATGAAGGAGTGCACTCCCATTGTCTGGCCCGGTTCCTGCCAAGAAATTGTAAGTAGATAAATGGGTGATTGTAAGTAGATAAATACCTTCTGTGGGAAGATAATAGCATTCCTTGCACTCCGATGTCTAGTCATGCCTGCCATATGACCATGGAAATGTCCTCAGACCCCAACAGTGCTGGCTCTTTGGCTGTAAATGGAGATGAGAGTTGGACGTGACTGGCTTTCGAGCAACGGAGACCTTTACTTTTACACTGAATATCACATTGTCTTATGGTTTTGTTGCTAGTCGCTGGGGGCGGGGGGATAATTACAAGTTATCAAGTTAATTCTGGCCAATGTTGACTTTTTCTAGGGTTTTCTTTTTTGTTTTTCAGTCGCATAGCTGAGTCCAATCCTTTGTGACCCCATGGGCCACTGCACGCCAGGCACCCCTATCTGCCACCATTTCCTGCAGCCCACGCAGCTCTATGCCCATTGCATCAACAATGCCATCTAGCCATCTCATCCTCTGCTGTCCCCTTCCACTTTTGTGCTCGATCTTTCCCAGCATCAGGTCCTTCTCAAGCGAGTCCTCTCTTCTCATTTGGTGTCCAATGTACTTTAGCTTCATCTTTAATATTTGTCCTTCCAAGGAGCAGTCAGGATTGATTTCCTTCAGGATCGACTTATTTGATCTCTTTGCAGCCCAGGGTATTCTCAGAATTCTCCTCCAGCACCACAGTTCAAAGGCGTCTATTCTTCTACATTCAGCCTTCCTTATGGTCCAGCTCTCACAACCATACATTGCTACTGGCAATACCATTACTTTGACTATGCAGACTTTTGTTGGCAGGGTGATGTCTCTCTATTTTATTACGTTCCTGTTGAGTCCAGACGAAGAAGTAATCTAACCAGCAGGATTGGGTTAACACCAGGGATCTTTATTCAGCTCATGATCCAGACTGGGGAATATGTACACGGTTGCCTGCTTATATACAGTGGAATTGGCCGTTACAAGAAGAAGATGCATTTCAGCGGGCTTCTGGAAAAGCAGGAACATTCAATACAGCGAATCAGTGATCTAGGCTACTTTTTTGAAATGCACACCTTTGGAAAATGGCGCGCAGCTTCGCCTTAGACTTCCGGCGAAGCTGACACACAAATAATAAAATGCTTGGACACAATAGTTCCCTAGGTTTCTCATAGCTTGCCTCCCAAGAATTAACCGTCTTTTTATTTCATGGCTGCAGTCACCATCTGCAGTGATCTTGGATCCTAAGAAATTCATCCCTGTCAACCTTCCCAGTTTGGCCGGGAAAACCCCGTAATTTGACGTCCATTGACCTCATAACCCGCCCGGCGCTGCCCAAACCCCGTAATTCGGCAGCAGGGCAAAACGCTTTCCGTGCATGCACGGAAGTGCTATGCCGCTTGTGCAGCCCCTATACAAGCGGCATAGCGCTTCCGCACATGCGTGGAAGGGTTTTACCCCTTCCACACATGCGTGGAAGCGCTACGCCACTTGCGTAGGGGCTGCGCAAGTGGCGTAGCACTTCTGCGCATGCGTGGAAGGGGTAAACCCCTTCCACACATGCGTGGAAATGACGTGCGCACAAGCGATGTGCGCAGGTCCCGTTTTTCTGGAGCCGTGGGTTGATAGGTATGGAGAAATTAAGTCTGTCACTGCTTCCATTTCTTCTCCTTCTTTTTGCCAGGGAGTAACAGGGCTTTCTAGGTACACTCAGAAGTGGCTTCCCACTTCCTTTTTCTAGAGCAGTGGTGGTGAACCTATGGCACACTTACCAGAGGCTGCACACGCACCATCGAGGGGAAGCCAGTGACAATGCCACTTCAATACCACCCCTCTCCCTCAGCCAGGCTGGCTCTTCTTCCAGAAGGCACACTTGGGAAACTTCCAATCTCTGGCTTTGCAATGATGTGTATGACTCACTGAGCAATCTAGCCAGGGTTTCCAAACATTACAACATCGCTCTCCTCCTTGGCTACTACACTCCTTATCCCTAACTTTAAATGATTCAAAATTATCGTAGTGAGTGTTTGTTCAAGGACAAAAAGAAATTGAAAAATGCTCTGACTCAGTGTGCAAACACGGTGCATTAATGGAAACAACTTTTACCTTGCAAACTAAAATTACACTGAGTCTGTGACAATAAATTAACACCGAGGGCTCGTCTGTGGTTAATACTTTTCCATATGTTCCACTGATACCATCCAGCAAGCAACGTAAATAGTTTTGGTCGGGGTGATTGCATTCCTGCTTCCGATTCAGACTGTGGTGGAAAGTCTGTTTAATTGTTTAAGTGGAATGGAGAAGCCTTTGCTGACTGTTTCATGCACATTATTTTCAAAGATAATATCAGCAGCTGACATTTAGACAGGATTTGGGACTGGATTGATATGCCTGCTGATTAACAGACAGACACTGTTAGCGACAAGCTTGATTCGAGAGTGCTTGTCTAGCCGTTTAAACAAGATTAGACACGAGGCCTCCTTTCACAAATCCCACCATTATTTTTTACGGCCAGAGTGGAGAGGCCGTTGTACTATTGTATTGTTGTATTGTTTCATATTATGATATGTGCTTTTGTAGGACTGCAGTGGCTCAAATGGCTAAGATGCTGACTGGGAGGCGGAAGGTCAGCAGTTCGATTCCCTAGTACTGCAAGACAGAGTGAGCTCCCGTCTTCGTCCCAGCTCCTGCCAACCTAGCAGTTCGAAAGCAAGAAATTGCAAGTAGATAAATAGGGACCACTTTGGTGGGAAGGTAACAGTGTTCCGTGCACTCCGGTGTCTAGTCATGCCTGCCACATGACCACGGAAATGTCTGCAGCAGCAGACAGCGCTGGCTCTTCGGCTTTGAAACAGAGATGAGCACTGCACCCTAGAGTCGGATACGACTGGCTTTCAAGCAAGGGAAACCTTTACCTTTACTAGGATGAATATGGTATAATTATTGTCTATATTGTATTATTGTGTTTACTGCATAATATTGTGTGAGCTGCCCTGTCTCGGGTTTCCTGATTGGGCGGCATACAAGCGTGAGAATTAAATTAAATTAAATTAAATTAAATTAAATTTCATTTCATTTCATTTCATTTCATTTCATTAATCTTTGCCCATTGCCATCACCATAGCCATCGCCATTGCAAAACTTTTCTTGAGGGCTTTGGTTCCTGGTGGCCTTCTCAAGATCAAACGCAGGATGAATTTCACTAAAAAAAGAACAACAAAGAATAAACACTCAACAACAATGCAAAATGCTCACACTTAATTTTTAATTTTTGCAAGCAACCTAATCCCCAGCCTGTGTCTTGCCTTAGCTTTCCTTCTCAAACGTCATGATATCTCTTGCATCAGTTCTTCTTTCCTTCCTTCCTTCCTTGCCTTTATATTCTGCCTTACTCCCAGAAATGAGGTGAAAGGTGGCTTACAAAATAGTTTAAAACCAAACAAAAATTAAAATACAACAGAATTATGAATATTGCACATAGGAGTATAATCATTATATCATTAACCTTTAGTAAAGGTAAAGGTCACGCTCTTGCTTGAAAACCAGTCATATCCGACTAAAAGTTTCAGTGCTCATCTCTGTTTATAGCCAAAGAGCCAGTGCTGTTTGCATCAGCAGATGCTTCCGTGGACATGTGGCAGGCTGTTTACCTTCCCACCTAAGTGGTAACTATTTGTTGTTGTTGTTCAGTCGCACAGTTGATTCCGACCCTTTGCGATCCTATAGACCATTGATCTCCAGGCACCCCTGTCCTCCACCATCCTCCTCAGCCCTCTCAGCTCGGTGCCCGCTGCGTCCACAATGCCATCCAGCCATCTCATCCTTGGCCGTCCCCTTTTTCTTTTGCCCTCCACCTTTCCCAGCATCAAGGCTTTCTCAAGTGAATCCTCTCTTCTCATTTGGTGTCCAAAGTACTTCAGCTTCATCTTTACTATTTGACCTTCTAAGGAGCAGTCAGGACCGATTTCTTTCAAGATTGACCTATTTGTTCTCCTCGCTGTCCAGGGTACTCTCAAAACTCTCCTCCAACACCACATCTCAAAGGTGTCTACTCTTCTGCGCTCAGCCTTCCTAATGATCCAGCTCTTGCATCCATACATTACCACCGGGAATACCATTGCTTTGACTATATGGATTTTTGTTTACAAGGTGATGTCTCTACTTTTCACTATGTTCCCCAGGTTTCTCATGGCTTGTCTCCCTAGAATCAGTCGCCTCTTTATTTCATGGCTGCAGCCACCATCTGCAGTGATCCTTTCTACTTGCAATTTCTTGCTTTCGAACTGCTCGGTTGGCAGGAGCTGGGACAAAGATGGGTGCTCACTCCGTCATGCAGCACTCGGGTCTCAAACGGCTGACCTGCCTACTTTCCAGTCATCAAGTTCAGTGTCTTACCCACTAAACCACTGCAGCCCCTATTAACATTTAAGACACCTTATAATACTTGATTACAAATGTCAGTGCTAGTTTGTCTTTAAAGAGAGAGCCAAATGTCCGTATAATCTTAAGCATCTGAGACACTTAATTTCTAAAGACTTGTTAATTAAATTTTAAAAGTCCTTGCCTGAAGTTGGGTGAAGAACAAGGAGTGAGTCTTTCTTAGCAAATGTTAGAAGGGTTCACAGAAAGACCCTCCTTGAAGATTATGGTATTTTTTGAACCACAGTCAGGCATACCCTGGCAATGGCAACTTTGTGCTGCTGGCTAATCCTTCTCACACTAGGTCAGGCAAAAGGAACTGCAGAATGAAATCAGCAAAAGATGCCTTCATTTTGGTAGTTTCATGTAAGGCCTAGACACAGAAGTAGCAGCAGCAGCAAATGTTGGAGTGGCCCCCAAAAAGGCCCTGTCTTAAGTGCCAGACTACTCAGACCACCAGCTGCTCATGGCCATTCTCTTGTTGTAGTTCAAAATTACCTATGGCAGTGATGACAAACCTTTCAGAGACTGAGTGCCCAAACTCAACAGGCTGCCGTCCATGCCGCAGAGGGGCGGGTCAAACTCTGTGCTGGGGGGAGTGAGGAAGCACTCCCATTGGGCTGCTGGGCAGAGGGGTGGGCCAAACTCTGTGCTGGTGCAAAAGTGTGTGTACCCACAGAGAGAACACCAAGTGCCCCCTCTGACATGCATGCCATAGGTTTGCCACCACTGATTTATGGCTAGCACTTCTGGCAGTATATACCTCCAAAAAACAAATAAAAATGCTCTTGCTTTAACTGTGGATAAGGGACTGTGGTGACTTAGTGGTTAAGATGCTGAACTTGATGACTGGAAGGTCGGCAGCTCAGCAGTTCGAGCCCTGAGTACTGCACGATGGAGTGAGCTTCCATCTCTATCCCAGCTCCTGCCAACCTAGCAGTTTAAAAGCAAGAAATTGCAAGTAGATAAATGGGTACCACTTTGGTGGGAAGGTAAACAGAATTCTGTGCACTCAGTCATGCCTGCCACATATCCATGGAAACATCTGCAGACACAGACAGTGCTGGCTCTTTGGCTACAAATAGATGAGCACTGCACCCTAGAGAAAAAAGTCTGTTCTGTAGCTTCTTGCATAAATAGGGGTTTTACGTAAATCAATGCATCCCCATAGGGATCCAGTGAAAAATAAAAAAATGGGCTTGAAATTGGTTTTCACTTCATCCCTATGGAAAATCGCACTCAGCTGTCTAGGGGCATGGTCAGACCTATGGTAAAAGGTTGGCCACCCCTGTTTTAGCCCATGTATTATACAATATGGAAAACTATTTTAGCAATATGGTTACCACACACAAAAATATGATAATGTGTGCTGGGCCATGCATCTGCATTTAATCTCGGCATATGTACAGATTTCTCTTGTCTTTTGGTCTTCTGCATGCCCCATAAATGCCTAACTGTGGTTTCCAATTAATGCTTTCTCATGCGACTTTCTTCTTCGGCCATTGAAAAGATAACCAGTTCCAAGCTCTTTGTAAGTGAATTGTTTCTTTCAGACTTTCCCCTTTGTGACCTGGTTTCTCATGTGAAAAATGTACATTCTGTATATTATAACATTTGCTTGCTTCCTAAGCTTCTGCAAGCAGACAATATTTCTCTGTGCTTCAGTTCATCTGAACTCCTTGGGTTAGTAGAAGATGTAAACATTACTGTTGTCGAGAAGGTTCACTTAGTAAGTTCAGCCTGTACCCTAGATGTCTACCTTACAATTGTTGAAAATAATGTGAGAAGACAGACAGTGTTAATTACTTACTGATGTTTGCGCTCTTCTGTGGTTTTGGCAAGAAGCAAAAGGCAAATTCCCATGGTTTAAGAAAGAAAGAAATACAACTTAGAAGATAAAAAGCCTTTGGTTAGCATTCAGGACCTTTAATGTCCCCTGCTGGCATGAATCCTAAAATTATAGCCACAGAAAAGTCTGGAAAAGCATCACCAAACAACCAAGCAACGTTGTCGTATCACACTAATACAGGGGTGCCTAAACTACAGCCCGGCCCATGGCGACTAATAATCCATCCTGCTCTGGCCTCGCTGCTTCCAGAAGCAGAAGTAAAACGTGCCCGCACATGCAACAGCTGCAGGTGCGTTTACAACAGTGTTTTGCACATACGCGGGCTTGTTTTACTTCCGCTTCCAGTGAGAGGAACATGACCGGCCCACAGCCCGAAAAGTTTGGGCACCCCTGCCCTGCACTAATGGATCAATGATGGCCATCACTTTACCAATGACAGCTTAATTCTGTCATAGGCATTTGTGGAGTTAATAAATCAAAGGCAGGTATTATGTAGATCAAGATCAGACCTTTGGATGAATAGCAAGAGATAATTGGGGGACATATAAGGAGCCTCCCCGAAGACTGCTATTTCAGCGTATGGGGAGTCCCCTGGGCAACAGTGGTAAAGGTGAATGTCAATGGCTAATCCTTTCAACCCAGAAGCACCTCTTTTTCACAGAAATGAGCACAAAGAGACATTTTAACCAATGACCCTTCTCAGGGCCAAATGGGCAGGGATACTGGTCACATTGAAGGAATATCTTCAGTTAAAGAAAGCTCTCTTCAGGAACTCTGCAATGAACATAGATGTGACTTACTAGGCATGCAAGAAACTCACAGAGATTAAAACCAATGCTGCCCTCAATTTCCGGGAAATGCGATTAATTGCTGAACAATGCCACCGGCAATATGGAAGTGCAGTGTTTGCCAGAGCAGATCTCCAGATCCTGTCCACAGCAGTGACAGAGAAGAACAATATAGAAATAATAATAACCATGGATCGAACACTCACCTTCAAGACCCACTGTCTAAATAGCAAACAGAAGGTTTTTGCCAGGAACAATATTTTCAGGAAAATAACAGGCACATGTTCGGGTGCCCAACCACACATATTAATACAGTAAAAACCCAATTTACATAAAAGGCCTGTTCTATAGCATCTCGCGCTTTTAGGGGTTTTACGTAAATTGATGCATCCCCATGGGGATGCACTAAAAAATAAAATAGGACTTGAAATTGGTTTTCAATGCATCCCTATGGAAAATTGCACTTTGCACCCCTAGTGGCCATCTCTGGTAATGGCAGGCAAGCGCGTGCACATGTACGCATGCACACACTCGCGCGCGCGCACACACGCACACACCTTTTAAGCTCTTCTCCAAGGTGCGTTCACAACTCAAGCGTGTTCAGGAGTAACCTCACACAAACAGCGGAAGGGAGCAGATATTCCCCCCCCACCCCGCACAATCTCCCAGTCCCGGCAGAAGCAAGCAGGAACTGCAGAAATTTGTCACTGTTGCTGCCGCTTCCTCCACCACCACCACGGTAAGTCATATCTTGTGACTTTTGGCGGTGGGGGCGGGTGGTGCAGGGTGGAATTTTAGATTTTAAAATGGTGCCACCACCATTTAAAAATCTAAACACACCAGGAAACCCCTTACATAACTCGATTTTTTGTGTAAATCAGGACGTGATTTAGACAAAAAAACTTACATAAATTGAATTTTATGTAAGTAGAAACATACATAAATCGGGGTTTTACCGTAACTTATGTGCTAGCTTTATGTTATTCTGTAGGAGAGTATGCTAGTCCAGTGTGGTACAGATCAAAGCATGCAAAGCAGGTGAATGTGGCCCTAAATGAAACAGTGAGACTGGTCACAGGATGCCTAAAACCAACCCAAGTACAAAAAGTGCATTACTTAGCTGGCATCCCTCCATCAAAAATCCATCGAGAAAGTGCTGCTCAAAAAGAGTGGGTGAAAGCAAGTTCCTCAGAAACACACCTATTTGATCACCAACCACCAAAGCAGAGATTGAAATCACGGCAATTTCCTCACAACTTCTGCCCCTCCGAACAACCGGCCCCCACAAGACTCCCTTAAAACTATGGCAGGCGAGCAAGGAGCTACCAGATAACTGGGCAGAACCACATGACTCTCTACTGCTTGGCCAAGAACAACCATGGCCTGTGTGGAAAGCTTTACATCAGTGGTGTCCAACTTTTCAGGCCGTGGGCCGGTCACGTGGTTCCTCCCAGGAAGGCAAGCAAGGAGCTACCAGACTTCTGGGCAGAATTTATTTATTGTATTTCTATACCACCCATTTGAGTGGTATCCCACTCTGGGCAGTGAACAAACAGATAACAAATAACAATACATAGCAAATCAAACAAATAACTGGCAAATATATAACAAACTGAACTAAAATAAAATAAAATAGTTGGCGTCTGAGGGCTTTGGAACTCAACCTGACTGACAACTTCTCGGTAAAGGGAACCACATGACTCTCTACCGCCTGGCCAAGAACAACCATGACCTGCATGGAAAGCTTTAAATAGACTGCTTGCCAGGGTAGGAAAATCAAGGGCTAATCTGAGAAAGTGTTTTTTTTTTTTCCTGTAGATGGTAGCCAGTGTGAATGTGGAGAAGAACAAACAATCGCCCATATGATACAATGCACACAATGCCCCTCAACGTGCACTGAGGACCTTATGTTGACAAGAGGAAATGCTGTTGATGTGGCCTGATAATGGGCAGATGTCATTTAACCCTTTTAATTCCTTTTTTGTTTAGATACGTTAATTTTAGCTTTGCATGTTATTATATGCCGGTGGTGCCTCTGACATGAATAAAGAAACCAAGAATTTAATCTGCATCCCAATCATTCAACATTTAGGATCACAAAAAAGCTCTATCCTCCTCAATTAGCCTATTAAAATTAAGAATATTTGGGGTGGGGGAAACAAGTGCAGACTTGGATATGGAAACATTTGGAGACTGGCTCCAGTTTTTGAACTGAAAAAAATTGATTGGTCTGAATGTATGCTTACAGCAGGGGCGCCCAAACATTTTGGGCTGTGGGCTGATCACATGGTTCAGGGGGTCGGTCACTATGGCCTGGGGCCGGATCCAGCCCGTGACGCCAATTCATCTGGCCTGCAAAGCCCTCGTCACTCCTGGGAGCGGAAAGAAAACTTGCCCAAACAGGCGCTTTTTACTTCCGCTCCCGAGAGCAATGAGGGCTTTGTGGGCTGGATGAATTGGTATCAGGGACTGGATCTGGCCCCCGGGCCGTAGTTTGATCACCCCTGACTAAGAGGCACCTTGTTCGATAAATCTTCTTGTTTTACTTCAAACCACTGATTTGCACATTGTACCAGCTGGTAGACCTTGGGCCAGGGTAATAATTAAAAACAGGAGTTCCTACACCCTGTTTCTTGTGCAAAATAAGAAATATCTCTAACTGCTGTCCTCCACAATTTTCTGTAAAGCAAAGTTTCCCCTGACACTTAAAAAGAAAAAGCTAAAACCCAAATAAGAATCCGGGAGTCAAATATCTTGAACATTGCTGTGTTAAAATGTTTTCCAGATAGGATAATTTTAATCATACTATAGGAACCAACTCATTAACGTGCCAGGAAGTTTAAAAGAATCATTCCAACAATTGAAATAATTCACGCTTTGTAGCCCGAGCTATTTTAAAAACCCACCACTTCATAGATCATTATCTTCAGTTAATACAAAAATCCGGAAACAAAGATATACTGAGGTCACGTTGCTTGCCCAGGGTCACCCAGAAGGTGGTGATGGGCTATCTACAGTACATAGTCTCCACCCCCGCAATATGGGCTGATTTTTCCCTTTTTCCACATTTTGGAACTTTGCAGTACAATTCTTCTTCTGAATCTAGGACAGACGTGGAACTGCCAAAATGAAGCCACCTTAGGGTGAGTCCATTCTGCAGTTTCTTTGTCCTGACCTAGTATGGGAAAGATTATCTGGCAACACAAGGTTACTGTTACCAGGGTACACCTGATTGTGGTTCAGAAATAACACAATCCTCAAGGAGGCTCTTTCTGTGTACCCCAAGACTGTTCTGAGAATACAGTAGAACCCCACATAACGAAAAAACTCCATTCCATGGAGCTCTTCGCTATGCGGGTTTTTTTGTTATGCAAAGCTAATGGGAGATGCCCCAGATAACGAACAAAAAATGTTCATTATCTGCGGTTCCCATTGACCGGGTATACCCCAGTTACCAAAAAAACTGCATAATGAAAAAAATTCATTATGCGGGGTATTGTCATTGCCTAATGAATGCTTTGTTATGCGATTTTTTCATTATACGAAGTGTTCGTTACACGAGGTATTGCTGTATAAGGCAGTGGCCCATCATCTACCTTCCACATTGCAGCATGACCCCTGTACCACTGATCCAGTTCCACAAGTCCCTTTCTGGTCCTGAGCCCTTTTGGCACGCAAAATCCTCATCAGAAAATGCCAACGCTGACCCCAGGTCCCACCCACGGCTGGGGTTGAAGAGCTGCTGCTGCTGCGGGGGCAAGAACGCCGCCGCCGATCCCAGGCCCTGCCCACAGCCGGGTTGGAAGAGCCGCTAAGGCCGCGGGTGGCAAAAATGCTGCCACAGACCCTGGGCCCACCCACAACTGGGGTTGAAGAGTCGCTACTTCTGCAGGAAGCAAAAATGCCGTCGCTGACCCCAAGCCCCGCCAACAGCCGGGTGTTATGCTGTTCGGGGCCAGGGACTTAGACTTGGCTGTTGGGGCAGGGGGCGGACATCACTCCCCTGGCCAGCCTGGGCCCTGGACTCTTTGTGGTCAGTCTTGAGCTTTTTGGATGATTTGTATTTTGTTTTGTTGTAATGCGATTTTATTGTGTACTGTTGTGAGCCACCCAGAGTCGCGTTGTCGAGTGGGCAGAATACAAATGTAAATATTAAATTAAATCAACCCCAAGCCTATATTGATGAAGCTGCTGCCCTCCATCTGTACACTGCCGATGAAGGAGAACACAGTTCTCGATATGCAATACTAGATGAAGGGATACAGGTGGTTTGGAAATCCCTTTTGCTTTAATCCTTTGGATCTTGTGTCATTTTCTTAGCTACTTCAGACATCCAGCTGGCTGGTGGGGATGGCATATTCTTTTGTGGTCCCTCTCCCTCAGCATTGATTCTGTCAAGGTTGCCCGTAGACAAAATCTTTGCATCTGGTTTAGTTTGAAGGGATAGATTTTTGTCTTCTTGCAGTCTCATGGTTTGCTCAAAAACAATATCAAATGATAAATGGGACCTTATGTGAAGAACAATTAACTTTAGCATCCCATACAGTGTCCTGCGGAGATTAATTGACAAACTTCACGTTCAATTGGCTCGATTACTTCTTTTGGAGTAACATATGAAGATATTTATTTATTTTATTTTATTTTATTGTCAAATTTCTATACCGCCCACTCAGCCAAAGCCGACTCCGGGCGGTTCACAACAATGGGTAAAAACATATAAAAACAAATAAAACAGATAAAAACCAGCAATAAGAACCCACCCCTAAAAAGAGAGGGGTGCAGGAACTGAAGAAACCGTGGGGCAGGCATCCTCCCCTATATTAACCACCCAACGGAAGCCACCCCTCCACCTGCACCCCAAACTTGGCCCGCCAGCCAGGTTTTTAGTTCTTTTCTAAAGGGCAACAACTCCGTCTGGAGACGCAGTTCCACAGGCAGGAGGTTCCAAAGGGCCGGTGCGGACACAGAGAAGGCTCTCCTCCTTGTGCCAGAGAGGCGAGCCCCCCTGGCCGATGGCACAATTAGAGAGCCCCTCCGGTCCGCTCTGGTTGGACGGACAGACGTCCTTAGGGCGATGCGGTCTCTAAGGTAACCTGGCCCACTACCATATAGGGCTTTAAAGGTCAAAACCAGCACCTTGAATTGCACCCGGAGACAAACTGGTAACCAGTGCAGCTCCCGCAGCAGTGGTGAGGCATGGGCATAACGTCCACACCCCATCACCACCCGGGCCGCCGCATTCTGGACCAGTTGCAGCCTCCGAATGGTCATCAAGGGCAGCCCCATGTAGAGCGCATTACAGTAGTCTAGTCTGGAGGTAACCAGAGCATGAGTGACCATGAGCAAAGAGTCCCGGTCCAGGAGCGGGCGCAACTGGCGAATCACCCGAAGTTGGGCAAAGGCCCTCCTGGCCACAGCCGCCACCTGTTCTTCTAGCAGCAGCCGCGAATCCAGGAGGACCCCCAAGTTGCGCACCGGGTCGGTCTGGGGCAAAATAGCCCCATCCAAAACCAAAGATGGTAGCTCCCGGGATAAGGCGGGACCCCCTATCCATAGCCACTCAGTCTTGCTAGGATTCAGCTGTAGCCCATTTGCCCCCATCCAGACCCCAACAGCCTCCAGACAGCTGGAAAGGACTTTGACTGCATCACTGGGGTCCCCACGGGCCGAGATGTACAACTGTGTATCATCCGCGTACTGATGGTACCGCACCCCGTGGGAACGGATGATCTCACCCAGCGGCTTCATGTAGATGTTAAAAAGGAGAGGAGAGAGTACCGAGCCCTGAGGCACCCCATATTTTAGGGACCTAGGACTGGACTTCTCGCTCTCCAACCACACCGACTGGGTCCGGCCCCTCAGAAATGAGGAAAACCAGGACCACACAGTGCCCTGGATTCCCAATCCTCGGAGCAGTTCCAGAAGGATACCGTGGTCGACGGTATCGAAGGCCGCTGAGAGGTCAAGAAGAGCAAGGACGGACGGATGACCGCCATCCCGCTCTCGCCAGAGATCATCCATCAGCGCGACCAATGCAGTCTCAGTACCATATCCAGGTCTGAATCCTGACTGGAAGGGGTCCAGATATTCCGCTTCATCCAGTACCCCCTGCAACTGACGCGCCACTGCCCTTTCCAATACTTTCCCCAAAAAGGGGAGGTTGGAAACAGGTCTGTAGTTGGTTATTACCGCTGGATCGAGGGATGGCTTCTTCAGGAGGGGGCGCACCAAAGCATGTTTCAATGGTGCAGGAAATATCCCTTCCCGAAAAGACGCATTAATTATAGCCCCGACCCAGCCACCTGTCACCATCTTTGAGGCTTTTACCAGCCAGGCGGGACAGGGATCCAATGGACAATTAGTGGCGCGGACCGCCGCAAGGAGCCTGTCCACTTCATCTGGGGCAACAGGATCAAACTGATCCCAGATAACACAGCACGACTGTGCACTGGCTCCCCCCTGACCCTCCCCATCCACGCCAAGATTAAACCCTGAGCGAATCCGATCGATTTTCTCCACCAGATGGTCAGCAAAGTCCTCAGCCGATCCCTGCCAACCAGGCACAGCCCCCCCCCTACCAAGGAGGGACCTGGTCACCCGAAACAGGGTGGCTGGGCGATTATCAGCGGAGGCAATAAGGGAGGTGAAGTATTGCCTCCTCACCACCCCCATCGCCACTAGGTAGGCCCTAATAGCGGCTCTAGCTAGTGTCCAATCGGAATCGTTCCTGGTCTTCACCCAGCGGCGCTCAAGGCGTCTCTTTGCCCGTTTGAGCTCCCGTAGTTCTTCTGTGAACCACGGGGATGACCTAGCTCCACGGGCTCTGAGAGGCCGTAGTGGAGCGATTACATCCAAGGCAGCTATCGTTGACCCACACCATAGGTCAACAAGTGCCTCGGGCGAATCGTGTTGCCGATCCAGGGGAAAAGCCCCCAGTTCCCTCTGGAATCCATCCGGATCCATCAGTTGCCGGGGGCGGGCCACTTTAATAGACCCTGCCTCCCTACGATGATGTGTTGCCCCCAGGAAGTCTAGAGCCACCAGATAGTGATCTGACCATGGCACAGGTGTTATGTCTAGCTTCTGTAAATTCAGATCACTCTGCCACCGCCCCGACAAAAAGACTAAATCTGGTGTGTGGCCACTGCCCCTGGTAGGACCCCGAATTACCTGAGCCAGGTCCATAGTTGCCATGGAAGCCATGAACTCCTGAGCCACCCCGGAACCGGACCCCAGCGAAGGCAAATTGAAGTCCCCCAGAACCATCAGCCTAGGGAACTCCAACGCCAATGCCGAGACAGCCTCGAGGAGCCCAGGCAGGGAGTCCCTTACCCTGCAAGGGGGCAGGTACAGGAGTAGGACCCCCAACTGACCCTTTGGGCCCAGCCGCAGGAGCAGGGACTCACAACCCAGAATTTGTGGAGCAGTGGCCCTGGTGACTCCCAGTGACTCCCTGGCTATAATGGCAACACCACCGCCCTTGCCCTCATCCCTAGGCTGGTGCCAAACACCGAACCCGGCTGGACACATCTCTGATAGAGGCACCCCATCCTCTGGTCTCAGCCAGGTCTCAGTGATGCATGCCAGGTCGGCCCTCTCTCCCAGAATAGAATCTTGTATTAGGGGCGCCTTACTACAGACCGACCTGGCATTCATCAGCAGCAGCCTAAGGGTGGGGTCACCCTGGATCAGCTGCTCAGGACCTAGAGGTGAAACCGGGGGGCCAGAACGTGGGACAGATACCATAACAAGATATAAAGATATGTTATTAATTATGAATTTCTATAACAAGCAAACATGGTTAGTGTTTGGGCTATCTTTTTCCTCATTGTTGCTGTTCTGTTTGTTTGTTTTTTATTACATATATAAAGGAACTTTTTTTAAAAAAACTAATACTGGCTTCTGCATGAATCAGTCTGTAGCATGATTTTTTTTGTGTTGACTGGATCATGCTAACCAGTCTGGCCAGGTTATCCTGCTACTGTATTTTAATTGTTGTTGTTACAGTCTAATTCTTTTTCATTGTGCAATTTTAGTTGTTTTGATGTTGTAAGCCACCTTGAGTCCCCTCATCCAAAGAAAGACAGATGAAATCTATACCTATAAATACAAGCAACCGTTGTAATTTGACAAAGGATCCCGCACCCGGCCATACTATCTCATACAGAGCATTCGTGCACTTGCCCGAACTGGGTATGGAGGTAACTGTCGGGTTGAGAAATGCACCAGTGGGGCAGGAGACCCACGAATGCAAAGAAAAAGAAAAGATTTCACTTCCCAACGTTCCTTGCACTGCACCGTGCCGCAGCCAATCAGGCTGAGAGGCGTGAGCAAAAGGAACATTGGGAAACGCTGCACAAACGGAAACCACAAACCCAAAACTACAAGCCCCAGAGTCCTGCACGCCATGAGCGTGCAGAACGCTGAGAAAGCCGGCGCGCAAAAACAAAAATACAAAACGCAACGCCTCACAGCCACGCAAAACAGACAGGCCACATAACAAAATCCATAAACAAGGGGGTTCAAGGGGGGAGAAGGTAATGGTGCCTTCTCCCCCCCTTGACAGCGAACCAATTCCCCTGGAAGCCAAGGCAGCGAACGGGCCTCCATTCGCTGCCTTTACTCCTGAGGAGGTGTTTCACTTTCAAGGGGGGAGAAGGTACTGGTGCCTTCATCCCCCCCTTGAAAGCGAACCAAGTACCCTGGAAGCAAAGGCAGTGAACAGGCCTCCATTTGCTGCCTCTACTTCCTGAGGAGGTGTGTCGCTTTCAAGGGGGGGAAGGTACTGGTGCCTTCGCCCGCCCCCACCTTAAAGCGAACCAATTCCCTGGGAAGCAAAGGCAGTGAATGGGCCTCCAGGCACTGCCTTCGCCTCACGGAGGTAATCACCCGGGCGCAGCCTCCGACCTGAACTACACTCACACACATACGCACATACACCTACTGGGCACACCAAAACTACCCCTAACCACCAACATACACAAACAAAAATTAATCAATAATTTTAAAAAAAATTAATAAAGAAAAAGAAATAAACCACAAAATAGACAAACAAACACATCCACAATGACAAAAAAACTACATACAAAACACCTAACTAAAACACAAAAAAACACCAAGTACACGCCTAAAACTAAACAAACCTAAAACTAAACCAAAACAAAAAAGAACAAACAGAAACACTTCCCAGCCCACCACCACAAAAAAACAAAACAAAGAAAACCCCCAGAAGAAAGAAAAACAGACAACTCACCAGCATGTACTCCCTCCATGACGACGGGAACAGAAATGAGGAAACAAAGACTACTTACCGGAAGAAGCCCCACCCAGAGGCCAGGAGAGAAAAAAAAACAGTTAAAGAAAAAGAGAACCACTAGCAGCCCCACCTGCAGGGCACGATAGTAAAAACAACTAAAAAAGACTCAACAACTCAAAAAGACTCAACAGCCCCACCCAGAGGCCACAAGAGTAAAAACAAGTCAAAAACATAACAATAAATCACAAGTTTACACAAATCACAAACATATGTCACAAAAATAAAATAGAAACGTTTCTAAAATCCTGTGTTGAGTTTTAACTCACATAAAAACCAAAAACATCTAAACACAGTGTAAAAGCATTGAATGTAAAAAACATGTACTTTCACATTTTTAAAATTATTAATAGTACAACTATTAAAAAAAGATCACATACTAAAATTGGTTAAATAAACAAAAGGAAAAAACTATATCATCCTTTGTTCTTTTTTAATCCACAAAATAAAAACCCAAAAAAAACTAATCACAGTTTATAACAGCCCGGCATCGTAACAAAAATTAACATATATGTTAAAACAAATATTCAAAAATACATTAGAAAAAGTACAAAATACAAGTTGTTATTACTTTACAGTATCAAAACAATACAATCTATTTAACAAATGACAACATAAAAAAGACTTGCATAAATAAAAAATTTAAAAAGAAAAATTACAGACTAACCTCTTTTTTACAAACATTACCCCCCCAAAAAAACACTGTCCAATACAATTTAAAACAGCCTGGCAACGCCGGGCAACCTCTACTAGTAAATAGATAAAATAAATTAATTAGTGAACTGCAGAACCATCATATGGGGGCGTCAAATAGCAGTGACACTCACATACTGCCCCATTGCACTTAAAGCACTCTCTGGGTGGTTCACAGGTTAATTAGCATTTTGCCCCCAACATGGTGGGTACTAATTTTACCAACCTTGGCAGGATGTTGGGCTGAGTCAACCTTGAGCCCTGGTCAGGATTAAACTCAGACCATTGTGGCTGCAGTACAGCAGTTTAACCACTGCACCATCAGGGCTTATTACTCAAAGGTAACTTTTTCTTTGCAGGAAGGAAACTATTTCAATTTCATTTTAACTATCTACAGAAAATGCGGTTTCCTGATCTGTGGTTTGTATTGTATATTTTGAAATAAGAGTCTACACAACTATTACTGCTGCCGCCGCCGCTGCCCCCGGTTCTCTGTAGGAACAAGATCTTATCAAAAGTCAAAATTTCATATTCTAAATTAGAAACCACTGTGTGCATTGGTGGTAACATATATCATTTTGGTTTCGATCAGATTGCTCTTTTAAAAATGTGCATGAAGCACACTGTATAAGAAATAGGTTTTTTTTTTTTTAAGAGCATTCACCTGTCCAGGCCTTGTGTTTATAAAATTTAATGCTCTCTCATAGAAGATGTCAATAAATATGCAGGAGGCATATAATTACTGAGTCAGGGTACACAGAAATAGCCTCTTTGAAGATTGTGGTACTGTATACTAGAACCACAATTGGGCATACCCTGGTGACAGCAACCTTGTGTTGCTGGCTAATCTTTCTCACACAAGATCAGATGAAGGGAACTGCAGAATGAACTCACCAAAGGGTGCCTTCATTTTGGCAGTTTCACATCCATACCTGTCAACCTTCCCAGATTGGCCGGGATTTCCCATTTTTTGGTGCCGATTTGCGCCATTTCCCGCCCGGAGCTGCCAAAACCCCGGGATTTGGCAGCGGGGGGAAAGAGGTACTGCACATCCCTTCTGCACAAGTCGCCTTCTACGCATGCGTAGAAGGCTTTTACGCTTGTGTAGAACCCTTTTACGCTTGCGTAGAACCCTTTTACGCAAGCGTAAAAGGGTTCTACACAAGCATAAAAGCCTTCTATGCATGCATAGAAAGCGACTTGCGCAGAATCATTCTGCACAGGTCCCGGATTGTCCTGAGCTGCGGTTGACAGGTATGTTTCACATCTGTCCTAGACACAGAAGAATTACTGAGTCCAAAGAACAGACTCAACATCATGAGTTGCTGAAAATAGTTGCACAGTAAAACCCTGACTTACATATGCCTCGAGTTACATAAAATTCAACTTACGTAATGATTTTGTGCTAATACCATGTCCCGATTTACGTGATTTCCTATGGGTTTGCTTTGAGTTACATAAAGATTCTTTTTCCTATGGGTTTGCTTCGAGTTACGTAAAAATTCATTTCCCTATGGGTTTGTTTCAATTTACATACAAATTTCATTTTTCCTATGGGTTTGCTTTGAGTTATGTAAAAATATTTTTTCCTATGGGTTTGCTTCGAGTTACATAAAAAACTTATTTAAGCAAAAGCCTATGGAACGGCCTTTTTTTTCTTCATAAGTAGGGGTTTTACTGTAGTTTGGCTGACAGCCAGAATAGAAAGAAACATATACTGATTATGAGATCTGACCCAACCCCCAAAACCATCAAGGAAATTAATCAAGCAGGGGGAAGGGAAAGCTTTGCTTTCTAATATCCCCTTCTGCTTTAGACAGTTTTGCTACTGGTGTAGTGCTGTGTATAAGGATTTATTGTGTTTAATTGTAAAACCATGCCAAACCAGGAACCCGGAAGTGCACCATTTCCAAAGGCACCAATTTCAAAGCTGTGTCAAAGCGAGAAAAGACTGAACTCTGTATGTCCTCCAGAAGCCCGCCTGAATGTATCTTGTTTTGTTACGGTCCGACACTGCATATATATATTGGCCACCCCTGTACATACTCCCCATTCCGGAACCTGAGCTGAATAAAGATCACTGAGTTTAACCTAATCCTGCTGGTTAGAATACTTCTTTGTCCAGACTCAACATTGGCGATGAGGATGGGATATGGCCGCCGCCGCTTCTTCAGGTCCTTCGACTTCTCCAAGCCAGAGTTGTGGCCCATGTATGAGATCCAGTTTGAGAACTTCATCATCACTAAGGAGATTGTACTTGTAACTGCATTATTATTTTTGTAGTGCATTCGTATTCTTATTCTGTATTGCATTTACGGATATTGTTGATTGATATGTGTTTTATTGTATGAATTTATATTCTGTATTATGATGATGACGACGACGACACCCATACCACTGATCCAACTCCACACATCACTTTCTGGTCCTGTTGTGTCCAAATGATTATTCATGTTTATGCATAACTGCCACCATAACTGCCACGCACAGTCTGTGGTGAAATGGTTCACCTTTCTAAAAGGTGCAGGTTTCAAATTATTGTCAAAAGCTGATTCGCTATTGTACGTTTTCCTGCTTCTTTGGAAGCCCACACAAATGTATCCATTTCTGTAATGGCCATTCTCTCTGTATATAAGTTGCTACCCTTGCACCTGTTTCCTCTGTCTGATTTCCCTGCTGCAAATAAACCTTGTGTTGTTGTTAATCTGAACATTACTGGTTAGATTGCTTTATTGGTTCAGGACTCAACATTGGCGACGAAGGTGGGATTCAGATGGCTGCTGCTGCTCCTGCTTCGATCGGGCCATTCAACATCTCGAAACCAGATTCATGGCCGACGTACGATGTGTAGTTCGAGAATTACTGCATTTCACAGAGGGTTGACCCGGTGCTGCGGAAGGTGATGTTCCTCACCCAATGCGGGTTGACCACACTCGAACTCCTCAACAATCTGCTGCTGCAGAGGTTGCTCAGAGACGCCTCGCTCAAAGACATTTTGACTGCCCTCTGGGACCATTTCAAACCCAAAACTTCTGTGATTCCTGCTCGTGTGGCCTTCTACAGGTGAGACCAAAGGGTTGGCGAGTCCATCACCAAGTACGTTGTCGCACTCTGACATGCGCAGAACCATTCTGCGGTTCCCTGCCAGTGGGAAAACCTTGATGGGTCTCAGAGATAAGGCCACACAATGATGGGTCTCAGAGATAAGGCCACACAATGTCGCCTTTTGAAAAGGGACGTTCTGACTTTGCTGAAGTGCTTGAAGATGCCCAGGCTGCTGAAATTGCTAATGCTGGAGTACAGTTCCTCCAGGCAAAGGCCATTACTCCCATCTAGAAGGGATCTGCTGTCCACAAGCATCATACTTCCAGCCTGTCTACGCCCTCAGATGGCTCTGAAGAGGGGGACGATGTCGGCCAGATCCAGTGACGACACGCCATACCGTCAGCAATGTCCAAGGGCACCATCACACCGTACCAGGGTTGCGGGAGACGACACCTCTGTGTCAACTGCCCGTTCAAAAATGCTGAGTGCCACCATTGTGGCAAGAAAGGGCACATTTCCAGAGTGTGCTGCCAGAGTTCTGAGTGCCTTTCCAAGGACAACATGCACTGAGGGAAGGAGCACCCAATTTCCAAAGTCTTCACCAGTCGTGACTCCAGTTCCAGTGTTTCTGCAGTTTCAGACAGGTTCTTCGTCGACGTCCGCATCCAGGGTTGTACTTTCAACATGGAGACTGATTCGGGGACTTTGTTCTCAATCATCACACAGAAAGAATTCTTCCATCTTCTCCCGGCTGGCCACTCCAATGTACAGGGAGGTCACATTCCTGTACTTGGCATTGGCACTTTTCTGGTGCGATTCCGTAATATCTCTGCAAAGCTTCCACTCATTGTGGTCAAGACTGGTAAGAACACTCTTTTGGGTACTCAGTAGTTTGGGCCCCTAGGTATTGCTTTTTCTGGCATAAACGTGGTAGAGACTGATCCCATTCAGTCTACTTGTGACAAATTCCCGGATGTGTTCTGTCCCGGGTTGGGTACTTTCAAGGCCCCCTCAGTACATTTTGAAATAGACCCAAATGTTGTGCCCATCAGGCTAAAGCCCCGCCGGGTGCCTTTTGCACTTAAGGACTGAATTGAAGCTGAACTTGCGTAAGGCATTTTGGAACCGGTGGACTCAGCTGAATGAGAGACTCCAATCGTCACTGTAATCAAGTCCAACAGAGACATCTGCATCTGTGCAGACTATAAATGTACTATAAATAAAGCAATCTGCCCAAACTCTTATCCCGTACCGGTGGTTAACCATCTTCTAGCTTCACTTCACGAGGGCAAGTGTTTTGCAAAATTGGACTTGGCTCAGGCATACCAGCAACTGCCTGTAATGTCTGCCTCTGCTTTATGTCAAACTATTACAACACATAAGGGTGCATTCAAGGTAAAATGTCTTCAGTTCAGGGTCAACACGGCACCAGGTATTTTTCAAGGGTTAGTGGGGAAATTGCTTAAGGGTCTCTTAAGTATTGCCTTACTTCGATGATGTGTTGATATCTGGGAAGGATAGGGAGGACCTTGCTGCCAAGCTGGGTAAGGTGCTTGAGCGATTTCAGAATGCTGGTCTTAGAGTTAAGAAAGAGAAATGCTGTTTCTATGCTACTGAGGTTGATTTCCTGGGTTTGAAGGTTACCCCAGAAGGGTTTAAACCATCTGACTCCAAAGTCAAAGCCATTTGGGACATGCCACATCCGACTTCTAAGAGTAAACTGCAGTCCTTCCTAGGACTCTTGAATTTCTACCATTCATTTCTACCGCAGAAGGCCACTGTGGCCAAACCGTTGCAATTTTTGCTTAAGAAACAGATGGTATGGCATTGGGGTCCTCCTCAGGACCGTGCTTTTCGAGGGGTTAAGAAGCTCCTCACTTTGAATGCTGCTCTGACTCATTTTGACCCTAGTAAGCCTGTTGTCCTAGTCTGCGATGCTTCCCCCAGTTGGGGTGGGAGCCGTGCTCCGTCACGACTTGGGGAAAGGGAGAGAGGCACCGATCGCCTATTTTTCAAGGTCTCTAACTAATACAGAAAAGAGGTATGCCCAAATCAACAGGGAAGCCCTGGCAATTATCACAGGGACTGAGAAATTCCATGACTTCATATACGGATGGCCTTTTACAATTATCACAGATCACAAGCCGTTCCTGGGCATTTTTGTCCCCGACAAGCCCACTCCTCAGGTTTTGTCTCCTAGAATGCTTCGATGGGCAATGTTTCTGCAAGCGTATCAGTACACGTTGCAGCATCACCTGGGTGTCAGTATATCCAATGCAGATGCCCTCTTGAGATCTCCAGTTGAGATTGTGGGCAAGATTACTTTGGACCAATAGGTCCTTTTGATCAAAGTTTTAGATTCCCCGCTGGTGTCCATCGAGGACATTGCTGCCACTACAAGGAAAGATCCCCTTTTAACGAAGGTTGTGTCATGAGTTCAGAAAGGGTGGCCATCGCCACCGGTCTCTGAAGAGTTCAGGGTTTATTACACGAAATGTAATGAACTGTCATTGGAAAGGGGATGCTTGGTTTGGGGGGATAGAGTGGTTATTCCATTTGTGCTATGGAACAAGGTTCCACATACCTTACATGTGAGGCACCCTGGTATTGTACACTCAAAGGTTCTTGCCAGGAGCTATTTCTGGTGGCCCAGGCTCAATTTAGATATCAAGGCATGGGTAGGGTGATGTAGGAAGTGCCAGGCCTCCTGGCCAGAGGAAACCCATCAGCCCACTAGGGAGTGGGATACTGCAAAGGGCCCCTGGTTGTGGATCCATATTGACTTCGCTGGCCCTTTCCGAGGTGCCACATTTCTGCTAATTGTTGATTCTTTTTCAAAAAGGTTAGAACTGATCCCAGTTATCAAATATTTCCTCCACTGTCACAATTCGTAAGTTAAGACGAGTGTGTTGTACTTTCAGTTTACCAGACATTGTCGTATCCGACAACGCTTCAAATTTCATGTCAGTAGAGTTTCAGGATTTTCTGAAACGTAATGGTGTCAGGCACATAACCACTGCCCCATTCCACCCTGCTACAAATGGGCAAATCAAGAGACATTTCCGATCTGTCAAGGACACACTCAAATGTATGGGTTCAGGTGATTTAGGATTACAGCTGTGTCAATTTCTGTTAACACACAGGATTACTCTGTTGGCTTCAGGTTTTTTGCCAGCAGAACTTTTAATGAACAGGCGATTGTCTACGGTCTTCGACTGTCTAGACCCACACTGCATTAGAGATAGGGGAGAAACTTAGATGTTTGCAACTCAAAAGGGTTTTTGGTTGGGCAAGCCATGCATTGCTGGAATTATGCCCCAGGGTCCCCATGGCTGGGAGGTGAGGTCCTAGAGCAAACGGGACCGATGTCTTACAAGGTACAAATGGACAATGGGCTAATTTGGAGGAGACACGTGGATCAAATGCATCCCCATGTTGCGGGACAAAATGTCACAACAGAGACAGAGTTAAGTGAGTCTCACGAGCTAGATCCTTCAGTGGATGAAGCTGAGGCCTCAGATTCCAATGTGGATTCAGACTTTTACAGTCAGTCGTTTCCTTCTGACTCCTTGCCAGTTCAGTTAATTCTGCTGGGTCTGCAGTAGAGATAGTTCCTCACTCTGTGGGCACACCTCTGGCACCAATACAAGCTCCTCAGGTAACCCCACAGAGACCTAGCTTGTCTAGGCAGTCCAGTGAGTCCACCCGCATGGCCGTAGATCCTGGACGTCCCAAACCCAGATTTCTAAGACCTGAATTTGATGGGCACCCCAAATGGACCTGTGGTCCACCCCAAAGGTATGGTGAGTGGATTCCCCACTAGGGGGGAGGAATGTTGTGTCCAAAGGATTATTCATGTTTATGCATAACTGCCACCAATAGTGCCGCATAATCTGTGGCAAAATGGTGCGCCTTTCTAAAAGACACGTTTTTCAAAGTATTGTCAAAAGCTGATTCGCTATTGCATGTTTTCCTGCTTCTTTGGAAGCCTACACAAATGTATCCATTTCTGTAATGGACATTCTCTCTGTATATAAGTTGCTACCCTTGCATCTGTTTCCCCAGTCTGGTTTCCCTGCTGCAAATAAACCTTGCGTTGTCGTTAATCCAATCATTGCTGGTTAGATTGCTTATTGGTTCAGGACTCAACAGGTCCTGGGGCCCTTTTGGCACACAAAGTCCTCATCAGCCCCAGGCCAGTATTGATGAAGCAGCTGTCTCCCATGAAGATGGATTCAAGTGGGATTTAACCCATTTGGGGACCATCACCCTTCCCTGTGGACTATGCCACCTAAGGCCATTAGTCCTCAGGGTTGTGAAGTTAGTTAACCACCGCCTGATGATTGCCATTGAGTTGCTGGCAGTAGGGTCTACTCTATTACCATAGCAGGATAACCTGGCCAGACTATTACCATAATGATCTGCAGCAGATCAACTACTTGTCCATAATAGATAAAGAGCCATGAGTATGCAGTGAAGTGGCCACCTTTGTTGATGACATAGATGGGGGAATTCACATTTTTAGTAATTAGGGACTGTAGAACAAAGTCTTCTTTTAAATCCACTGCTTCAGCACACAACTGTTTTGCTTTCTACAGGCTTTCTCACAGCTTTTCTATGGTAGTCATGGCCCTCCCTGTCACAAGTCGTTCTTCCTCACAGTGCAAGTGAGGAAAGAAGCAACATCATTTCCATCAACATACCACCCAGAACACAGCTGGTTTGATTTTGGAAACTGAGCAGAGTCATTCCACATTTGTACTTGGAAGACCACCATGAAATACCAAAAGATCTCCAGGTGGAATCAGGAATCTGACTTCAACCTTAGAGAGCCATAACCATTGATCGGAGATCCCAATCCTGCCTAAGTCAAGGGTTCCCAACCTAGGGCCCATGGTCCGGCCCTGGTCCATAGATAGATAGATAAGTCTTTGTTGTCATTGTCCTGAACAGAACAACGAGATTGGGGGGGGGACACTAAACAAAACCTAAACAAAATACAACTATACAAAATTATCAACATACTCCCACCCCACATATACACATGGCACCATTTCATGTTGACTGCCGCTGATGCCGCAGCCACACCCAGAAATCCAAGTGGGAAAGATTACAACAGCCATAAAACACGCTCACTGCGTAAACCTGGTTACATCAGCCATAAATGCTCCTGTGGCTGTCGTAAACATGGAAGTAGGCATATTTACTGCCACTTCCGGGGGTGGGGCATAGTCTGGCCCACTCAACTGTCCAGGAGGCGTGTTCAGGCCCGTGGCGTAAAAAAATTGGCATCCCCTGGCCTAAGTGTACTGCAAATTTTGAGAAACTAGTTTCAGTGCCATTGGCTTCTAAAAAATAAAACTACAAATTCCCCCATCTCTGAAAGTTCTCTTGAAGCATCAGAAATGTTTCTCTCCCTCTCCCTTTTGTGATTCCTCAAGATGTGATGGGGTAGTTTTCCTTCTTCTTCTTTCGTGTCCCAATCAAACCCTGGACTGCCAAAGTGAAACCACTGAGTGCCTGGCTCTGTCTCAGTTCCTGCCAACCTAGCAATTTGAAAGCAAGAAATTGCAAGTAGATAAATAGGTACCACTTTGGTGGGAAGGTAAATAGCATTCCGTTTTGAGGCATGCCTGCCATGTGTCCATGGAAACATCTGTAGACACAGACAGCACTGGCTCTTTGGCTATAAACAGAGATTAGCACTGAACCCTAGAGTCGGATACAACTGGCTTTTGAGCAAGGGTGACCTTTACCCTTATCCTCAAAAATGTTTGTTCTTACCATAAAGCTCTTCCTGGATCTGAGTTGGTGGACTTGAGGCTAATATCCATTCAGAGGCTATTGAGGGTCATTCTCTTGCTTAGTTCTCTCAGGGTCGTCTGCTGCGTCTCTCCTGATTTTAGGTGGAGAGATACCAACAAGAGTGTATATTTGGTGTTCAGGGAATCAAGACAATGGAAGCAGCCGTACGGGGCTTAACACATCTTTATTGCATGGCATGCGGTACGAACACAAGTAATGGTGGCAATACAACTCCCTTTATACAGTCACTATACATTTGAATAGCCTATTGGCTACTGTCGGTGTGACGTCATCCGGAGTCCCGCCCTCCTTGTCCAGGCGTATCCGTGATGGGAAAGGTTTCCTGTGGCTGGGCATGATTGGGGAATTTGTACCATGTGAGTCGAATGCTCGCTGCTCCCCTCTCTGGTAGCAAGCTCGCATTCCAATAGCAGCTGAATACAATGTGTTCTTTACAAATGGCTTGAGTATACATTTCCTGTAGAACCAGTTACATTTAACTTAAAGGCATAACGTAGAAGTTACATTCCATACACAACAGTACATGTTCTCAACTGGTGTAGGTTTGAGGCATCCTATCACTGTACACATGGCTTCATTAACAGCGATGGCAACTTGTTTTGCGTGTGTGGATGCACTCCATATTGGAGCAGGGCCAATGCTCAGGGCCAAAGCAGTTGTGTACAGCATGGAGTAATCCATTTATTGTTTGTGAGTTTGCTGATGATGTTCTCCTGATAATATATATACAGAACTCTAGAAATACTCATTTTTAAAATTCTACACACATCCTTTCAGTGTTAATTCACTTAGAAAAGATTCTGAACACAATACTATTCAGCCTAAGAGTTTGGATTTGCTTTTAGAAGTGTATCCTTATTAGGAGGGATAAATTATAGAATCTCAGAAGCAAAGAGACTGATCCATCTCATCATTCAAGTATCGGTGATCTGATGCCATTAATTTCTTCTGTTTGCATCTTTTGGCATAATCTGTATTTATGTCTCTTTGCTAGATAAATTGCATTAAAAAAAGTTTAGCAGTGTTTGCTTTAGGAACGTGTTTTCAATTAGCCTGGTGTGAGCTATAAAATCCTGTCTGGCCAGGTTATCCTGCTATGGTAACAGAGTAACCATACTGCCAACCGGCAGTTAACTTACCCGACAACCCTAAGGACTAGCAGCCTTGGCAAAGTCCACAGGGAAGGGTGATGGTCCCCAAGTGGTTTAAATCCCACTTGAATCCATCTTGATGGAGGGCAGCAGCTTCATCAATACTGGCCTGGGGCTGAGGAGGACCTTATGTCCCAAAAGGGCTCAGGACCAGAAAATGACTCGTGGAGTTGATTCAGTGGTACGGGTGTCATGCTGTGATGACGAAGGCAGATGATAGGCCATGACATTATATTTGAAGGACAGTCTTCATGAAGAAAAAGAAGAAGAAGAAGAAGAGCAGCTATAAAATATCTGAACCTAAATTACGCTAACAAACTCCCAGGTAAAGCACGCGCGCGCACACGCACACACAAAGAATCTTCAGGCTTTAATGCAAGTTAAATATTTTCCAGCTTTTATACATTAGACATAGTACTTGGAAGAAAAGTACATTTTCTGTACATTGAGACATCATAATGGTTTGGCAGAAACTTGTACGGAAGCTGATGCACAGATTCGTAAGGTGAGCGATCTCCAGAGATCTAGCCAAGAGGAAGCACAACTCCAGTCTTGGACTAAAGTGATGGTAGCATGTGAGGCAAAATGATATATTGTAATAGAAAACAAAAGGGCAAGCCGAGGAAAGAATATCCTCATTCCAAACATCTGTGCCATCATGAATGCCTTCTACTTGGTAGCTGTGCTGAAGCCAATATGTCAATCTGATTAGCATAGGCTGCTACCTCTCCAATAAATCCCCCCTTTTTTCTTTTTCAATTGGGTCTTCTTTCATGTCCTGATCAAACCTTGGACTACCAAAATGAAACCAGTCATATCCAGCTCTAGGGTTCAGTGCTCATCTCTGCTTCATAGCTGAAGAACCAGTGCTGTCTGCGTCTGCAGATGTTCCATGGTCATGTGGTCAAGTGAGGGTTTTCATCTGTTTTGTTATATTTTACTGTATTTTATCTGTTTTTACCATTGTGCGCCACCCTGAGTCGGGTTTCCCCGAGTGGGCGGCATAAAAATCTAAGAATAAATAAATAAACTAAATAAATAAAAGTGGCAGGCATGACTAGACACCAGAGTGCATGGAATGCTGTTTACCTTCCCACCAAAGTAGTCTCTATTTATCTACAGTACTTGTAATTTCTTGATTTCAGACTGCTAGGTTGGCAGGAGCTGGGGCAGAGATAGGAAAAGAAATAAAAATAGAACCATCAAGAATCATCTTTTGCAAGAAGAATCTTACGGGAAACAACCTCTTGACTACAGCTTTTTTTGAACTGATGGTGGCTGCCGGCCCTGGACGGGGATTTCTGTGGGGTCTTAGAGCTGTGGTCTCCATGACACGTGCACAGTTTGAAGAATGCAATGATGTCACATGGCTGTCCCGGTTTGGTGGGAGAGAATTATGGCAACCCTAAACACACCCTCCACCATCTATTCTGTGCAATTTCACACCAGGATCAATTTATTGAGTCACCAGAGACACATCCATCAACTGTGAAAATGACTTCTAGGAAAGATGTATGCTCAGATATGAGTAGCAGCCGCAGCTGCCAACATTGAGTTTATATTTTAAATTTGTCTTGTCCTTTGATTTTATATTTGTATGCAATTTTGCTTTGTAAACCACCCAGAGTAGTAGTACTGTATATACTAATATATAAATAACGTGGCCACCTGTTTATTGAAACATTTCAGCATGTTACCAGTGGCCCATTCAAAACATTTATTACAGTGTTCTCTATTGAAGCTGCTTTGAGTTCCTTTTATTATATGCTGTGCTTCTGTCCAAAGAAAATTTCCCCATGCTAGTCACTGATCAAATTCTTTGGCTTGCTGACAAAGACTGTGTATTATTTATTTAAGTTAGGGATTGTCGGATTGATTCTGATACAGTTTTAATTGACTTTGTGTTATGTCCGGCCCTTATAAGCACCAGTCCAGACAATGATGAACAAAACAGCGACAAGTCTTTATTCAACAGTCTTTTAGAGATGAGCTTACAAGGTGCTCCAGACACGGAGATGGCTACACAATCCCAGTAGAATCAGTCCCTCCGGACTCTTGCCGCGTGGAGGCAAATACTAGCTACCATAGAAGCGTAGCATAATGGAGGAGACCCAGACTTAACACTAGCTGGCTACCTGTATGGAGTGGGAAGTGTAGATCTGGTCCGGCCCCACCCTTGTTTACTCGTGGGGCTTATAAAGTGTCTCCTTGGCGGTGGCTCCTTGATACAAACCCACCGGATAACCATGACTAACCAATCATAACAGGGTATATATGTAATTAACCAATGGAGAACAGTATCCAAAACTGTAACCAATCACAGGACTGGGATTAGCATAATGAGCATGCCCTGTGCACGGGGTTTTTGCGCCACTTTAGGCTTCTAATTTGGATGGCGGGAAACCGCCATTTTCTCTTGCAAGGCACTGCCCGCGCTACTTGCAATTGTGCCTTAATATATAACACTTTGCCTTTTGAGAGAACTCTAAAAGGCTCTTGTGGGCCAGAAATATAATTTTAAACAAATGTCAGACTTCTTTTTAAAAAAACAACAACAATAAAGAGTGCTTTTATTATGTCCATTTGAAGTAATTAAAAAATCCTAAATCAAAAACAGAACAGTAGTTGATGACAATGGAAACAGACTATAGATGACCCTTGGCTGCTAATGATTTAACTTGCTGACATCTTTGAATGCCAAAATAATCATTTCTCATGAATCAGAGCACTTACATAACTCAAATAAAGAGAGAAAGAAAGCAGACATGTTGTGGTTCTCAAATTCCAGGCTATCCCCAGGCTGTAATTCTTTCACTAGAATATGCCAGTTCTGGGGTTTATTCAAACAATTCAGAAGGTACCCCCTCCTGTAATCTCAACACAATGAAATCTGTGAAATGAACAATGCCCCCTCCAAGCTATGTAGTTATTATGGCAAGGAATGCTGTTGAAAGGGGAGGGAGTCACAAACTCAGCTCCCTATCAGTGCAATCCTAATTTGAAGACAAGCTAGTTGTAGGAGGTTATGATTTGGCATGTGCATCTTCTGCTGGTGAGAATCCCCTATTGTCCGTGGACCTCAGGGACCTGTCAACAAAGGAATCCTTCCATCAGAACTCCTGCTGGCAGAACCAGTTCCAAGAAGAGCTAAAAAGGAGGTGAAGAAAGGGGAGGAAGAGATAAAATGTGTAAAATCTAAACCTAGTCTACTCCAAAGGTACAACTAGATTGCTGTCATAAAGCTAGGACAGGGCAACTGTAATCTTCTAATTATGAATACATCAAGGCTAGCAGATGGCAATGAATCTGGCTCATTTGCTGGTCTGCCGATTACTACTAGAAACATGCACCGATGAGGATTTAATCTGGCCATTGACAAAGCCAAGAAAGTGGTTTCATTTTGGCAGTTCAAAGTTTGATCTGGACACGAAAGAAGCAGCAGTAGCAGCAGCAGATGGCAACCCGTCTAATCATTTTAGGGCCTAGGAGTCCCAAGTTCTCAGCCAAAAGGTACTGTAAGTATTCCAGAGGCGGACAATCCAGGGTATAGTCAGAGTGCCAGTTTCTTTATTTCTTAATTCGTGTCAGATGCACCACCAGCATATAAGAACATACAAAGCTAAAATTAACACATCTAAAAACAAAATAGAATTTAAAAAGGCTAGATGACATCTGCCCAATATCAGACCACATCAAGAGCATTTCCTCATGCTAATATAAGGTCCTCCTCAGTGCCAGTACAAAGCTGAGCTTCCAGAATCTTACCAAAAGTTGAGCTACAAGTAATTTGACAGAACTCCTGCTAATGAGAAAGGTCTTCCTCACAGGAACACCATTTACTTCTAAGTGGTTATTTATTTGTTTGTTTGTTTGTTTGTTTGTTTGTTTGTTTGTTTGTTTGTTTGTTTGTTTGTTTGTTTGTTTGTTTGTTTGTTTGTTTGTTTGTTTGTTTGTTTGTTTGTTTGTTTGTTTGTTTGTTTGTTTGTTTGTTTGTTTGTTTGTTTGTTTGTTTGTTTGTTTGTTTGTTTGTTTGTTTGTTTGTTTGTTTGTTTGTTTGTTTGTTTGTTTGTTTGTTTGTTTGTTTGTTTGTTTGTTTGTTTGTTTGTTTGTTTGTTTGTTTGTTTGTTTGTTTGTTTGTTTGTTTGTTTGTTTGTTTGTTTGTTTGTTTGTTTGTTTGTTTGTTTGTTTGTTTGTTTGTTTATTTATTTATTTATTTATTTATTTATTGCAGATGGGCAAGGTGGTCCTCTTTGAATAGCCACTAGCTATGTCCATAGACTGGGACCACAGTGGCTTACTGGTTAAGAAGCAGTTCAAGACCTGAGTGCTACATGACGGAGTGAGCTTCTGTCTCTGTCCCAGCTCCGGCCAACCTAGCAGTTCGAAATCAAGAAATTGCAAGTACATTAGATTAATAGGTACCACTTTGGTGGAAAGGTAAACAGTGTTCCATGCACTCTGGCGTCTAGCCGTGCCTGTCACATGTCCACGGAAATGTCTGCAGCGGATGACGCTGGCTCTTTGGCTATAAACGGAGATTAGCACTGAACCTTAGAGTCGAATATGACTGGCTTTTGAGCAAGGGCGACCTTTACCTATAACAATTAAGGAAGGTATGTATCAGCAAACAAAGAGTCAAAGTGGTATTATTGACATCACTTGTTCATAGTAAGGCTGATGTGTAGTGAGAGAACAACAAAAGAGTGTGGGGAGAAGGAATCTTTGATCACTAATGAAACTCGAACAGGATTTTGGATATTTGTTTCTGTGTCCCTTTCCAACACATCAGAAAAAGAAGACAAACTTAAATGGCACATACACTGTCTCTGCATTTCTCCATCTGGCCTCAACATTTTGCTCTTCAGTGTCACGTAAAACAAGAAGAGAACAGTGTTGGCTTCTAAGCCCAGTTGACTTCATTCACATGATAGTCAACCCATGCAACTTGCTTTAACTTTTGGGTTCGAAGAAGATTCATGCAGATGTGCGGAAACACATAATAAAAATGAAATAAAAGAATACAAAAAAAGAAAGCAAATTGGAAACATGGCTGGCAAAGGATAATACACTTTATTTTTGTTGCCAATGTATCCAATTGAACAGCTACATACAATTCTTCACACACACATCTACAAATGTTCAGTAAAGAATGCCAAAATTAAACATATCTGTAGCCTCTTGTTAATCACATTCCTTCTCCCTCATGTTCTCTAATAAATACAGGCTTATCTTCCTTCAGAGTTGTGTGATGGATGGGCAACACAATTCATAATTTTCCATACCAATAGAACTTAGTTGCTTTGGTTATCTGTTTCACATATCTCACATGGCCACCGCATTCATCTCCTTTCCCAGGGAGTCTCTCCTCACAAATCACAGGCATCTTGGCAACAACAGAAACAGCCTTAGGTTCATGCTGATCAGTGGATAAGTGGTGGATGGAGTTACTGAGAGCCAAGGGGGTGTTGTGGATAGAGTTACTGTGGTAGATACAGGAAGCTGGGTTCAAATCTCTGCTCAGCTATAGAAGCTCACTGGGCAGAAGGCATTGATGAACCATTCTGTAAGTATGTCAAAATTCATATCAAGATCGTCATTAGTTCAAAACAATTCGGCTGCGGATAACAAGAACATTGTATGTAGTACAATCTCATCAATGCAACAGATTTCTTTATGGTTACTATCCTATATATAAATTCCTTTCAATAAACCCTTAAAATATAAGTGTATGTGTTACATGCCATCACGTTGGAACTGACTTACAGCAACCTTAACAGGGATTTCAAGATAAAGAGTAGTTTTTGTTACACACACACATTCCGTAAGTTTCCATGGCTGGGCAAAGATTCCAATCCAGGCTTCCTGACTCACAGACCTACATACTATTGAATACACATTGGGCAGTTGCATACCTGTCAACCTTCCTGGATTGGCTGGGATTTCCCATTTTTCAGCACCAATTTGCGCCATTTCCCGCCTGGAGCTGCCAAAACCCCGGAATTTGGCAGCAGGGGGAAAGAGGTACTGCGCATCCCCTCTGCGCAAGTCGCCTTCTACGTATGTGTAGAAGGCTTTTACGCTTGTGTAGAACCCTTTTACGCTTGCGTAGAACCCTTCTACGCTTGCGTAGAACCCTTCTACGCATGTGTAGAAGGGTTCTACGCAAGCATAAAAGGGTTCTACGCAAGCGTAAAAGCCTTCTATGCATGCGTAGAAGGCGACTTGCGCAGAACCGTTCTGCGCAGGTCCCAGATTGTCCGGAGCCGCGGTTGACAGGTATGGGTAGTTGTGTAAAATAAAAAGAAATGGAATTGCATTGCAAAGCTTCCATCCAGCTTAAGCAAGCATAAGTGCAAGATATGTACTAAAGGTGTGCATTTTTGCTCTCTCAGGTTGCAATTCCCACAATTCCCCAGGGAGTTTCAGTTGGCAAACTCACCTACAGGAATCCACATTTTTCTCCCCAGATGTTTTGGTGTATAACTCACATCCTCCCCAACCAGTATGACCTAAAATAAGCAATGGGGACAGTAGCCCAAAACATCTGGAAGGCCAAAAGTTTCCCACCTCAGGTTACATTCTTCTCCTTCTTCTCCTCCTCCTCCTCCTTCTGCTTCTCCTGCTTCTGAGGTATTACTAACTCAGGTATCAGGTTTCCTTGAGAACAGGAAATCTTGTTCTGAAGTCCAAATATTTTTTGCTAGTTTATCTGCAGGTAGAACCAGTGGGTTTGAGCTTTCTTTACTAACTTAGTGAAGCTACTTTATGTCCACTTTGACTACAGAGGTCCTTCTTCTGTGTGACTTACCAAATGGTGAGACTTTCTTGTTCCTGACATCCAGAATAAGAGAGAATGAGAATTTACTTGATAGAAAAATATGTATAAGGGAAAAGAATGAATGAGCTGCAGGAAATGATGGAAATAAAAAGAATAGAAAAATGCCATTGTTCTATTGGCCAATGGTCTGGTTTTGTTAGAATTCTAAGCTGGCCATCTTGCATCTTCTTTCAGTCTTTATTGTCTTCCTTTTCCATCGTGTTGGTTGTCCTTTTTCATGGCAACAAGCCCTATTTACACCCTGACCTTTCACTAAAAGATTGTCCTGACAGTGACTTATGAAATTTTTCAAAGAGTAAAAAGATATTTTTAAAATGTACCTAAAATGATAAAATCATACAATATTTACCACTGCAATGCCATTACAATCAAGCAAATACTTTTAAAACAATTAAAATCCAGAAAAGGATGCAATTAAAACAATACTGTGGGACAGGTTAAATGTCACATGGCAATCTAAAAAATGTGTTTTTATTCTCTTCTTAAAATTGGTCAGAGTGGGAACAATAACAATTACACTTATATACCACCGGTGTACTCAGGTGTTTAGTCATGCCTGCCACATGACCACAGAAACATCTGCAGACGCAGACAGCGCTGGCTCTTTGGCTATAAACAGAAATGAGCACTGAACACTAGAGTTGGAAACGACTGGCTTTTGAGCAAGGGCAACCTTTACCTTTACCCTCAGCACCCCATAGCACTTAGTGCACTTTCTGGGTAGTTAATGAGGTAATTAGCATTTTGCCCCCAACATGTTGGGTACTCATTTTACCAACCTTGGAAGGGTGGAAGGCTTGATCCCCATCAGTACAGCAGTTGAACCACTGTGCCACCAGGACTCTTCAAACCGCAGCATCAAAGGGAATGCTTTCCTTAAACTGGGAGTCACAGGGAAGGGTGATTTGGTGGGGGAGCACCTGAATCCCACTTGAATGGGGGGCAGTAGCTTCATCAATATTGGCCTGGAGCTGAGGAGGACTTTGTGTGCCAAAAGGGCTCAGGACCAGAAAGTGACTCGTGGAAATGGATCAGGGGTATTACGGGTGTCACCAACGAAGCAAAACCACTTAATACAAATGCACAGAGTAAAAAATAATCTTGCAATATTTAATAAGATTCCAAAACTGTAAACAAATGATGGGCTGACGTCACCAAAAAAGTTTCCAAATTCCAAAAAATAAAGAGTTCAGCAAACTCTGCATTACAAAAGTAGATAACATTTATTCGCGTTGTTGATGCCTCATACGTGAATTCTTGGTGGCTATCAACCTCCTTGATGATTAGTATAAAAAACCTTGAACATTGAATGCAGAAGTTGCTGGGAAGTTTCTTTTTACTTTAGAAATTATTGAATGAACTTGCCTCCTCGATGATTAGTAAAAGAACCTTGAATACTGAATGCAAAGTTTGCTGAACTCTTTATTTTTTGGAATTTGGAAAAAAAATTGGTGAAGTCAACCCATTATTTGTTTACAGTTTTGGAACTTTATTAAATATTGCAAGATTATTTTTGACTCTGTGCATTTGTATTGAGTGTTTTTGCTTCATTGGTGATTTTTGGATACCACTCAGCCACTCTTTCTCCTACAATTTTAGTACTATGGGTGTCATGCTGTGATGCAGAAGTATAGCTGTCAAGTGTCCCATAATGGCCGGGAACCCCCCTTATTTTACCCTCTTTCCTGGCGGCATCCCATATCCGTCAGACTGCAATGCCTTAATGCTGCCACTGGAGGGCTGCACAGGATAAGCATAGCTGTCAAGTTTCCCGTTTTGTCCGGGAAATTTCCCTTATTTTCAAATCCAAAACTTGACAACTATGCGCAGAAGGCAAATTTTATTTTTCATTTCATTTGCTCAAACTTATATAGCCGCCCCACTCGCCAGAGCAACTCTGGGCAGCTCACAATGTTAATATCCCAATGCTCAGAAAATTACAAACTCTTAAAACTTACAGAAGTCATTAGAGCTTAAAACCATTAAAACCTGTTGCTAAAAAATATCCCCACTAATTAAAAAATGAGATTAAACCTAAAAGTACAAGCAGCCATCATTATATGAGCCAGCGGGGGGGGGGGGTTACCATATCATCAGTGCCCCACATCTGCTTCACCAGCCATGTTGTTAGGTCTTTTCTGAAGGGCAGCAGCTCTGTCTGGAGATATAATTCAGTTGGCAGGAGGTTCCATAAGGCTGGAGCAGATACCGAAAAGGCCCTCCTTCTTGTGCCAGAGAGATGAGCCTCTCTAACTGATGGCACTTTTATGGAGCCTCTCTGGTCTGCTCTAGTAGATGGGCAGATGTCCTCAGGGTGATGCAGTCTCTTAAGAATCCTGGACCACTGCCATGTAGGGCTTTAAAGGTCATCACGAGCACCTTGAATTGCACCCGGAGGCACACTGGCAACCAATGCAGCTCCCACATCATAACACCCACATCCCATCACCACGCAGGCAGCTGCATTTTGGACCAGTTGCAGCCACTGCATTATATTGTCCCCAGGACAATTTTTATGGCTGATCGCCATGAGGATAGCCAATATGGCACTCAGATATGGCACTCAGAGAAGAAGAAGGACCCTTCTGCCTATACCAGCCCTGGGAGACAACACAACACTGGAAGGACAAAGTCAAACAGTTTTGACCTGATATGACACTGTTTCTGAAGCAGATCCTTTAATTTTTCCCACCTTCCAGCTCTGTACCCCTTACAAAGGACAGGGTATCCTACTGGAACAGGGCTCCACAGGGTGGGTGGTGGAAGAAGAGAAGCATGCAGTAGATACTTAAAGAATTCAGAGTTGGTGGAAACAATAGATGCCATTGCCAGGGCCCCATTTCCTTGACCCCACTCTCCAGATTTATTTGTCACAGTTTGCTTCCCTTCAAGTCCATTCCAAGTGGGAGTCCGGCTGAAAAAAGCTGGAAGCCTGACTTACTCTTGACAAAGAGAACTCTTCACAAAGGAGGATGCAGTTAATTTGAAATGAAACAGGATACCAACACATGAATTAAGTGGCGGGCTAGGGGAAATTACAGTTCATAGCACTATATCATTTCAGCATTTGAAGCCGATACTCCTGTTGAGAGCTAGGAGATATAGAATATCCTGAGGAACCACTTCCAGGCCAGTACAGGCACTTCCCCCTTCCAAAAACACTATTGTCAAATTAACCAGATATACTTTTACATCCTCATTTTTTCTAATTAGATTACAGCTCATTTATCTGGACCCTATTGATACATATCAAATCAGGCTACAAACAGCTCCAGCAGTTTCCTCAAGCTCCCATAATTAGCCTTATCACCATTTTTATTGCAGAGCAAGCTGACAGCAACTATGTCGGGCCAAAGATAATATGGAATGCAGCAGTCCTACTTCTGCCAATGGCAAAGATCTCACTGATTCTTACCAGACTGAAATTTGTCTTCCTGAATTTATCTGTCTGATCTGTATAACAGCAACAAACATCCTTGGCTGATTACACTTATCTAGATTCCATGCTCCTTCTCTTACAAAACCCAAGGTTTGTCTCTGCATACGTGAGTCCCTAAAGAAAGACACTAGGTTGGGTGTGCAAAAGCTAAGAACATTTTGGAGACCTTTTATTCATAGGGACACTGTAGATCAAAGACAACTTGGTGATATGAAACAACAACGTCCAATGTCGGTCCTTGCATTTCACCATTCAGATGCCATAGATGTTTGTCCCAATGTAATGACTTCAGGAGGGACTGCGGTGATGTTATGTATGTTAACTGTGTTTTCTGACAGGAGCAGAATGTATCTTTTCTCATGTATCTATTCCATACCTGTCAACCTTCCCGATTTGGCCGGGATTACCCCGTAAATTGACGTCGATTGACGTCATAACCCGGCCCCCGCTGCCAAAACCCCGTAATTTGGCAGCGGGGGAAATGCTTTCCGCACATGCGCAGAAGGGTTTTACCCCTTCCACGCATGTGCGGAAGCGCTATGTCGCTTGCGTAAGGGCTGCGCAAGCGGCGTAGCGCTTCCGCGCATGCGTGGAAGGGGTAAAACCTTTCCACATATGCGTGGAACATGACCTGCGCACAAGCGATGTGCGCAGGTCCCATTTTTCCGGAGCCGCGGGTTGACAGGTATGATCTATTTTTATGCAAATAAGTGGATCGAAAATGTGCACACTCTGTTAGCCAATGGGCTTGTTGTATTATTGTTACTGTTACTGTTTATAGTGTATATAAGTCCGAGTTTTGCCCCAAAGTGTGTTCAAACCCCACTAATAAAGAGCTGAATTTCACTACTTCACTCGTCTGCTTCTTCATTCCCTGAACACGAAAGGTGGCTTAGTGGTTAAGATGCTGAACTTGACAACTGGAAGGTCAGCAGGTCAGCAATTCAAGCCCCAAGTACTGCACAATGGAGTGAGCTCTGTCTCTGTCCCAGCTCCTGCCAGCCTAGCAGTTTGAAAGCAAGAAATTGCAAGTAGATAAAGTAGATAATTGCAAGTACATAAATAGGTATTACTTTGGTATGAAGGTAAACAGCATCCCGTGCACAGTTTAGTCATGCCTGCCATATGTCCATGGAAATGTCTGCAGACGCAGACAGTGCTGTCTCTTTGTCCATAAACGGAGATGAGCACTGAACTCTAGAGTCGGATTTGACCTGCTTTCAAGCAAGGGTAACCTTTACCTTTACCTAATGGCTTCATGACACACATAGGCATTTAAATCCCCATGAGGAACTCTGTGTGAGTAGCTGATGCTCCATTCTAGGGATGCTGCTCCTCTGAAACTGTTTGTTGAGAAGATGCCATTTGCTCTCCAGAATCCTCATATCTATGGACAGCTCCAGACACACCTGGATACAGACACAACAGACAGCTCCAGACACACCACATAAATGTCCACAGAGAAATGAGCTCCTTAACACTATGAACCCATTTCAAAAGTGTGTAAAATATTGCGTCAGTGTGCTTCAGTCAACACATTCAAGAAGATACATACAATTTCAAATGTGTGTGTGTGTGTGTGTGTGTGTGTGTGTGTGTGTGTGTGTGTGTGTGTGTGTGTGTGTGTGTGTGTGTGTGTGTGTGTGTGTGTGTGCAAACAACACAACATCTGGTGGGAAATAAGCCAAGAAGATGAATCAGCTGTAGGCCAGATGTGGAAGTGTACGGATTGATAGCTGTACTCCTTCACTATTTTCATGGAGTGGGCATATATGAAATATTCTCCAATGCCAGACTCCAAGAACAAAGCTGTCTGGTCCATACACAACCTGAAATCTTCCAGATTTTTGGCTATGGAATTTAATGTGTCATCCCAGTTACCTAAACTTGGAAGAAAATAGATATTTTTTTAGAGAAATCAAATCACTTCACACTGTTATATCTAGCATTGTTTTTACACTTACAACCACTGTAAATCGGTCCATGTAGCCAAATTTCCAATATAGTTTGTTACCCCCACCCCAATTTACTGGTGAGTCCAGAGGAGGGATTTGAAGAATATTTTCTAAATTATTCAGTCTGGTATATTTAGGCAGTCTTGATGCAAGAAGTAAACATTATTTTTTAAAATCTAATATTAGATAGATAAATCTTTATTGTCATTGTCCTGCACAGAACGAGATTGGGAGAGAAAAAAACACTTAACAACTCAACAAAACCTAAACAAAATACAACTATACAAAATTATCAACATACTCCCACCCCACATATACACATTTAACCCCTAAAAAGCTCTAAAACTCTAAAAACTCTAAAACTCTAAAAACTATATACAGAAGCTCCCTCATAGACTGCATTGCACTGCATTCAAAGCCAGAACCGCTTTTGGGTAGAAACTATTTCTCAAGCGGCTGGTCCTGGTCTTTATGACCCTATACCTTCTTCTAGAAGGCAAAAGCTGAAAGAGATCATTTCCAGGGTGCGTACTATCTTGCACAATCTCTACAGCTTTCTTATAACACCTGGTGGCATAGATTTGATCTAGAGTGGGAAGAGTACGCCCGATTATCCGCTCCGCAGTCTTTATGACCCTGGACAGCATTGTTCTTTCCTTAGCTGTACAACTCCCAAACCATACACACAGACCATAGGTTAACACACTCTCCATGGTACAGTGGTAGAATGCCAACAGCAGGTCCTTTGAAAGATTGTTCTTCCTGAGGATTCTTAAGAAGTATAACCTCTGCTATGCTCTGTTCATCAGATCTTTGGTGTTTGCTCCCCATGTTAGATCATCCCTCAGCTCCATTCCCAGAAATCGAAACACCGAGACCTGTTCCACACAATTCCCTTCAATAATAAGTGGCTGGATGTTCAATTTGCATTTTCTAAAGTCCACAATGATCTCTTTTGTCTTTTTTACATTGAGGAATAAATTGTTTTCCCCACACCACTCCGTCAGCATCTCAACCTCCTTCCTGTAAGCCGACTCCCCCTCCCCAGCAGTAATCAGACCCACCACCATTGTGTCGTCTGCAAACTTGATGATCTTATTGCTAGGGTAACTGGGAACACAATCATATGTGTAAAGTGTGTACAGAAGTGGGCTCAGCACACACCCCTGCGGCGTCCCCGTACTTATACTGAGATCCGCAGAGACATGAGAGCCCATCCTGACTCGTTGGGAATGATCTGATAGAAAATCTAGTATCCACCTGCATAAGCATGGCGGAAGCCCCAGTTCTAATAATTTGGGAACCAGTCTATGCGGAAGAATAGTATTAAAAGCAGAACTAAAATCTACAAATAACAGTCTCGCATAAGTCCCTTGTTTCTCGAAATGGGTCAGAACAGCATGTAGGGCCATAGCCACAGCATCCTCCGTGGATCTCTTTCTCTTATATGCAAATTGACAAGGGTCAAGTCCAACTGGTAAACAAGCCATAATACGGTTCCGCACCAACTTTTCAAAGCATTTCATTATGACAGGTGTAAGCGCCACAGGGTGGAAGTCATTCAGACTATCTATGTTAGACTTTTTAGGCAGAGGTATAATAGTAGAGGATTTCAGACAAGTTGGGACAGTGGCTTGGGCCAAAGACTGATTAAAAATCTTCATAAAAGTTTCTGCCAGCTGTTCTGAGCAGTCTCTCAGTGCCCTACCAGCCACTCCATCAGGACCCATAGACTTGCTCGCATTTATCCCTTTTAATATTTGCCTCACTTCTCCCTCTTCCACCCTGGCAACATTCCCTAAGGGGAGTAATGACAATGACTCTGGCAACACTGCTGTATCCACTGCTGGCGTCACCTCAAATTGGGCAAAGAAGGTATTCAGCTCCTCCACCAGAGAAGCACCTCTCTCTACAGGCGATGAATTACTGCGTTTGTAGTCACTAAGGTGCTGGATCCCCTGCCACATTTGCCTGGTGTCGTGACTACTCAGGTGATCTTCAATTTTCCCTCTATACACAGCTTTTGCCTTCCTTATACCCCTCTTCAAGTTCACCCTTTGTATACTATACAATACCCAGTCTCCAGTTCTAAAAGCAAAGTTTCTGGCCTTCAACAGTCTCTGAACTTTACTCGTCATCCAGGGCTTCCTGTTCGGATACATCTTTACATGCTTTTCCCGGGTGACATTGGCTGTGCAGAATCTAATATAATCTAGGACTGTTGTTGTGTAGATCTCCAGATCTTGATGGTCAAACACATTCCAATCGGTCTCCTGGAAACAGTCCTGCAGCTGTTGAGAGGCTCCCTCAGGCCACACAGTAACAGTCCGTGTTTGTATTGGGACTTGTTTCCTAAGGGGTGTGTATGCTGGTGTCAAAAGCAGGGACACATGATCTGACCTGCCAAGGTGTGCCAAGGGCTTAACCTCATATGCCCGTTTAATGTTTGTATACACCTTGTCAAGAGTATTCTCCCCCTAGTTGCACATTTAATGTGCTGATGAAATTTTGGGAATACTGCCTTCAAGTCTGTATGATTGAAGTCTCCTGCGATGATCAGCATGGCCTCTGGGTATTTGCTCAGTTTAGCATTGATGTTTCCATACAAAATATCCATGGCCATGCATGCATTTGCAGTTGGTGCCACATACACCACCATTAATACTACTGCTGTAAATTCCCGGGGGAGATAAAAAGGTCTACATTTAATCATTAAAAACTCTACCTCCGGGGAACAGTGGCTATCCAACCTGACAGAGTTATATTGCGTTATATTGCAAGCTTGTATTCTTATTAGGAATGGATTGTTGTGTTCCTTCATGTCTGGTGATTGCTGGAGTCTCTTAAACACAAATGATTTTTTAAAATTAATAATGGATAAATGAAAGTTGTGTTGTTTTTTTAATTTCCCCCCTTTTATATAATCTTTCAGAGTTCTTTCACTCTTTGTCTGTCTAATTACCTGAGAAATATTTTATCTAATACCATCACAGTTTGGCAATTAGAAGAGGAAAGGAATAACTTGTAATCATTTGTTTCTTTGGGGATTATTGTGGACTAAACCTCTTTGAGACCTCCATCTTGGAATTGCTATGACTCCATGCTGTGCTCCATATTGGAGCCTTTCTTTCCCCTCTCCCCACTTGATTTTTTGAGTGATTTTCCACCACCCCATTCTTTGGATTATTTTTGCTGCTACCTGCAGCCTGCTTCTGCCAGTATGCCTCCTTTGGATTATTATTATATTTTTGCACCCCTGTGATTTCTTTCAGGTTCCACCCCCTTTGGGTTTTTTGTTTTGTTTCATCCTTCCATTTCGTAGATTATTTTTACTGCTCCCTGGCTTGCCAGCTATGCCTGCTGGAGTCAAATAAAATAAAGTGGCAGGGAGGAGAGACATATATCCATGTTGTATTAGTCTTGACTTTAATTGTATTCTTTGCCATTATTTACTCACAAGCTTTTCTTGGTTTTTTGATGTGTAGGCTTTTTAATTTTGCTATCCTTCCCCCCCCCCCCGCCCCCGCTGCTTGCTTGGTTTTCTTAAACTGTTATTTGGTAGATTTACTATGTATTTATTCTGCTAAAGTGTATACTTTGGTGGTGGGCATGAAACTATTTGGTTTGCTTGGGTGGGGGTGAAGGGGATGGATTTTTGTGACTGTATCAATCTGCCAATGAGCTGTGTATGCGGTCACTGTTGTTGGCTGAGCACAAAAACATTTCTACTTGGTTTCTCTTCTTGTGTTGCTGTTGGTTGCTTTGGTGTGACAGGCAGCCAATATACACTGTGTGTCTGGCTAACAGTTTCTTATCTTTTGTTTGGTTTGTTGTGCTGGATGGGCTCTGTCTGGCTATATATTCCACTATGGTAATGGAGTAGACCATACAGCCAGTGACTCGATGCTGAGTGTTGGGCGGCAGTAAATGCCCTGGCTCTGCTAAGGGGCCAAAGACTATGGGAGGATGGGCCCCTTTGGGTGGAGTGATGGCCCCCACAGTGGAGGAAATGCCACTGAAAACCATCACATTAGGCCAAACAGCAAAATAAGCGAAGGAAGAACCACTTCACTATTCTGAATTCCCAATGGTCATGGAGACGGAAGAGGCCATGCCAGATGGACTGGCTGTGAAAGCACACTTTGTTAATATCCTCAAGGCTGTGGCAGTCTGCTGCAGTCCCAATGTAAAATCCTGCATGTCTCATTTCATATGTCCAGCAGGAGATGGTTCCGTGATCATCAAGTAGCAGCCGTCACTGGCTGGATGGGTGACACTCATATTGTTTTGAATGTGAAAAGATAATCTTGTGCCTGCATATGCTTGATGACTATTTTGACTTCTCATATACTTTTGCCCACTTTAGAAGTAGATTGATTCTCTGTTGTCTTGGAGTAGTTATAGGGATTTTTTTAAGGCTTTTGAAGTGCCAGTAAACAGAAATGGAAATGGAAATTCAAAAGAGGTTTCCCCTTTCCTGTAAAAATAAGGGGGCAGTACTTGAGAAGTACATAAACAAAACAGATACCCCATGAAAGAAGTTCAGATATAAGAAATATAAACATTTTCACTGTGGACATATTTCCCCCTCCCCCTCACTAAGATATTATACATCATTTCCAAGGTCTGGTTGATTTGCCATGTGTCAAAATGTATAAAGCAAATACACTTAGGCTACTAAAACACATATAGCAGGCAGCCAAATAATGGCATTAAGGTTAGATTGGGGTGGCCAATCTTGGTGCCCCTGAGGTTCTTGGACTTCAATTCCCAGAAGCCCAAGCAAGCCGACCTGATAATCAGGGCTTCTGGGAATTGAAGTTCAAGAACACCTGGAACACCAAGGTTGGCCACCCCGGAGATAGATGAACAAGTATGTTTGACCTAAAGGTAAAGGTCACCTTTGCTCAAACGCCAGTTGTATCTGACTCTAGGGTTCAGTGCTCATCTGTTTATAGCCAAAGAGCCAGTGCTGCCTGTGTCTACAGACGTTTCCATGAACACATGGCAGGCATGCCTCAACATGGAACGCTATTTACCTTCCCACTGAAGTGGTCTCTATTTATCTATTTGCAATTTCTTGCTTTAGGTTGGCAGGAGCTGGGACAGAGACGGAAGCTCACTCTGCCATGCAGTGCCCAGGAATTGAACTCCAATCTTCCAGTCAACGAGTTCAGTGTCTTAACCACTTGAGCCACTGCATTCCAACAATAAGATAAATTCCTATTTTAGCCCCTCCAATGAAAATGGGAAGTTTGTCCTTTTAAGGTTTTTTTAATATATATACCTGCCCTGCAAAGATGCTCAGAAGAGAGAGAAAAAGTATGCTCTCCTCAAAAGACCATGGTTTTTGGACGTGACTGACTGTGTGTACCTTTGAAATTTCAATGAATCCACATCAACTGCTCAAATTGAGTTGAAAAAACTAGACTTTCCTTGGAACAAGGAGGACATCTACTGGTCAGATGAACATGTAACTACAGTACAGTATTTGCTTTCAATGTCAACTTGAAGGGTATAGCAATCTAAATTTAATTAGGGGCTCATTTCAAAGGCTATGCTGAATTGATGATGGTGTAAATGGTGAAGTTCATCCTCACAACACATTTCTGCCAACCTAGCAGTCTGAAAGCAAGAAATTACAAGTAGATAAATAGGGACCACTTCGGTGGGTAGGTAAACAGTGTTCCGTGAACTCCAGTGTCTAGTCATGCTTGCCACATGGCCACGGAAATGTCTGCAGATGCAGACAGCGTTGGCTCTTGGCCTATAAGCTGTGATGAGCACCAAACCCTAGAGATGCATACAACTGGCTTTTGAGCAAAGGCGACATTTACCTTACATATGCACATGAACTCAGAAATCTAATTGGACCTGAATTAAGCTTTTGGGGGCAAATACCCATGTATGGACCATAACATTAACAAGGCCTCCCATGCTAGAACATCATATGGACTGCAATTTTTGAGCAGTTACGATCACAAGTGCTTGCAAAAACTGATGTGTGTGTGTGTGTGTGTGTGTGTAGGGGGGGGACCAGCTTGTTCTTCCTCATACCTAATGAATGGTATTATGATAGGTATTCATAGATGGTCAATGAAAGCAAGCAAAGCCCTACAAAATATTGGTTTTGTGTGCTGTCAAATCCCATCCAATTTATGGTGACTCTAGTAGAGTTTTCAAAACAATGCAAGATATTCACGGTGTGGTTTTACCAGTACCACATCTCTGTTTCCATGGCTGAACAGGAATTTGAACCTAGATCTCTTGCATCTAGCCTATTAAACTGCTCATTATTCCACACTGTCTCATTAAATACTCTTTGGTTGACCAGGGCAATAATAATCAAGACTCTGATTAACCACTAGGAGCCGGGTCGCCAACACCCTAGAAAATATTTAGATAAAATGTATCAAGAAGAAGTCAAATAGAACAAGAAAAATATCATGATAAAACACTCCTGAGTCTCACACAAAGCTAGAATTCAAAAAACTATAAAGAGAGAAGAGGAAATCAGGACCAGATCTTGAAATCCTTAATTTTGAAACTGCAATGCATCCCCTCCAAAGCAGCTGAAGAATCTGTCAAACTTTCCGCATCTTGCCTCTAATGACCATCAGAACATCATGTCCTTATTCCAATTCTAAACAGTAATGCTAGGATCTGAGCAATTATTGGTTCATGTAAACAAAGCCCAGTGTGTGCCTGGCCTCTCAGTAAGGTCATCTATTCAAGCATGCACTGATTCCTCATTCTTTGAGAGGACATTGTGCTGTACCTTTCACTTCCTCCAAATTGTTCTTGACAGTTTCACACTTGATTTCCTGTGCTGCTGGGACATTGGGCAAGGTGGAACAACCCTCAAAGCTGTCAGCACTTCGGAAACAGGCTGTAGAGCAACTAATTCCATTCCTGCCAGCAAAACAGTGTGATTTCCCTAGCTGACCTTTGCGCCGAGTGATGCCAAGTTGCCTGATTTGATAGGATTGATCTAATAAGGATGTGGCCAATCACTCCTGGTCTTGCTCAAACAGTAGGCAAGAGTTTTTGTGAACAGAAAGGATTGGCAAAACATGCAGGTTCCAATTCTGAAATCATCCAGAAATCAATCATCTAATGCTGCTGCTGACCTCGGGGCTCCACCAACTCCCGGAGAGGAAGAAAGGAGATGCGGTGGACTTTTTTCATTTTGCGGGCTTCTACCTCCCTTCCAGCAAGGTCATACATTTGTCCCTGACAATGGCAAAGTTGTAGGGTTAGATTCATGCACCAGTGGATAAATTTTATGATATCTGCAGGGCTCCAATTACTCTGTGGTGTTCAACCTTGCCCCCCAGTTCTTATTATGAGAAGGAGAAATCCCCCTCTCCATCTACCCATGAAAGACTTCAACACACAATATAACTCACACCATTGCTGAATGGGAAGATGTTGCTAAAGTATTTGCATCTATTCACTCCAGGCAGTGTTTCACATTCTTTTATAGATGGAGTCTGTTATCAGTATCCTTTCCTTTTTGAAGTGAAATTTCCAAATGAACTTTTTTTTTTTTGGCCTGGTGCTCTGCCCAAACTTGCCAAACCAGAAATTCTTGAAAAGTACAAGTGTGTAAACACTTCACATTGCCATGACCGTAAAGACACAAATTACAACAAACCCTCCTGCAGGTGTGTATACAGCTGAGGGGATTAGAGAAATAGGATCAATAAAAGGAATCTGTAATAGCATTGATTACAGACCTAATGGAATAAGACACAACACAGGGTTTCACCATTACACTAGAAAGATCAAGTAAAAGCTAAATCCTTCACCTGGAGGAGGATACAGCTTGGCAACACCAGTGGCACACATATCCACAGAGAGTTGTTACTAGCTACTTCTTAATATTTCATGTCCCGATTAAACCCAGGACTGCAAAAATAAAGCAATTGTTGTAGTGCGCTAACAGTAAAGAAGGGTTTATAATATACTAGCATAGTTTGCCCGGCGATGCCGGGTTGTTATAAACTGTGATCAGCTTTTGGTTTGTTTGTTTTTTTTTGGTGGATTAAAAAAAGAACAAAGGATGATATATATTTTTTAAATTGTTTTATTTAACCAAATAATGTTTTAGTTTGTGAGCTTTTTTAATACTTGTACCGTAGGTAATAATTTTTAAAAATGTGAAAGTACATGTTTTTTGCATTCAATGTTTTTAAACTGTGTTTAGATGTTTTGTGTTTTTATTTGAGTTAAAACTCAACACAGGATTATAAATCTTTTTATTTTATTTTTTTGACATATGTTTGTGATTTGTGTAAAATTGTGATTTATTGTTATGTTTTTGACTTGTTTTTACTCTTGTGGCCTCTAGGTGGGGCTGTTGTGTCTTTCTGAGTTGTTTTTACTATTCTGCCCTGCAGGTGGGGCTGCTAGTGGTTCTGTTTTAGTTTCACAAGTTTTTTCTCTCCTGGCCTCTGGGTGGGGCTTCTTCCGGTAAGTAGTCTCTTTGTTTCTTCATTTCTGTTCCGGTCGTCATGGAGGGAGGGCGTGCTGGTGAATTGTCTGGTTTTCTTTCTTCTGGGGTTTTTCTTTGTTTTGTTTTTGTGGTGGTGGGCTGGGAGGTGTTTCTGTTTGTTCTTTTTTGTCTTGGTTGAGTTTTAGGTTTGTGTAATTGGTTTGGTTATTTCTGATTTTGTTTAATTTTTCTTATTTTGTCGTCATTTATTTGTGTAATTAGTTGTTGTTTGTCTGTGTAATTTGTGGAATTTTTTTCATGTTGTAGTTAGGTGTTTTGTATGTGGTTTTGTGTCATTGTGGATGTTTTTGCTTGTGTATTTTGTGGTTTATTTTTTGTTTATTGATGTTTTTTTAATTATTGATTTATTTTTGTTTTATTATTTTGTAATAATTTTGGTGTTTGTTTTTGGTGGTTACTTTAGCTTGAAGAACGGGCTGCCTGTGGGTTTCTCTTTTCCCCATTGCTGCTTTGAATTTTGGTTTAGATGCAGCCATGGGGGAAAGAAGGAGGAGGCAGTCAGCTCGTTCTTCTCCCAGGAAGGTTCGTTAGGTAGGGCGGGGGAGAAGGAGGAGGCAGAGAAGAGCTTTCTCTGCCTAATGATGGTTCTCTCCTCTCTGTCTCCTTTTTCTCCTGGCTTACCTAACTGGAGATGGGCAGGCAGCAATCCGTAAGGGGTGGGGCTCTTCCTTGCGGATTGCTGGCTGCTGCTTTTGTATTCGGAAGAACAAAGGCATCAGCCAGTCATCTGCCAGGGAGGGTGCTTTCCCTGACGAATTGCTGCCTGTTTTTTTTTTGGGGGGGGGGTCACACCGGCTCAACTTTACTTGAGGCTGGTGGTGGTCTCCCCGTGTCTTTGGTGTGGTAGCATGTAGGAGAGGGAGTCCCTCTTCTCCCCGTTGCTCCGGGAAAGAAGGACGGTGGGTGTTTTGTGGTGGCATTTTGTGGCTTTTTGTTTTGCATGGCTGTGAGGCGCTAAGTCTGCTTCCTGGGGACTTGCGCTCCCGTTGCGTTTTGTAAGTTTATTTTTCTCAGCGTTCTGCATGCTCACGGAGCGCAGGACACTGGGACTTGTAGTTTTGCATTTGTGGTTTGCTTTCGTGCAGCAGGTTTTTTTCCCTGCGGTTCGATTTCGATTGGCCGCACCGTGTTTCCCAACGTTCTTTTTGCTCGCGCCTCTCAGCCTGATTGGCTGTGGCACGGCGTGGCACAGAGAACGTTGGGAATTGAAGTTGTTTCCCTTTGTTTGCGTTCGTGGGGCTCTTGCCCCACTGGCACATTTCTCAAACATTTAGTGAGCTCCGGACCAGGTTCAGGCGAGTGCAGGAGGCCTGGTATGGGATAGTGTGGATGGGTGCAGGAGCCTTTGTCACATTCCAACAGTTAACACTTGGATTTATAGGTATAGATAATAATAGCATTTTTGCCTGGCCCTGCCAGGCAGGTATAACGTGTGTGCTGGTGGTTGGGATGGTTTTGGGGAGTACACACACACACAACATAACCATACACACAACCACATGTGCACACACAACACACACACACACACAACACACACAACCACACACACACACACACAGCACACACAACACACACAGCACACACAACATAACTACACACTCATTCAATACACACATACAACACAACCACACACACAACCACACACACACACAACACACACTCACTCACTCAATACACACACACAACACATCCACACACACAGCACAACCACACACACACCACACACACACCAAACACACTAAACACACACACACACACAACACAACCACACACACAAAATACACACACGCCGTAGCTCTGTGGGGAGAGGAGGGGCTCTTCCTCCTCCCCCCCCGAAGCCTCGGTGAAGACACACACACACATGCCGAAGCTGTGTGGAGGGAGGAGGGGCTCTTCCTCCTCCACCTCCCCCAAGCCTCGGCGAGGACACCCAGGAGGCCTTCGCCCAATTGGTGAAGGCCTCGATGCCGGCAGGGACGGAGGACAGGCTGCATCATGGAGGCATGGAAGGTGAGAGACCCAGTGCAGAAGACCGCGCCAGGGAGGTGCAGCGTATGAAAGACCCAGCCGGCAAAAGGTAAGTGGGGCAGGGGAGTGGAACTGAGGGGGGAGGGGGCGGTTTTGTGTTCCCCTTTTTTCTCCACCCAGACCTGGGTGGAGGACATGGTCCCTGGGCCCATTCCCCCCCCTCAGTTCTTCTCCCCCGTCCCACTTACCTGGGTCTTTCGTACTCTGCGCCTCCCCAGTGCAGCCTTCTGCGCTGGTCTGCTCACCTTCCATGCCTCTACGGCAGAGCCTGTCCTCCGTTCCTGCCAGCGTAGATGTCTTCACCAGTCGGGCGGAGGGCACCAAAACCCCGCCATGGTGAGGTAGGGATGGCTTCTCTCCGGGAGACGAAGTGTCTCCCGGAGGAGGGAAGTTGTCAGCGTGTTGGCGGGTTTTTTTTACCGTGCGTGCCTGCTGCCCCGCCTCCTCTGCGCTCATGCCCTTCAGCCTGATTGGCTGAGGGGTGGCACGGCGCAGAGGACACTGGGGGTCTTTTTGGTTCACTTTCGTGGGGCGGTTGCCTCATTCTCAGCAACTGGACCCTTGCGGCCACCCTTACAGAATGGTAAGTTAAGTGTAGACGGCTCGCTTCGGGATGGTTGGGCCGGGTGTGGCCGTGTATATCTTTATAGGTAAAGATATAAACCCTTCTTAACTGATAGAGCAGTATAACAATGGAAGCAATTACTTTGGGAGTTGGTGAGCCCTCCAACAATAGAGGCATTCTAGAGAAAATTGGACAACCATCTGTCAGATCTACTTGGATTTGGATTCCTGTATTGACTCATTGGCCCAATTAGTGCTGAAGAGAGACGAACACATGTCAAACGTGTGTAACTCAGTATGAATGGAATGTTTTTCTGAAAGAGATGTAAGGGAAGACAGAAGGTATGTTCTATATTTTTGGTATCAATGGGGTGCAACTTAATGGATTGTGTGTCTATGGTATGAGTAGGATATATATATATTTGGGGGCATATGTGTGCAAGAGAGAGACTAAGAGTGATGTGTGTGTGTGTGTGTGTGCGTGTCTGTCTGTCTGTCTGTCTGTCTGTTTGTGTCTCTATCTCTGTCACTGTCCATCTGTCTGTTTGTCGCTGTCGCTGTCGCTGTCGCTGTCGCTGTCGCTGTCGCTGTCGCTGTCGCTGTCTGTCTGTCTCTGTCTCTGTGTGTGTGTGTTTGTGTGTGCATGTGTGTGTATGTTTCTTTTTAAGCTCAAATATTTCCTTTGCCCAAAATACATCCCCCAGCATCTAAGGTTCACCTTTTCCAGCTTCTTAGAGAGAAATAGGTCAACCTTGCTCAAAAGCCAGTCGTATCCGACTCTAGGGTTCAGTTCTCATCTCTATTTATAGCCAAAGAGCCAGCGCTGTCTGTGTCTGCAGACGTCTCCATGGACATGTGGCAGGCAAGACTAGACACCGGAGTGCATGGAACACTGTTTACCTTCCCACCAAAGTGGTCCTTATTTATCTACTTGCAATTGGAGGCTACAAATACCTCAAATAGTAGAAATTAATCAAGAGACACATGGTTTTGCAAACAGCTTATGTTTTGTTGTAAGTGTCCAATCAGTGCTGAAGAGAGAGGAACCCATGTGAAAAGTGTGTAACTCAGGTAGAGTATGTTCTATGTTTTGCAAACAGCATTGAGAGGCAAGCTTTATGGGATTTCAGTTGAAGAGAACCTCCACTAGATCTGCCAATTTTTTAAAAAGCAGGACCGGCCTGACTTTGATAATTTAGCGATTGTAATGATGACAAAGCGCAAGCTCTTGGTCTGTATTCTTCCATATATACACAGGGCACTTCATAGCTCTTTGAAATCAGTTGCTTCGAGACAATCATCAACAGCAGGGGAAAACATATTGCAACCATCAAGTGTGTGTGTGGGGGGAGGGGAGAGACTCAACTTGGATGCACGACAAAAACATCACAAATGAAAGACATCAGACTGGAGTTTTAAAAGGCTGAGTTTCTTTCTAATCATAAGGTGTTATGCGAGGTCAGGGTAAATGCATTGTGTGAAAAATTGGATGGGATACAGAATTATGTGGCAAGGTTTCTGGTAAGTAGTAGAATTCTTTATTTGCATTAACCATGTGCTTTTGCAAGTACAGTGGAACCCCTTATAACGAATGCCCTGCATAACAAAAAATTCGTATAACGAAGCGTTTTTGCACTAACTGCAATACCCCACATTACGATTTTTTCATTATACAGGGTATACCTCACATAATGAAAACCCCGTATAATGAAAATTTCTATGGGATGCATCGTACAACAAAAATTTTAGAGATTTTCATTGTACGATGCATCCCATAGAGATTTTCGTTATACGGAGTTTTCTTTATGTAAGGTATACCCCATATAACAAAAAAAACCATATAGCGAAGCACCTCACAGAAGAAACGTTTTTCGTAATGCTGGGTTCTTCTGTATTAAATATAAATTACTGAGAGAATTACAATTCTGAAGCCTTATTTGACCTAGTTTTAATTGCTGCTGTTAAAATTTTTCCATACTGTACCATCACCTGTTTATCTCTGTCTACAAGAAGGTAAGGTATATAATACAATAAGAATCTCTTTGTTACCATTGTAGATAATCATAAAGAGGAAGGGAAGGCTCTGTTCTCCATCATCCCAGAGTGCAGGACACGTAATAACAGGCTGAAACTACAGGAAGCCAAATATACGCTTAATGGACCAGCTGCCTCAAGAGTGATAAGCACTCCAGTGCTGGAAGCATTCAAGAGAGAATTAGACAACAATCTGTCAGACCTGCTTTGGTTCGGAATCCTGTATTGAGTAGGAGTTGAACTACAGTATATGGCCAAGTTGTATGGCCAAACTCCATCCAACTCAATTATTCTATGATTCTTGACTGGTGGTTCCCAACATGGGGACCACATCCCTTAGGGCAGAGGTTCCCAACCTTTTCCAGCCAGGGCCGGGTCACGCTCTTTCAGTCAGCTTCGAGGGCCAGACAGCCATTTTGCCCTTCCTGCAGGATGGGGGTGACCATTTTTTCCTAACAGCTTCAAAGGGACGATCATTTTGTTTCTCAAATGCCCTTTGAGAGGTTGGGGCCACATGAAATGGCACTGTTGGCTGGATTTGGCCCACAGGCCTTAGGTTGGGAACCCCTGTCATAGAGTGACTTCAATTCTCAAAAGCTTAAGTCAGGTGTTTTTTTAAAAAAAAAATGTGGGTTCCACAGCATAGCAGATCTACCTGCATATTTTCCAAAGCCCCATGCAAGATCTCTGGGAAGAGAGCGTATTGTTTATTAAATAGCTTCTGTATATCCTTATGATTATTTCACTAGAATAAATAACCCTCTGTTTGCCCTTTCAGATCCAATGGTCCAAATATCCATTTACTCCATACAAAAATATTATTGCATAGAAGTACTACAGGTGGGTCCTATTTGTGGTTTAGATTTGAGGTTTATTTTAATCAGGACTTTGCTGGCTTTACATCTTATTTTTCTTTCTTTCTTTTTGTCTTATAGGCAGAGCATAAGTCTCCTGCAGTTCAGATACCCCACTGACAATCTTGCCTTAAAAGCACAGCATGGGGTCCTGAATTTTTTAAATACACTTAAGCATAACAACCTGTAATGCATATGAATTCAAGGCGGAATTACTGAACTAGAGGGCCATCAACCCAGCTGTGTGAGATTGCTATTATACAACCTCAGCTTGCTAAAACCTGCATCTGTGCATTTTAATATTTAAACTTAAATGCTATTTCGAGCAGAATCACTGGTTTTCTGGAGGCCACCGACTGGGGTGCCTGGAAGCCATAGCCGAACTTTCCAAACTCTGCTCAGACATTCTCATCTAGGATTGGATCAGAATTTTGTAAGGTCAGGTTTTGGATAAGAAGTTGATGAATTTGCAATTTTCTTCATAGATTTGCTGAATATACCGTAACTTGAAGCAGGGGGCTGGGGAAAGAAGGTGAGAGAAAGCAGAAATATTTAGAAGAGGATTTTAAATATATAGCTTTCAGAAGTCTGGCTTCTTCTTCTTCTTCCCTATCTGAATCCGAATATTGGCGATCCTCCTGGCGATCAGCCATGAAGAGTGTCCTGAGAATACAATGCAGTGGCCTTTCTTCTGCCTTCCACAACACAGCATGAGACCCGTACCACTGATCCAGCTCCACGAGTCACTTTCTGGTCCTGAGCAATTTTGGCATGCAAAGTCCTCCTCAGCCTCAGGCCAGGATTGATGAAGCTGCTGCCCTCCCTCAAGATGGATTCAAGTGGGATTTAATCCACTTGGGGACCATCACCCTTCCCTGTGGACTTTGGCACCCAAGCCATTAGTCCTCAGGTTGTCAGATTAATTAACTGCCACCTGACACTTGCCATTGAGTCACTGGCAGTAGGGTCTACTCTATTGTCTACTCTATTACCATAGCAGGATAACTGGCCAGATATCATTTGATACTGAAATATACAATTGATACTAAAGTGTTTTCCACTGCAGGAATAGGATCACACCTTTTGCAAAAACAGAGGGTGGGTTTCTTCAGGGAGGCTATGACTTTTTGTAGAATAACAATACTGTACTTTCTACCAGCTAGTCTCTGGTTACTACAATAGCAAGTGGTAGTTTTTTGTTTTTGTTTTTTGCTTAACAAACTCACCATGGGTTACTGCCCTAGGTGTGCTAAAGAGGAGTAGAAAATAAACTCTAATTTTGGACAGAGCTTGGGCATATTAACTTCTGTGAAGATCAGCTTCCAACATCTCAAAACCATCATACAGGTTATACTAGTTGGAGATTCTGAGGTTTGAAATCCCTCAATGCATCTTTTTCATGTTTAAATTTATGTTAGGTAAGGTAAAGATAAAGTTATAGGTTGTCTTGCTTGAAAGCCAGTCGTATCCAACTCTAGGGTCCAGTGTTCGTCCTACAGTGGCCAATTTTTAGAGCAAGAAGCTGCTTTTTGTACGAGAGAGCAGATCCAAAATACACGGGGAGAGTTATCAGAGCTCATAGATCCAGTGTGCTTGCACGGTTGTGTAAGAGGATTTGAGTTAGGTAAAGGGTCATCTTTGCTCAAAAGCCAATCGTATCCCACTCTAGGGTTCAGTGCTCATCTCTGTTTCAAAGCTGAAGAGCCAGCGTTGTCTGTGTCTGCAGACATTTCCGTGGTCATGTGGCAGGCATGACTAGACACCAGAGTGTACGGAACGCTGTTGCCTTCCCACCAAAGTGGTCCCTATTTATCTACTTGCAATTTCTTGCTTTCGAACTGCTAGGATGGCAGGAGCTGGGACAAAGACGGGAGCTCATTCCATCCTTCAGTACTCGGGAATCGAACTGCTGACCTTCTGCCTCCCAGTCAGCATCTTAGTCACTTAAGCCACTGAGCAAACAAGAAAGAAAACAAAACAAAAGTCCCCCAAGAAGATGGGGAAAGGGTTCTTTGGCCCACACAGTTTTGTGCCCATTGCATCTACAATACCATCTAGCCATCCTATTTTTGGTCACCCCCTTCTTTTGTCCTCCACCTTTCCCAGCATCAAGGCCTTCTCAAGTGAATCCTCTCTTCTCATTTGATGTCCAAAGTACTTTAGCATCATCTTTACTATTTGACCTTTAATGAGCAGTCATGGTTGATTTCTTCTAGGATCGACCTATTTCTAACACCACATTTCAAAGGCATCTATTTTTCTGCGCTCAGCTTTCCTAATGGTCCAGCTCTCACACCCATATATTACCACCGGGAATACTATTGCTTTGACTATGCAATTTTTTGTTTGCAAGATGATGCCTCTACTTTTAACTATGTTCCCCAGGTTTCTCATAGCTTGTTTCCCAAGCATCAGTCACCTTTTATTTCATGGCTGCAATCACCATCTGCAGAGATCTTTGATCCTAAGAAAGTAAAATCTGCCAGTTGTATCCAACTCTAGGGTGCAGTGCTCATCTCCATTTACAGCCAAAGAGCCAGTGCTGTCTGTGTTTGCAGACATTTTCATGGCCATGTGGCAGGCATGACTAGAGCCCAGCAAGTCACATGGCTATATTTGGCCACCCCCACAGATTTGGCCACACCTACAGAGGGGTGTGGTCAACATTTCCCTTATTTTCAAATCCAAAACTAGACAGGTATGGTTTATAGCCAAAGAGCCAGTGCTGTCTGTGTCTGCATATGTTTCTGTGGACACGTGGCAGGCATGCCTCGACACAGGAGTGCACGGAACCCTGTTTACCTTCCCACTGACGTGGTACCTATTTATCTACTTGCAATTTCTTGCTTTCTAACTGCTAGTTTGGCAGGAGCTGGGACAGAGATGGGAGCTCATAAAGTACTCAGGTCTCGAACTGCTAACCTGTTGACCTTCAAGTCAGCATCTTCACCACTTGAGCCACTCCAGTTGACTTACCTACCAATTAAAAGTTCTATCTATAGTACATCAAAGCTTTCGTTTCACTTGCCATGGCTCTATCAGAAAGAAGGCTTTTAGAGAATAACCTAGTTGGAACTTGTTGAAATATAATCAGATTCTCAGATGCTTTGCCCCAACATGCTTATTTATATCTCACAGCTGAATATTAGCCCTTGGCAGGCAATGCGAAAGATAAATAGACATCTATATTATATGGGAGAATATTTCTGTCCTACACACACATACACATCTTTCATCTCACAAAGAATTATTTTATGACAATGGATGGCAGTGACTTCCATGAAAATAAATAGCCAAGAAGCAATATGGATTTAATTGCCTGAGCTGCCACATTGCTAAAATAAAACATCTGTGGTCACATACTGAGCTACAAATCATTGTTCAATAAATAAGTCTTATTAAACAAGGCTATAGATATGATGAGTCCTGCTGCCCAGTGGCAAAAGTGGGTCTATTTCCTGGACCACCCATTGCTTTAAGAGTAGAGGAATACGACTGGCCTCAGGGAGAGCCTCTCTTGCTTGGATGGAACATTTAATGCTATATTTTGGGATGTAATGTAATCGAGCCTGTAGCTCACCTCTGAGTTACAGTATAGTAACTTGGTTTATTTACTGGTTGAAAGAAGCTCCGTTGACTGTTCTAAACAGTGTTTGCATCTGCAGACCTCGAGCGCTCCCTGCCCAGCCCCGGGAGCCCACGCCATCGGCTCCGGAGATTGCAGGCAGGTGGGAGCTGCCGCCCCCGCAGAGGTTCCTCTTTTGAGCTCAAGGATGTTGGACTCTGGGTTTGTTGCTGGACTTTTTTGGGGAGATTGCGGTTTGTTATATTGCGCTTTTGTTGTGTGTTTTGATATGAATATTGTATGGATTATATTGCATTTTTGAATTTTGTATTGTTGTATATTTAGTATTATGTACCTATTTATTCTTTATATTGTCATTATTGTATTTCTTTCGCTTTTCCCCGCTGCTGTTTGCTGTGCAGACAGCACACATTGGTGTAAACTGCTTTGAGTCGCCTTCGGGCCGAATAAAGCGGTATATAAATAAAAATTAAAATGAAATGAAATGAAAATCCCCCTTTCTACAAAAACTTTGAAAACCAAATGAAAAGTGGACAAGATCCTTGGGAGTGTACGTGCCACCGCCTGCGAGTTAGGCCCATGTCCGGCCTGGCTCATGAAAGCTGGCAGACCGTGACTGGTGGTTGGATTCAAAACAGTGGTCAATGCTTCGCTGAGGGAGGGGGTGCTCCCACCACAACTCAAACATACGCTGGTGCGCCCCCTCCTTAAAAAACCATTGCTTGATCTGAATATGCCATCTAATTTCCGCCCTGTCTTGAACCTCCCCTTTTTGGGGAAGTGTTGTGTTCTGTAAAGCTGTGCCTTTAACAATGTACCTTAGCCATGTGGTAACAATGTAACCTTTCTGTGTGCAACATTATAACCTTCAGCTGTATCAATGTAAACCTGATAAGGGGACGCGAGCTAGTGACCACTAGATGGCAATAGCGAGCGTCCAGCTCTCATGGCTCAGATTCACCTGGATCAGCAGCGTGGGAAGATTCCCCGCCACCTCTTCACCTGGTCAAGAAGGGTGTGACCTTCTACGACGTCACGCAGGCAGCAACCAATAGTCTGTCGACGAGCCACATTCAAATGTATAGCCAGCTGTATATATTGAGCTACCCATCCGCCATTACCACATGTTCCTCCGGATCATCATGCAATAAACCTGTGTTAAGCCAACCCTTCGGCTGTTTCATTGTCTTTGGTCCCTTACACTAAATTGGCGACGAAGGTGGGATAATGGCAGCCCACGGGACCAAGACATGCGCCGGTTTCGAAATCAGGAAACCGGGCGACTGGGAGATCTTCGAAATGGACTTCCAGGCAGCACTGATTGAGTCCGAAGTCACGGAAGAGGCAAAGAAAAGGGCCATCTTCACCAGGATGCTCGGACAAGAAACCAAAAGGACCTTGGTGGACCTGATCGCACCGAGGAGGGTGAGCGAATTCAAGGCCAAGGAACTCATGCAGATGCTGCGTGAGCACGTGCGGCCCGCCACGGCGATGTTTCCCGCTCGGAGTGCGTTCTGGAGGCGAGTCCAAGCACCCGGGGAGACGGTCGCCGCATTCATGGCGGCCCTGCGGCTGGCGGCCGGCCCGTGCAAATGGGAGAATGCCGAAATCACCCTCCGGGACTGTGTGCTGTGCGGCCTGAACGACGCCGAAACCCAGCGCACATTAATGAACCAAGAGCCGCCTCCCACGTTGCAGGAGGTCGTCAGAGCGGCACAGGCCGCGGAAGCTACAAAGGCTGGGGTCCAAGAACTCCAGGACTGGCGGCCGAAGTCGAGCAAGGCAGAGACTCCGGTGCATGCGGCCCGGTGAGCTTCGAGGTCGTCCGCAGAGAGCAGCGACGACGAGGACGTCCGGAGGGTCCGGAAAGAGAGCCGGCAGTGCGACGGCTGTGGAGCGGCCCACGACCGCGTAAAGTGCCCGTTTCGGAAGGCCGAGTGCCACAACTGCGGCCGCCGCGGGCACATCGCCAAGGTGTGCAGGAAGAGGCGCGAGACCCGGAGAAGCTCAGCAGACCGTTCCGCGGGACAAGACCGCTCAACGAGACCCAAGGACGGCGCTCAGGCCATGCGGAAGCAGGACGGCGTGGGCCGCATCTCCGACGGCAGCGAGGACGACGCCCCAGTATTCAGCGTGTCCGTAGGACACCCCCAATACTTTGTTGAGGTACTAGTTCAAGGGGTTCCCATTAGCATGGAAATTGACTCGGGGTCCTCATATTCAATCATTTCCCAGAGGGAGTTTTTGAGAATTGCCCCCCATAGGCGACCCAAGCTCAAAGCGTTGAGGTCCACACTACGGGACGTGCAAGGGAACAGCATTCCAGTGTTGGGGGGTTGGAGAATTTCAGGTTAAATTCAAGAAGCACGCCGCGTCCCTCCCTCTAGTCGTGCTTAAAGGGGGAGATTGCAGCCTCCTCGGGACTCAATGGTTCCAGCCCCTGGGGTTGTTTATTGGGGGGGTGCACGCCGTGGGAATGCACGCCGTTGGGACTGACCCGATTCAGGAGGTGTGTGAGGCGCACCCCGAAGTTTTCAAAAAGGGACTGGGGAAATTCAAGGGGGCCCCCAGTGACTTTCGACCTGGACCCGGAGGTCCGCCCAATTCGACTCAAACCACGCCGGGTGCCGTTCGCACTCAAGGACAAGATAGAGGCGGAACTGGACAAATTGGTGGGCCAGGGAATCCTTGTGCCTGTTGATTCTGCGGAGTGGGAAACTCCAATTGTAACCGCACTAAAGGCCAATGGGGAGGTCCGCATATGCGCCGATTACAAGTGCACCATCAATAAGGCGATCCGCCCGAATGCGTATCCGGTGCCGGTAGTCAGCCATCTGCTGGCCAGGTTACACGGGGGAAAGTGTTTCGCTAAGCTCGACTTAGCACAGGCCTACCAGCAGCTCACGGTGTCCCCTGCCGCAGCTGCTGCGCAGACCATAGTCACCCATAAGGGGGCGTTCCAGGTGACGCGCCTTCAGTTCGGCGTGAATTCGGCACCTGGAATTTTCCAATCACTCGTGGAACGCCTCCTGAAGGGGTTAGAGGGGGTGTTGCCTTATTTTGATGACGTGTTAATAACGGGGGGGGGGGAGTCGGGTCGAATTGGCCAAGAGGATGGGGAAGGTCCTGACAATATTCGAAAAAGCGGGGTTGAGACTGCGAAAGGACAAATGCGTCTTCTTCGCGACCGAGGTTGAGTTCCTGGGGTTTTGTGTGACTCCTGAGGGGATAAAACCATCCAAGTCCAAGGTGGCCGCCATTAAGAAAGCCCCCCGCCCCACCTCCAAGCCCGAGCTGCAGTCGTTCCTAGGGCTGCTCAACTTTTACCACTCCTTCCTCCCCCGGAAGGCAGCAGTAGCTGAACCGCTACACAAACTGCTTAAAAAAGATCAGACATGGAGGTGGGGCGAGGACCAAGAAAGGGCATTTAGCGAACTAAAAAGTCTCCTAGCGTCTGATGCCATACTGACCCATTTCAACCCCAAACGCCCGGTAGTCCTGACCTGTGATGCATCCCCGGTGGGGGTGGGGGCGGTGCTGTGCCACGTGCTGGAAGACGGAAGGGAGGCCCCGATAGCATTTTACTCCAGGTCCCTGTCCCAAGCGGAGAGAAACTACGCACAGACAGACAGGGAGGCACTAGCAATAGTTGCGGGGACGAAAAAATTTCACGATTTTCTGTATGGCCGCCCCTTCACCATTGTAACGGACCACAAGCCCCTGCTAGGCATTTTTACCGCAGATAAGCCCACCCCACAGATCCTGTCCCCGAGGATGCTCAGGTGGGCCATTTTTCTCAACGCGTACCAGCACGCGTTGGTCTACCGGCCCGGGAAAGAGGTCAGCCCTCATCACGGCCCAAACGCACATGCAACAAGCCATCTTGGCTGAGAGACTTCGTCTCATCCTAGGGGGGAGGGATGTTGTGTTCTGTAAAGCTGTGCCTTTAACAATGTACCTTAGCCATGTGGTAACAATGTAACCTTTCTGTGTGCAACATTATAACCTTCAGCTGTATCAATGTAAACCTGATAAGGGGACGCGAGCTAGTGACCACTAGATGGCAATAGCTAGCGTCCAGCTCTCATGGCTCAGATTCACCTGGATCAGCAGCGCGGGAAGATTCCCCGCCACCTCTTCACCTGGTCAAGAAGGGCGTGACCTTCTACGACGTCACGCAGGCAGCAACCAATAGTCTGTCGACAAGCCACATTCAAATGTATAGCCAGCTGTATATATTGAGCTACCCATCCGCCATTACCACATGTTCCTCCGGATCATCATGCAATAAACCTGTGTTAAGCCAACCCTTCGGCTGTTTCATTGTCTTTGGTCCCTTACACTAAAGGAAGGTTGTCAAGAAAGCGGTGGTGCAGCAGCTCCAGCGGGTCCTGGAGGAAGCGAATTATTTGAACCCTTTCCAGTCAGGCTTCAGGCCAGGTCATGGTACGGGGATGACCGGCATGACCACAGGAAGTGCCCCTTCCGCACCGCAGAATGCCACAACTGCGGGCGACGAGGGCACATTGCTAAAGTATGCCGACAGTGAAAGCAAAGAACTCCAGCACCTGAGTCCAAGAAGAGTCATCACCACAAAACATCCATCGCCAAAGTGTCACCAGAGCCTGAGCCGTGCCAAGTGGCCATCGTCAGCACCTCCTTGCCATTGGTTGTAGTTAAGCAGGGCACTAATTGTCTTATTGGGACCCAATGGTTTAGGCCCCTGAGAATCCAGCTTTCTGGCATTCACGTAATAGACGCTGACCCAATCCGAGACGTTTGTGCTGCACATCCTGAGGTGTTCAAAAAGGGTTTAGGGTTATACAAAGGACCCCCTGGGGACTTTGAGCTTGACCCAACCATCCCGCCCATCTGGATGAAGCCACACCGGGTACCCTTTGCTTTAAAGGAGATGATAGAAACCGAGCTGGACAAACTGGTGGGGCAGGGCATCCTAGTGCCAGTGGACTCCGCAGAGTGGGAAACACCAATAGTGACTGCTTTGAAAATTAACGGGGAGGTCAGGATATGCGCTGACTACAAGTGTACCATCAATAAAGCTATTCACCCAAACGCATATCCTGTGCCCGTGGTAAGCCACCTTCTTGCCTCCTTGCATGGAGGAAATTGCTTCGCAAAACTTGACCATGCCCAGGCTTACCAACAATTGACTATCTCCTGCTGCTGCCATAGCCCAGACCATAGTAACACATGGGGGGCATTTAAGGTAACTCAACTACAATTCAGGGTGAAAGCAGCCCCCAGAATATTTCAATCTCTTGTAGAACATATTTTAAATGGTTTGCCCGGTGTCCTGCCATATTTTGACAATGTCCTGATCACCGCTAAGGACACTGTCAAACTAGCGGCCAGGCTCGATCGAGTCCTCTCACATTTCAAGAGGAGACAAATGTGTGTTTTTAGCACAGGAAGTGGAGTTCCTGGGGTACCAAATTACACCCCAAGGTATCATGCCCTCTGACTCCAAGGTGGTGGCCATGCGAAATGCCCCCAGGCCAAAATATAAAGCCGAATTGCAATCATTTCTAGGATTGTTAAACTTCTACCACACTTTTCTCCATCGCAAAGCCTCAGTTGCCGAACCATTACATCGGCTTCTTAAGAAAGAGACTGTTTGGCACTGGGGCCATTGCCAGGAGAAAGCGTTCCTAGAACTTAAAAGGCTGCTATCTTCGGATGCTGTATTAACTCATTTTGATCCTAACAAGGAAGTTGTACTTATGTGTGATGCATCCCCTGTGGGGATGGGAGCTGTGTTATGCCATGTACTAAATGACGGGAGGGAAGCCGCCATAGCATTCTATTCCCATGAACTCTCAAAGCCTGAGAAAAATTACGCTCAGACAGACAGAGAGGCATTGGCAATCGTGGCAGGCACTAAGAAATTCCACGATTACCTTTACGGAAGGCCTTTTACCATCATAACTGACCACAAGCCCCTCCTTGACCCAGAAGTGTCTTCTAGGAACCGATTTCAAGGGGAATTTGTGGAATGCTCCCCTATTCCGGCCAGGTGTACCCCTACACTGTCCCAGCCTAGCACGCTGGATTCCTTTACTGATGATGACCAATTTTGCTTGGAGTCACCCTACACTCTTAGTACACACAGGAGGGACCCTGAGTTGTCTTATTCATTGGTTTTGAGCGATCCCCTGCTCCTCCAGGGGTTTACAATCCTCCCCCTCTAGTCAATCCCTCACTCCAGTTGGGTCGCCCATCCTACGAGGCCCTGAGCTGGCTCAGCCAAGCGTCCGACCCAGAAGGGAAACTAGACCGCCATCCTGGTTAAAGGATTTTGTTTTTACCTAGGGTGGAAGAATGTTATGTATGTTAACTGTGTTTTCTGACAGGAGCGGAATGTATCTTTTCTCATCTATCTAGTCTTATGCAAACAAGTGGATTGAAAAATGTGCACACTCTGTTAGCCAATGGGCTTGTTGTATTGTTGTTGCTGTTACTGTTTATAGTGTATATACGTCCGAGTTTTGCCCCATCCAAACTGTGTTCAAACCCCACTAATCAAGAGCTGAATTTCACTACTTCACTCGTTCATTCCCTGAACACGAAACGCCCTGAGTTGGGTTCCCAGATTGGGTGGCATACAAGTGAGTAAGTTAAATTAAATTAAATTAAATTAAAAGTTGGTGGACTGGTTTAAAGGTTCTCAACATACAAGCCTTTCTGTGACAGAAGATACCCACTTTTTCCAATAAGTATATTTTTATTAGATTGATCACTGATCAAATTTTAAAGGAGACAACACGAAGAAGCCCAAATAAGTATTCATTGAGTACTTGAAAAATATAATAATGTCCAACATAAACCTTTCTTCTGCTTCTGCTGTAACCAATTCCAAATATTGGTGATCATCATGGCAATCAGCCTTGAAGATTGTCCTCGGAACAATATAACGCAGTGGTCTTCCATTTGCCTTCAGCATCGCAGCATGACACCTATACCACTGATCCAGTTCCGTGAGTCATTTTCTGGTCCTGAGCCCTTTTGGCACACAAAATCCTCCTCAGCCCCATGGTTTCTCAAGCCGTGTGCTGGTGAGCGAACCTTTCGGGAAAGGTTTTGGCCAATTACGAACGCGGGCAACCCACATTAGTAATTTCCCATATTTTCCACAGCCGCGCTTGATGGGTATAAAAGTCTCACTCATATGTCTGACAAAGTGGTCTTGATCCACAAAAACCCATATTAAAATACAGCATTTAGTCTGTGGTGGCTCAGTGGTTAAGAAGCTCACTTTGTTCACTGGAAGGCCGGCAAGTTATCAGTTCGAACCTGGATACTGCATGACGGATTGAGCGCCCGTCTCTGTCCCAGCTCCTGCCAACCTAGCAGATCAAAAGCAAGAAATTGGGACTGCAGTGGTTCAAGTGGCTAAGACACTGACTGGAAGGCAGAAGGTCAGCAGTTTGATTCCTGAGTGCTGCAGGACAGAATGAGCTCCCGTCTTTGTCTCAGCTCCTGCCAACATAGCAGTTCGAAAGTAAGAAATTGCAAGTAGATAAACAGGGACCACTTTGGTGGGAAGGTAAACAGCGTTCTGTGCGCTCCGGTGTCTAGTCATGCCTGCCACATGACCACGGAAACATCTGCTGAAGCAGACTCTTCGGCTTTGAAACAGAGATGAGCACTGAACCCTAGAGTTGGATACAGCTGGCTTTTGAACAAGGGAAACCTTTACCTTTACCTAAAAAGGGACCACTTTGGTGGGAAAAGATCTTGGGGATATTAAAGGTGCATCATTTGGGTGTCTCCACCAACCTTTCAACCCTGAATAATTTCTGACAGGTAATAATAATAATAATAATAATAATAATAATAATAATAATAATAATAATAATAATAATAATAATAATAATAATAATAATAATAATGTTGTTGTTGTTTAGTCTTTAAAATGAGACAACAGTTTTTTCTTATTTTGTTTTGTTTACTCTTGAAACACAGACCAACACGGCTACCATTTATAAAAAAAAGTTACATTTTATTTATTATTGACGTGATAACGATCTGGCTCGTTACAAGGCTTTCTGTAAACAAACGCGGAGCGGGAGCGTTACAAGCTGAGAATCCCCGTTGCCACCCCTTTATCCTTCATAATTTATTCCTCCCACTCTCACTCTCTAGTAGACCAGTGTTTCTCAACCTTTGGCTTTTGGACTTCAATTCCCAGAAGCCTAAGTCAGTCCATCGGCTGATCAGTGCTTTGGAAAATTGACTTAGGCTTCTGGGAATTGAAGTCCAAAAACCAAAGGTTGCGATTGGAGCACTGGCTTGTCCTGTTCATCACTTCGAACTTATCACTACCTTCAATTTACCTCGGGGGCGGGGTTTGGGTTGTTAGTGAGAGTCTATTCCCAAACCCCGTCCCCGAGGTAAACTGAAGGTAGTGATAGGCTCGAATTGATGAAAAGGACAAGCCAGTGCTCCAATCGCATACCTTTCTGAGCCAGCCAATAGAAAAGCCGCTTCACATAGACTTTCTCTCCATGCCACATCCACCTTTTTTTTTTTGTTCGCGACCCCCGCCCCGCCTCTTTCTTCTGAAAAGCCCGCCCTTCACTAAATCAACCAATCGTAACGCGGCACTTGACGCCGCGCTCCGTTCTGCGGCCCTGTCACTCAGCCAGCCAGCGCCGACTCGGGGCTTGAAGCTTTCCCTCCTCAAAATGGCGGCGGGGGGCGACGCGTCAAGAAGGTAAAACTTCAAAGCGGCGCCTCGCCCCTGCCATGCGGGCGAGTGATTGACAGGCTGCTCCTCCCATGTTGCGCAGTGAAAAAAAGGCGGGAAAATCAGGGTGGAGGCGCCGGAGACGAAGTGGGGAGGGAGACTACCTGCGACGCCTTGAGGATGAGGAGAAAAAATGATGTCCCGTGGCGAGAGGAGAGGGGAAGGATGATGTCCCGTTACGATGGGAATATTAAGAAGATGATGTTTTGAGGGGAAATTGGAAGGTGATGCCTTGTTTTGAGGGAAATAGGAATTTTGTGAGGGGAAAGATGATGTCCCGTTGCGAGAGGAAAGATGATGTCCTGTTTTGAGGTGAAATGGGAAATATGGTGTCCGTTTGTGATTCCACGAATGGAAAAATATCCGGTTTTTGTTTACATATTTGCTTGTTTATAAACATCTGCAGGGATTATCAACCTGTGGCCCATGGGCCGGGCCGGCGCCGTTGCCAACCCGCACGGTAATTACCGTACGGTATGGTAATTTGGCCCTCCGTACGATGTACAACTACCGTAATTTTCAGTAATTTTGAAAAATAATTTTAAAAATTATTTCCGATTCCGTCCTTTGTGTTGCAGCACTCGGGTCTCGAACTGATGACCTGCAAGTCAAGTTCAGCTTCTTAGCCACTAAGCCACCATAGTCTGTTCTGGTCCGCAAACTATGCTATTAATGTTGGATTGCATTGCAGGCCAATCACTGCAGGTATATGGGACAGAGACAAGTAGGATACCTGCATCAATGGATTCTTGTGGCTAATTAAAGGAGTTTCCCAACATACTTTCAAGTTAACATGTAACAATACTATCTAGTAAAAAGAATGTTAAAGATTATTTCCTGCCCTATATAAAGGCTCTGTCTGATAAACTTTTAACTTAATATCTGCATTAAGTTAAATGTTATTTCATTTTAAGGTTAAGGAAGAGAAAGAATGAAAGTCCCAAAATTTGGCTAAAGGTTTTGAGCCAAGAGACTTGCAGCTAAGTTCCCAGATAGAGAACTAGTATTTTTTTGCCCGGCTTTGCCAGGCAGTTATTTTCTCTGTGTTAGTGATTGGGGTGTGTTGTTGTTTTTTTGGAGGGTGCACACACACAGGGGCGTGGAGCTCCGCATTCGGCCCTTGTCTGTCGGAGAAAGCAAGCCCCTTCTCCGACAGGCAAGGGCCGAATGTGGAAGTGGCTTGATTCCCTCCGGGAGGCGAAGGCAGAGAACGGAGCGCCATTCTTGGCCTTCGTCTCCCAGAGGGAAGCGGTTCGTTTTCCTCGGTGGGTGGGAACTAAAGTTTTCAGCCCCTGCCCTCCATGGGAGGTGGTGGCTTCTCTCCGAGAGATGAAGGTTGAGAACGGAGAGCCGTTCTCGGCCTTTGTCTCCCTGAGGGAAGCGGCAGGCATGCTCTTCCCGCTACCCTGCCGAAGCCGTGGTGAGGCTGGTGCTGGCCTTCGTCGCCGGGGTAGCAGGGAGAAGAGGGGCTCTCCGCAACCCTGCCGAAGTCACGGCGAGGCCAGCCTTCAGCCGCAGGGAGAAGAAAGGGCTCCCCCTTCTTCCCTGCAACCCCACCAAAGCTGCGGCGAGACCGGCGCTGGCCTTCGTTCCCAGGGTGGCGGGGATGACTTCCCTCGGCAGTTTTTTTATGTGCGTGCCGGCTACACCGCCTCCTCCGCGCTCGCGCCCTTCAGCCTGATTGGCTGAGGGGTTGCATGGCACGGAGTACGCTGGGAACCATTGGGGTTTTTTTGTTCGGGTTTGTGGGGCGTTTGCCCCACTCTCAGCTGGACCCTTGCAGCGATGCTTGCAGGGTCATAAGGTAAGTGTGGGCGGTTCGGTACAGGATGTTTGGGACGGTTGTGGCCGTGCATGCCGGACACGCATGGCCCATGCACCTTTTTATAGGTATAGAAGTGGAGTTGATCAGTCACTCGAACTTATGTTGACATTATGCGAAATTTAGCAGTGCCTGCCACAAAGAGGGCAAAGTACTAGGTTCATGTTTCTGTTAATATAAAGCCAGTACAAGCTCTGACAGTCAGAAATATGAACAAGTGGGGTCCTAGATCAAACCAAGCTTGAACCATCTCTGGAGGTAAAAATGGTGAAACCGAGGCTGTCTTATTTTGGCCACATCATGAGACGGCAAGATTCTCTGGAAATGACAATAATGCTGGGAAAAGTGGAAGGCAGCAAGAAAAGAGGAAGGCTAAACACCAGATGGATTGACTCCCCAAAGGAAACTGCAGGCTTGAGTTTGCAAAAGCTGAGTAGGTTTGATGAAGACAGGAGAGTCATAGGATCGCTCTAAGTCAGAGATGTTATGACAGCACATGACAACAACAGTTGCACAGATAGCTACCTCTTGCATTAGACAAAAACATGCAAGTTATTAGATACCATACAGCAGAAATACTGTCTCGTGTATGACATCTAAATATAGGAGCCCTCATACAAGCAAATCTGGAGGTTTAATTTAAAATAATGCACTTAGTTAAAGGAGGGGATTGGGACCAAACTGATAATGATTGCAAGCGGCAATCATTCTATCTGGTTGATAGAAAAATCCCCTCTCCTTCTCTTGGTAGTTCTGCCATGCACAGTCAACTGCAATGCTTTCCACTGACTGAATATTTTAAGCCAGAAGTTCTCAACCTTTTTAAGCCGGGGCCTGGGTTACGCTCCCTCAGTCAGCTTCGGGGGCTGGATAACCATTTTGCCCTTCCTCCACCACAAGGCGCGTCCTGGTGTGATTGAGGCGGTGGGGGCCCACTTGAAATGGTGTTGTGGGCTGCATCCAGCCCACAGGCCGCAGATTGAGAATCCCTGTTTTAAGCCTTGAGCCCAGTAATTAAACTTGATTGCAAAACAGAGATTGTAAGTTTGGTGAGTCACTAATAAGCATTCAGGAATGTAGTGTGAGTTGATTTTGGGTATGTACTGTAATACAGAATCGTACTTGTGAGACATATATGCTTGCCTGCAAAAAATAAATTTATTTAACAAACCATGCTTAATTTTTAATTGTGCAAAGTCAGCTCAGTGGTGTAGTTATCTGGATGCAGAGTGAAAGGCTGGGAGTTAGATTTTCCACTGTGCCTTCTGGGAGAAGATCCAGCCATTGTAGCTTTGGGTAAGCTGCATCTCCATAAATAAACCTATGTATTCTCTACCTGGGAAACCTGGCAGGCGTTATCTCAAGTCAGAATTGAGTTGTAGGCATGCAATTATTATTTATAACTTAATGTAAAATGAAACAGATTATACACATTTTGCTAGATTACTGTATTTGCCAGCGTATAAGACTCATCAGAGTATAAGGCACACCCTGTTATTTCCAAAATAGGCCACTATAGGCCATTATATACAGTACAAGACACTTTTCGAGTGTATTTTAGGGGGAGGTAATTGGGTCTTATACACCAGCAAATACAGTTACTACTTTTTATTTTATTTTTTTAGCTAAATGAAATCTTAGAGGCTAAGCACAAACTGTTTGTTTTAGCCTGTTTGAATGAACCAGCAAACTGCCACAATACTAAGAAAATGCAAATTTAGCAAAGCACACAAATCTAAAATGTTGCTGTGTGATACCAAAACAGTTTTACTATTCTTCCATTGCTATATCTACCAGTGTGCTTGATTCTGACATATTGACTTTGAAACCTCAGCAGTTTTCTGTACAGAGCAAAGGGTTGTAACTGCTCTCTATTCATATTCCTGGGTAAGAGAAAAATCATATGAGACTACAGAAACGTTTCATTTTTAAATTTTGGTACTGTGTAAAGGTAAAGGTTTCCCTTGCTCAAAAGCCAGTCGTATCCGACTCTAGGGTTCAGTGCTCATCTGTTTCAAAGCCAAAAAGCCAGTGGTGTCTGCTTCTGCAGACATTTCCATGGTCATGTGGCAGGCATGACTAGACACCCGAGCGCACGGAACGCTGTTCCCTTCCCACCGAAGTGGTCCCTATTTATCTACTTGCAATTTCTTGCTTTCGGACGTCTAGGTTGGCAGGAGCTGGGACAAAGATGGGAGCTCACACTGTCCTGCAGTACTCGGGAATCGAACTACTGACCTTCCACCTCCCAGTCAGCATCCTAGCCATACAATACAGTAAAACCACGTTTTACGGGAAAATTCCATTCCATAGCTTTTTCCTTAACTCGATTTTTTTCTGTAAAACAAGGCATTCCCATAATAACGCATTGGGGGGAAAACGTTCCTTAACCCCCCCCCCAATAAATTTTTTAAAAAAACCTCTTAACTCCTCTCCAGACCACTCTACTGCCAACCACAGTGCCCAGAATGGCTGTGGGTGGTCTTTTATAGCCCACCAGGTGCAATGCGATGACACGTTTTCAGCAAAAAACCCTTCTGTAAAAGGGGGTTTCTGTAAAATGAAGCGGGGTTTTACTATACAGTATGTTTTTGCAGTGTACTAGAAATGGTACTCTGATTGAAACAATAAAACAAATAATGATCCCTTGCTTAAGTTTTGTTTGGTGTGTGTTTCTGCGTGTGCGTGTGTGTCTGTTTGACATCCTACTTGAATAAGGAAAGTAATATTAAGAAAGTCACCAATATTTGTTTTGTCGAAAAAGCATTTTAGTACTCTTTGCTTCCAAATGACAATATTGTGATTGTGGCCTACAGAGAATGAATTATTATCTCACTGCATGTGCAAAAATCTGAACAGATTTTAGAGAGTAAATTTTCATATCTCCCTTATACTGATTCAAAAATAATATTTTGTTTTTAAAATGAAATATTTGGTTTGTGTTTTTGTTTGTATTAGATTGGCTATGAAAGATAAAGCTAAACTGCAGCTAATGAAACTGGATGTTGGAGACAGATTTTCCCATCTACCACTACCAAAAGCTTCCATTCTTATCCCACTGATGATTAAAAATGAAAAGCTATCTGCTCTTTTCACTGTCAGATCAATGAAGGTATGGAAGACCAAAAGCCAAAATAGATTTCACTCATAATGTGCGAGGTTACCCAAAAGCGGGGGATGGGGAAATCGAGGTAAAATGTGTAAGAAATGAAGCTACAATAAACAGAAATGAAAAAGTTACAGTAATGTGTATGACTTAGGGAATTAGGGGCAATTGATGCATCATCTTCCACTCCTCCATGTTAAAGGTAAAGGTTTCCCTTGCTTGAAAGACAGTCGTATCCGACTCTAGAGTGCAGTGTTCATCTCTGTTTCAAAGCCGAAGAGCCAGCATTGTCTGCTTCTGCAGACGTTTCTGTGGTCATGTGGCAAGCATGACTAGACACCAGAGTGCACGGAACGCTGTTGCCTTCCCACCGAAGTGGTCCCTATTCATCTACTTGCAATTTCTTGCTTTCGAACTGCTAGGTTGGCAGGAGCTGGGAAGCTTATTGCTTCCTGCAGTACTCGGGAATCAAACTGCTGACCTTCCCCTTCCCAGTCAGCGTCTTAGCCACTTGAGTATAAGGACTCATTAAATTACAGTAATACCTCGGATAACGTTTGCATCAGATAATGCTAAAACCGCATAACGTTAAGCAATCTGGGGGAAAAATTGCATCGCATAACGTTAAAATCCTATGGGATACATCAGATAATGTTCGCTAAAGTCTGCCAGTTACAATGTATCTCTATGGAGTTTTAACGTTATCCGATGCATCCTATAGGATTTTAACGTTATCCAATGCATGCATCGGATAACGTTAAAATCGGATAACACTAAGACTTGTGGAACCAAGTTTTAGCATTATCCGAGGTTTTACTGTAATTATTTCCTCCTGGTAGTCTGACGTGGAAAGGGAAGACACTTGCCCCTTTTGAAGAGGCAGGGATGTCATGGAGTGACCCATCTGCTCTTGGCCAGCAATTTCCCCTTGCAACACTAATAATAATAATTTCGTGCCAGAAATTATTCTAGGTTGAAAGGATTTTTGTGGGAGAAACTCCGCTCAGGGGACACCCGAATGAGGCTCCTTTCATGTCCTCAAGAGCTGGGACAGAGACGGGCACTCATTCTTTCATGCAGTACCCAGGTCTCGAACTGCTGGCTTGCCAGCCTTCCAGCTAACAAGGCAAGCTTCTTAACCACTGAGACACTGCAACACTGATTTATCAGTTAAGCCAGCCCAGAACTGGGGGGGTGGATTGTTGTCTTATGGCTATCTTTGATATTCATGTGCTTCTTGAATACACCACCAAGAGTTAAAATGACCAAAAGTTGTCAACTCTGCACAAGACCTGTTCTCTATGTACACCAGGGATTCTCGGCCTGTGGGCCGAATGCAGCCCACGGCACCATTTTATGTGGACCTCCACCGCTTCCAACGCACCAGGAAGTGCTATGTGGTGGAGGAAGGGCAAAATTGCCGTCTGGCCCCTGAAACTATCTGAGGGGAGCACCAATGTTAATGCATACTTTTTGTTTTAATTTGAGACCGGCCACCATGGTTCATAATTTCACAAACACCTGTAGTAACATGTACGGTATATCTAAAGTCAAAGGAGCAATGTGTGTAAACTTTGCTCCTTCATAGTAACTCTTGAATGTTTCTTATGTTTAAAATACATTCTAAACAATGTCAGATCCTTTTCATATATGAATAATTCAAATAAATTAATTACTATATGTATATTCCTTTTTGTTTGTCTGCCCTTGACTTACTGCCATATTCCCACTAACTTCTGCTTTTAATAAATGGGTTACTATTTCGATAACCCAATTGGATCTTAGTAACTGATATTAAAATAACAATCTATACCTATAAGGAGGGGATGTGGCCGTACGTGTGCAGAATGCGTACCCACACCCCTGGAACCTATCCTGTAATGTTCCGCACACACCTTCCTTTTGTCCCCGAGTTCAGCCCCGCAAGGGTCCGGGGGCGAGAGTGGGGCCTAAGCCCCATGAACGTGAAAAAAGCATAGACTACGAGTCCCAGCGTCCTCCACGGCACACCTCAGCCAATCAGGCAGGAGGACCCAAGCACAGAGGAGGCAGGACAGCAGCGCGTGAAAGCACAAACCAACAGCCAACGCGCGCACACTACAGTTCAGGGCCCTACCTTACCAAGGCGGACCAAGTCTGGGCTGAGGGAACGGTCTGGCCCTTTCCCCCCTCATCGCATCCCAGTCCTTGGCCACCCTACCTGGTCAAGGACGGCCATTCTCTGTTGCCTCCGCCAGCCCTTCTCCCACCGAGGCCTCCAGGCTACAGTCGGGGCCACTGTCAGTTGTGCCCCCAGGCGGGAGCAGTGGCAGCGACGATGTTTTGGTGGCAAAGGGGTTAGCCGCTGACAGAGCACGCAGCCTGTGTCCGTCGGATGGGGCGGGATGCCACTGCCTTCCGCCATGTCCAGAGGCCCACTGGCAGACTGCCGCGCCGAGACCTGCCAACCTGTGCAGCCCCTCCTCCCTCCATGTCCTGAGTGCTGCCAGTGGTGTGCAAGGCAAGGACTAGCCGACTTTCCCCTCCCCCCGGCTCCAGCCTCAGGCAGAGGCCTGCCAGGTTCCTCCATTGCGCCTGGTCCCGACCACGTCCAGACGGCAGGACTGCTGCCGTCCGGCCGCGGATGCACCTGGCAAGCCTCCGCCCAAAGCCGGGGGCAGGGCCCAGCGCACCTGCTCATAGCGAGCCGCGGCAGCACCGGTGGCTTCACTGGCGCGACACCCTCCGGATCGGGTGCACTGGAGGAGCCTGCCAGTCCGCGGGCCTCTGAACACAGGCCCTGTGCTCAGCAAACGGCCAACCCCTCTGCCACCTCAACACCATCCCCACACAGCCCCCAGACCGGGGGGGTGGGGTCCGGCTGACCGCGCCCCAGACCTCAGCCTGCAGGCCTTGGCAGGAGTGCGGCTGGCGGAAGCAATGAAGTAGAACGCCCGTTCTCCACCAGGTACCGTCTCCAAGGGCTGGGGAAGGGGGAATGGGCCCGGCTCTCCCCTCAGCCAGAGTTAGGTCCACCTGGGCCCTCAGCTAGTACTTAATAAAAGTGTTCCTTCTAATTCCTAGCTGAGAAGATCACCAGGAGAGGTATGTTTTCCAGGAGGCAGAAGTGAACCAACAGATAAAGATGAAATAGCTACAGCTTTGCGAGAAGCCGAGGAAGAAATTGGCCTCCGTCCTGAACAGGCTGAAGTCATCTGCAGGCTTGTACCTATAATAGATAAAGTAAAGTGCAACATATTCAAAGTGTTTTAAAAAATAAGTATTAAGTCAACATAGTTTGTTTTAAAAGGAGACTTGATAAATTGAAGGGCCAGACTTTTCCCATACACAACTTTGCTCAAATAATTGTGCTGTTTGGTGTGCATGTTGCATGGACTGCCACAGCCTTGAGGATATTATCAAATAAAATATTATGGTCCAAGACCAGCATAGAACAGCAAAGGGAACAGAAGTTAAAATGGAGGTACTAAGATATATCAAGAGAGAAGAGTTAAAATAAGGGTGCTTAAAAAGGAACATTATCAAGGTCTGCCTTCACAGCCAGTCCATCTGGCATGGCCTCTTCCACCTCCATGACTGTTGGGAATCAGAGTTCCTCCTCAACTCATTTTGCCGTTGGGCCCAATAGGATGGTTTCCAGTGGCATTTCCTCCACTGAGGGGACCATCGCTCACCTAAAGGGGCTCATCTGCCAGCAGCTGTTGGACCCCTTTAGGGAGTCAGGTTATTTACCGCCACCCAACACTGCATTGGAATACAGCAATTAGCCACAAATTTTTTGACTTTTGGTTTGGTTTACTCTGATATGCTTGTACAATGCTAGTTATGCAGACAGAACTCGCCAACAGATTGTTGTGCATGAAAAGGTCACCCTTGCTCAAAAGCCAGTTATATCTGACTCTAGGGTTCGGTGCTTATCTCCATTTACAGCCAAAGAGCCAGCATGGACATATGGCAGGCATGACTAGACACCGGAGCGCACAGAACACTGTTTTAATTTGTAATTTAATAGTCATATTTATATATGCCGCCCACTCAGGCAGAACCCAACTCAGGACTCTTTGCCTTCCCACCAAAGTGGTACCTATTTATCTGCTTGCAATTTCTTGCTTTCAAACTGCTAAGTTGGCAGGAGATGGGACAGACAACAGGAGCTCACTCCGTCGTGCAACAGTCAGATCTCAAGCTGTTGACCTGGCGACCTTCCAGTCATCAAGTTCAACATCTTAACCACTAAGCCACCGCAGTCCTGTCCATGAAAAGTAAAGCTCAATTTTTAATTTAAAAAAATCTGGCTGCAAGGGGAATTTTTAAGTGGGAAAAAATGAAAGGGGGTGTTCAGTATTGGATGTGGAAGTTAACCTCCCAACCTTCCGCTCTACATCCTTGTTTCCACTGCTGTTTTTCTCTCTCTGATGTAGGGCCTTTCTCTAACAAACACTGAGATTGCATTGGATTTTCATTTATTCAGAACATTTTCCCTATGTAGCAAAGGAATCTCTTAGAGTGGTCAATAAAAATTTTAAAATTTGCAGAAGAATACATGCAAAAGTAATAATTCACCGCCTTAGAAAAAGTTAACCATCGAGCCAAAGCTAACAAAAAAAAAAGTTAAACAGCAAGAGATGTAGAGCATGTAAAGAAAACATTGGGACATATTTTCACTCATGGTGGGATTGTAAGGTTGTAAATAAGATATGGGTAAAAATTGTTGAAGAAATAAATCAAATATTATCATTAAAGTTAGAAATAAGTCCTAGAATACCTTTGTTAATGGGTTTTGGAAAATTAAAGGTAGAGATAAATATAAAGAGATACGATCGTTATTATGGTTACAGCTATGAGATTACTAATGGCTAAAAATTGGGAAATGTATTTGGGATTTGTAATAGAAGATTGGTATAAAGAATTATGGGATATTGTAAATTAAAACTAAAGAAAGGATTGATAAAGAAAAATGATTTTATAGACATCTGAGGTGAATTTATTGATTACTAGCATATTTTGCCCGGCAGTGCCAGGCTTTTTAAAATTGTGTTGGATAGTAAAGGGTTTCGTTTTTTTTCTTGAACCAATGGTGCTGGGCTGTTTTAAATGGTGTTATAAGGTTTTGTGATTTTGTGGCTTCGAGGCGCTGCGTCCGCCTGCGGCGGACTTGCGCTCCCAGTGTTGTTGTTTTTTTTTGTTTTGTTCTTTTTGGGGTTTTTGTTTTTTTTTTGTGTGCTGGCTTCCTCAGTGCCAGGCTCTTTAAATTGATTTTTGAACATTTTTGTTTTATGTTTATGAAAATTTTATTTTAATTTTATTTATTTTATTTTATTTAATATTATTTAGTTTAAAATTTAATTTTGGTTTTTTAAATGTTTATTTTTATGCATTTTTATTTTTTGTTTTGTTTTTTTGAAGTGAAAAGTGATTTCTGGGTTTTTTTGGGTAATTTTTGAGATTAGTGTGTTTATTTTTGAATGTTTTTATAACTTATTTGATTAATGTTGGAATTAATCTTATTATTTTTAATATTTTTGAATATTTTGGGGGGTATCTGTGTGTTTTTTCTTGTTTCTTTTTGGCTGTTTTTGTGTTTCATTTTTGGATTTTTGTGTGTTTTTGAATGTTTTTGGTTTGTGTTTTTGTGTTTATTTTTTCAGGGGAGGTGGCTTTCTTTCCTGCGGGCCATGCTGGCTGGCCCGTGGGAAGGAAGGGCAATGGCGGGGAGGTGGTGCTTTCTTTTCTACGGGCCATGCTGGCTGGCCCGTGGGAAGGAAGGGCAGTGGCGTTGAGGCGTTTCCTTTTTTTCCCCGCGGGCCATACTGGCTGGCCCGTGGGGAAGAAGGGCAATTGCGGGGGGGGGTGTTACTTGTATTTTTCGCGCCCTTCGAACGGAAGGGCAGCGGTGACGGGGGTTTTTCTTTTTTTTTTTCACGGGCCATGCTGGCTGGCCCGTGGGGAAGAATGGCAGCAGCGGCGGGCATTTTTAAAAAACATTTATTTTTCGTGTGCTGGTCGCCTCAGCGTTCTGCGCGCTAATGGCGCGCAGGATGCTGGGGCTTATAGTTTTGGCTGCACGTGTTGGCTTTCTGCAGTGGTTTTTCCCTTCCGGCTTTTTTTTTAATTGGCCGCGGCACGTTTCTGAACGTTCCTTTTGCCACGCCACTCAGCCTGATTGGCTCTGGCGTGGCGCAGCGCCAGTAACGTTGGGAATTGAAGTTCCCTTTTTTTGTTTGCGACTGGGGAGCTCCTGCCCCCAGGTTGAAAATTTCAACCCGACAGTTACCTGCGAACTGGGTTCAGGTGAGTGAACGGGGGCCCATTACGGGCTAGTGGGGCCTGGTGCAACATCCTTTGTCACATTCCAACGGTTAACGCACCATTTTATAGGTATAGATGTAGTTGTTAAAACTAAAGAGATAAAGCCAGGACAAGAATATTTAGCTTTTTGAAAATAGGGGATTTGAATAAGAAAGGCAAAATGTCTTTGGATTATATGAATAGGATTGTACTGTTCCAGTGGTGGTGGGAGTACTTGTATTTGTGTTTTTATTATTATTTAATTGTTAAGCTTAGTGTTGTTTATTATTTGTATATATATTTTTCATATTTCTTTTTTGTATTTTATTAATAATAATAAATTAAACATCAACAGGACCAAAGGCTTATTTTTAAAAAATGTTTTCAGTTCCTGTCAGAACACAAATGGAGCCGGAAATGTGCTTCCTCACCAAAGAGCTTAAAATCCATAAAACTATTAAATCAGGAGGTCGTGTTGTGCTTTGCCACCAGCTGTGCCTCAGAAGGCTGTGTGACACATGCAAAAGAGCCACAGCAGCCAATGTTAAAGGACAGGCAAATCTACACAGCTCTTCAAGCAGCTGAAACTCTGGCTGTTGATAGCTTTAAAAATAATTGAAACAATATTCTGAAACTATTGTTAAGAGTAAAGGTTGTTAGGAGTCCTGGTGGCACAGTGGTTAAACTTCTGTCCTGTAACCAAAAGGTTGTGAGTTCGATCCTGACCAGGTTTCAAGGTTGACTCAGCCTTCCATCCTTCTGGGGTTGGTAAAATGAGTGCCCAGCATGTTGTGGGCAAAATGCTAATTAACTTGTGAACCGCCCAGAGAGTGCACTAAGTGTTATGGGGCAATATCTAAGTAAAATTGCTTTGCTTTGCTTTAAATATTTTAAGCTGTTCCAAAGCAATTGTTTAACTGCGTAAACATAAGAAGAGCCTTGATGGAAGAGGCCACAGGAGCCCATCCAGTCCAGCATTCTGTCTCACACAGTGGCTCACCATTTGCTTCAGGGTATTATTCCCAAGCAGATGCCTTCACCTGCTTAGGATTCATTCCCTGGAAATGGCATTTATTGAGAGATATCCTGCCTATCTCTCCAACCCGGAGGTTGTCCTTAGGTATCCATAATTATAGCCATTGATACCCTTGTCCTCCATGAACTTGTCTAATCCTTTCTTGAAGCTGTCAAGACTGACAGCTGTCACCACTTCTTCTGGCAGGGAGTTCCATAGACCCGGGATCCTCTGGGTGAAAAAGTACTTTCTCTTATTTGTTTGAGAACTAGTACCCAAAAGTTTCATGGAGTGCCCCTAGTTCTAGTGTTGTGCGATAGGGAAAACAGTTTTTCCTTATCTACTTTGTCCACACCGTGCAGGTAGAACCAACATATAAAGGTAGTTGTTCTGAACAAGAAAAGGTGGAGTCAGTGTTGTGACTTTCAGAAGCTTCAGAGAGCCTGCTTTATGCGTGTGTTTTGCCCTTTTCAGACTGGTTCTTTAATAACTGCGGTTGTCGCCTGGATAGAAGACACATTCCAAGCCCATCCTAATCCAGAAGAAGTCAGTGACGTATTCTCTGTACCACTGGAGTATTTTATTAGCCCTTCAAAGCACAAAGTTATGACTTTTAAAAATAATGAAAAGTGCACATATACAATACATTCGTTTGAATATGATGACCCAGAAAACAAGACTACATTTACAATATGGGGACTCACTGCAAAATTTGTGATGTATGTTGCTCTTGCCATTTTTGGAGAGAAACCAACATATAAAATTAATTTTGATCTTGATAACTTGAAATCTTCTGCTGAGAACATTTTAATGAAGGAGTTGAACATGACAAGAAGCAAACTGTGAATGGTAGAATTATTATTTGTTTCCTGTGAAACTTACTCTCTAAATTAAAAATGTCTGCAAATTAAATTAAATGTGTATTTTGAGATTTAAAATGTTATGGTCAAATAATTTTGTAGCAGTCATGTCTTCATGTGGTTACATGAAATAAATCAATTTCTACTTCAGACTCTAGTAATCTGTTCTTTATTATGTTTTCATCGAAATAATGATACATATTGTGTGGTTTTAGGCTAAAAACCCACAATATCCTAAATCAGAAATATTGCTCATCTCCGACTGCTTACCATTATGCAACAATGAATAATTGCACATATTGTCTCTCAGCACTAATGTGTTTGCAAGTGTTTTGTGTTGCAACTCTTTGCCTTGTGGCATATCTGTTTAAGCACTCCGCTTAATGGTTAAGACACTGAACTTGATGCCTTGAAGATTGGCAGGTTAGGAGTTCGAGACGCAGGTACTGCATAATGGAGTGAGCTCCCGTCTCTGTTCCAGCTCCTGCCAACCTAGCAGTTTGAAAGCAAGAAATTCCAAGTAGATAAACAGGGACCACTTTGGTGGGAAGGTAAACAGCATTCCGTGCACTCCGGTGTCTAGTCATGCCTGCCACATGACCATGGAAATGCCTGCTGAAGCAGACAGCGCTTTGAAACAGATGAGCACTGAGCTCTAGAGTTGGATATGACGGGCTTTCCAGCAAGGGAAACCTTTACCTTTACTTAAGCATGAAGTTGTCTATATGACCTAATTAACCTGTCTACCTATTTTACTTCATATGTTTATAACTACGCTATATGGGCTTTAACAGGTGGATGAAGTAAACTTGATAAATAGACTACATTTTAAACTTCAGACCACCATTAAACACAACTCAGCTTGCCATATTTCTTGAGACCTCTTGGTGGGGCTGTTAGACACTAAATGCATTTTAACCACTCACTTTTGTCAGGTTTGTTTCTTTGTTTTATGTTGTTGCTTTTTACTGCTGGTGCTCAAATTTATGTGGCTTGAAATTAACAAAAAAGCAAGCGTAGACCAAAATAAATCCTAGCTATTATGTGCCGTGTGGGCGAGGGAACACATGCTACCAAATTTCTCTAGTGACCTGGCTCAATCATTCATGCTTCAGAATTAGGCAGATTCACCCTCTTGCACACGCATCTAAGCAAATTGCAGGCATGGTTATGTCAAAAAAGCATTTCATTTTGAATGACGTTACATTATGCACATTCAAGACATCTATCGGCTCAGCCTTGGAACTTCCAGCACATGCAACATTACGGGTTTTGTCCTAACTTCAAACACAGGATTTGTTTTCCCCCAGCAATCAGTTAAACCAGGGGTTCGCAGCCTATGGGATGGATCCGGCCCACAGCACCATTTCATGTGGCCCACCACCCTCGCTCCTGCCGCCACTGCCGGAAGCGCCAGAAACAGCTGCATCCACATTTATGGCTGTCATAAAAACATTTACGACAGCTGTGGATGTGTTTTACAGCAGTGTGTACGGCGGGGGAACCACCAGTCTGGCCCACTTAGCTGTCTAAGGGAGCACAACCCGGCCCTCGGCTTCAAAAGGTTGAGAATCCCTGAGTTGAAACAATTCTAATGTCCATAAAAGGGAAGATTATTTCACTCAGCCTTGGTTTAGTAATCTGTACTAAATCAATCGATTGATCATGCAGCCAATCTCACAGCACTAGCAGTTGTATTAACAACAAAAAATGGATATGGAATAAATGTATTCCATACAAATATAATACCATGTTGGTTTAAAAAATGAGTGTTCAGGCAAACAATGCACAGACAGTAAAATAGATGTATAACTATAAGTCGCCCTTGCTCGAAAGCCAGTTGTATCCAACTCTAGTGTTCAGTGCTCATCTCTGTTTATAGTCAAAGAGCCAGCGCTGTCTGTGACTGCAGATTGTTCTGTGGACATGTGGCAGGCATGACGAGACACCGGAGTGCACACCTCACTGAAGTGGTATTTATTTATCTACTTGCAATTTCTTCCTTTCAAACTGGTAGGTTGGCAGGAGCTAGGACAGAGATGGGAACTCACTCCATCGTGCAGTACCTGGGTCTCGAACAGTAGTTCGAGATCAGGTACTGCATGATGGAGTGAGCTCCAGTTTCTGTCCCAGCTCCTGCCAACCTACCAGTTCGAAAGCAAGAGAACTGCCAACCTTCCAGTCATCAAGTTCAGTGTCTTAACCATTAAGCGGAGTGTTTAAACAGATATGCCACAAGGCAAAGAGTTGCAACACAAAACACTTGCAAACACATTAGTGCTGACAATATGTACAATTATTCATTGTTGCATAATGGTAAGCAGTCGGAAATGAGCAATATTTTGCAACATGAGCCACATGAGCCACAAAGAGAGAAAATGTGTAAATTAGAATGTGTTCCATGGGCAAAACATGAAATTATATGGCACGAATCAAGATAACACTCCACTGTTGGCTGTGTAAAAAAATAAAAACAAGATACAATCTTCCCAAACCCATTTATTTGGTTGGCCTCAGTATTTTGTTCATGCCATCCCAGTTACAAGAAGGAACTCCAGATGTGCAGAGGGGGAGAAGCTGTCTGCTGTCAAATGTTGACCAAAGTATTACTTTCAGATACATACTTTTCTTGTCTTGTGACATCTGTATAAGGACATGAAATAAAAGTTTAATAAGCAAAGACAGCCATGTGATCCATACATAAAATAAATGCAGGAGGAAGGTTGTTTTCCTCAAAGTGTAGCAACAACATCATTGCGCCCAGAGTCACACTTTGTGAGTGGGGTGGCATATAAGTCAAACATAATAATGATGCTGACGACGACGATAAGAATAAGAATGACGACGATAAGAATAATCTTTTGCACTCTAACTCATAGAATCATAAACTGAGTTGGAAGGAGCCTATGAAACCAATACAAGAATCCAAGTCAAAGTAGGTCTAACATGATTGTCCAATTTCCTCTTGAATGCATCCAGTGCTGGACTGCACACCACCTCTCATGGTCACTGGTTCCATTGCTGTGCAGCTCAAAGAGTTAAGACGTTCCCCCTGATATTCAGCCTATATGTGGCTTCCTATAGTTTGAGTCCATTTTTAATGTGTCCTGCACTATGGGATGATCAAGAGCAGATCATTATGACTATCTTTCATGTGTCTGAAAAGTGCTATCACGTCACGTCACGTCCCCCCAAGTCTCCTGTTCTCAAGGCTAAATGTGCCCAGTTCCTTCAGTCTTTTCTCATACAGTAGGTCTTGGTTTCCAGTCCCCTCATGCTTGTTGCCCTTCTCTGTACCTGTTTGCATCTTTCTTAACGTGTGGTGCCCAGAGTTGGACACAGTACTCTGATGTGGTCTAACTAGTGCTGAATAGAGGGGGACTAGTAATTCATGGGATTTGGAGACTAGTCTTCTGTTAATGCAACCTAAAACAGTATTGGCCTTTCTTGCAGCCACATCATACTGTTGACTCATATTTAGCCAGTGATCTACAACAATCCCAAAATCCTCTCTTGTAGTACAGTGGAACCTCAGTTAACAAACGGCTCGGTTAACATAAAAATCGCATAACAAAAGGAAATCCATAGAAAACAGTGGCTTGGTTTATGGGATTTTTTCAGAACAGATTAATTTGCTTTCAATGCATTACTATGGGAAATTCAGTTAAAGTAATTTTCGCTGTAAGAAACGTCCCGGAGGACGCATTAATTACGTTAGCTGAGGCACCACTGTATTACCAAGCGAAGTATTCCCCATCTTAGAACTGTGCAACTCTCTTCACTGTTTTCACTTTAATTAGTATTTGTTGGGATATTCATTCTTTTTCTCCTTGTACTCTCAGGAAAGGATAAGGAGTCCAAACCTCCTTCCCAGATCTAATTGGTCTTCACAATTGCACACATTAATGCTCTGGAGTCATTATGTCCTCTTTTTCTGTGTGTGCTTAAAACCATGCAATTTCACAACTACCCAACATTAGTCTGTCTGTCTCATTTATTCATTTGATACATCAGGTGAGCCCCCCCATCTTTCTAACAGTCATCTAATCCATCTGTACTTGCTGTTTTGTTTGTTTTCCAAAGCAAAAGAGTAGAGACATTTTATACAAATTAAAGAGAAAAAATGAATAAGATAATTAAGATCTTTTTTGTCTTGTTCTCATCTTCAGGTGAGGTATCTTGGAGGTTGTGAAATCTTTCCAGTTTTTGTATTGAGAATGGAAAATTAAAATTTCTGGTACATGAAGAGCCCTCTGGATAAGATCAAAAGGCATCCTCATCTGGCATCCTGTTTCCCATACTGGCTCAACCAAATGCTTACAAGGAAGCCCACATGCAGAGCATGAAAGCATTAATTCATCCCTCACCCTTGGTTCCTTCAAAATGATATTTAGGCAAACACTACCTTTGTTTCAGGGACTGCGGTGGCTTGGTGGTTAAGATGTTTTATTTGATGACTGGAAGGTCGGCAGGTCAGCAGTTCAAGACCTGAGTGCTGCATAATGGAGTGAGCTCCTGTCTCAGCTCCTGCCAACCTAGCAGTTTGAAAGCAATAAATTGCAAGTAGATAAATAGGGACCACTTCAGTGGGAAGGTAAAACAGTGTTCCGTACACTCTGGTGTTTAGTCATGCCTGCCACATGTCCACAGAAACATCTGCAAACACAGCCCTCTTTGGCTATAAACAGAGATGAGCACTGGCCCCTAGAGTCAAATACGACTGGTTTTCAAGCAAGGGCGACCTTTACCCTTACCTACCTCTCTCAGGTAGAGGTATCAGAATTAAGAGCTGCTCATAGCAACTTTTGTTTCATCTCGCTTTCAACTCAAGTAATATGCAAATCATTTTATTTTTCATTCTGAGGAATCAGAACTGGTTGCTCAGCGTCATCTCCTAAAACAGTATCCCATCAATCAATCCATAATCCTTAAAGTGGGCTTTCTTGGATGGATTTTATCCACAGACAAGCTGTGATTGTAGCTACAAAACATTTAAATGTCACTTGGACTTGATGCATATTGGCATAGAGAGTCTCTCCACAACTTTGTTTTCAACATTAGTTAAATAGTATGAGCAAGTGCATGCAAAATGTTGGCTGGAGAGCTAAATTTGATTGTCTCTACAAATCCTTTTGTTAGCGTAAGGCTTACTGGCAAACAGAATGAAGGTAATTATGGAGTTGCTGCTGAATTCTACCACCATTCCTTTGCTTCCCACTTGGTAGAAGACTTTCATAATTCAAACCAGAAACAGGTTCTTGCTACAATCAAAGTTTGCAGTCATGAAATGCACAGATGCTCATGAATGGACCTTTAGTACTTTTCTAGAACCACATCTCTCCCAAGGGGAAAAAATCCTTATTTGGAAGGAAAAAAGGGCACAGGAGACAGGATCAGATTAAAACCTCAGTAACGTGGACAACATTCCTTCAAGGACTACCAAAATCTAGACATAACTATTCATGAGTAGACCCTCCCACCCCCACGCCTACAAAAAGCTTTATCACACTGAAAGCCATAAGGTAAAGATCGCCCTTGTTCAAAAGCCAGTCATATCTGACTCTAGGGTTCATTGTTCATCTCTGTTTATAGCCAAAGAGCCAGTGCAGTCTGTGTCTGCAGATGTTTCTGTCGACATGTGGCAGGCATGATTAGACACTGGAGTGCATGGAACACTGTTTACCTTCCCACTGAAGTAGTACCTATTTATCTACTTGCATTTTTTATTTTTTGCCTTTGAACTTAAAGGTTCACAGGAGCTGGGACAGAGATGGGTGCTCACTCGGACGTACAGCATTCAGGACTTGAACTGCTGACCTGCCGACCTTCCAGTCATCAAGTTCAGCATCTTAGCCACTAAGCCACCAAAGTCCCCAAGAGCCATAGCTCAGGTCTATTAAAGCAGTTGCTACGCATCCATAGTGGACTGAGGGTATCTGCAGCCCTACTCCAGTATCTATGCATATCTTCACTTGGTTTATAGCATTTATAGCTGTTCTCCTACCACTGCCACATCCACGTCCAAACTGCTATTTTTAGAACATTTGTATTCTACTGCATTTCTTTATGTTTAACTAAGGAAATACCTTATGACAATGATTAGAATGCTTTGATATTAGTATCCTTCATAGAAGGCAACAGGCAGGAAGTTACCAACATCAATTAAATTCAGACATAATGGCAACTTTAAGCATACTGTGAAAAACATAGAGCTGTGATCTATGAGATAGATAGCAGGAAGGGTCTCAGACTGTACAAACAGTAGCCGTTGTGTTAGACAATGAGTTTATAATGCATTCATGAGATGGTTATCGAGAAAAGCAAATTGCTTTTGTATTTTATAAGATATGTTATCCAGAGTGTTTAAAATATCCAGGAGGAGTTGGTTTGGAGGGGTCTAGCTAAAGAACATCACTGACGCAGATACTATCTGGACATTTAAATCTTCACCAGGGAATATTTGCTCTGTTGGTTCATGATCTTTTCAGTGGTAGCACCACATTTGTAGAAAGCCCTTGAAATAGTTGATCTTACCTGGGTCAGCTGCAAGCTGGAGGGGGTCTCAGCTAGTATGTAAGTTAATGAAGTGTAATGTTGAGATGTTGGACTAACAAATTGTAGACTTGGGTTCAAATCGCTGCACAGGCATATATATTCATGAACCTTGGAGGACTCTGAAGAAGCTGAGGGTTGGAGTGCCTAAATGTAAGACCAACATGCTCAAGTGGGGACTGCTGGCAGACAACAGCACACTGTGTGAATGTGGAGAGATTCAGAATCCAGCTCATTTACTAGTCTGCCGATTACTGCCAGAAACATACAACAATGAAGACTTAAACTTGGCCAATGACAAAGCCAAGAAAGTGGCTTAATTTTGACGAAAGAAGAATTGAGTAAGTGACCTTAACAGGGCTTTCAAAGTAAGTGAACTATTTAAGGGGTGGCTTTACCAGTTCCACACCCCTAGTGAGTTTCCATGGCTGAGCAGGAATTCAAACCCAAGCTTCCTAGTCCATCGGAGTTTGATTGAAAAACAAATACATTTCAACCCGTACCTATATTTTCCCCCAAAGAAAGCTCTGAAGGAGTTGTAAAGCATCATAGGATTCTAAGGTTGAAAGATCATCCCTTCCATCCCTTTCCAGAGTCATTTTAGGGCAATGTACACCTCTACCATAAAGTCCTAAAACTACGAACGCATATCATGACCAAAGAGAAGTCCTCATATTCAGCCATGCATGGGTTATGATCTATTTTTTTATCTCTTTGGTGTTCAGGGAAGCAAGACGATAGAAGCAGCCGTAGCCTGGCTTAACACATCTTTATTGCACGAAGTACAGTACGAACACGAGGTAATGGTGGCAATACAACTCTTTTTATACAGTCACTATACATTTGAATCTGGTTGCATGGTAGCCTATTGGCTACTGTCGGCGTGACGTCATCCGGAGTCCAGGTTCGAGAGCATCTATGGATGTGTAGCAACTGCTTCTTGTCCAGGTGTGTCCGTGGCGGGAAGGTTTCCCGCGGCTGTGCATGATTGGGGAATTTGTACCATGTGAGTTGAATGCTCACGACTCCCATCTTTGGTAGTAAGCTCGCATTCCAATAGCAGCTGAATACAATGTATCTTTACAAATGGCTTAAGGATACATTTCCTGTAGAACCGGTTACATTTACTTAAAGGCACAGCGTAGCAGTTACATACCATATTATTCCATACACAACATCCCTCCCCCCTAGGATGGGACGAAGTCCCTCAACCAATGTGGTTCCCCACATGTGTGTTTGGGGCGTGCAGCTGCTGTGCTTGGCTCGGGGGCCCTTGTGCTTCTCTGCTCTCTTGGTTCTTGCCCTGCAATAGGAGGGATGAACTCGTTAGCGGTTTGCCGTGGTTGTGCCGCCCCAGACCGAAAGCGTGGGGAACTGGGGTTTCGCGTTTTCCGGCCCAGACTGAGGGGCCCTTGACTGGAAATGTGGGATAGGGTGAACTCTAATGTCGAGAAACCGGGGGCTACTGGGACTAACGAAAAACTCTGCTCTTCGCTCGGACAGGTGGGGGAACACTCCGGAAAATCCCTCCGGTTCTGAAACTCAAAATCAAACTCTTCCTTCCCGACAAATTCGTCCCTCTCTTCCAAAGTATCCCTGGTGTCCAAAGGGTATGGGCTTGTATCAACCCCCTCCCCCCTAGGTGGGGATCGCTGATCCGCATTTGTACCCGAAGGGTACCCTGTGTCTCCCCCTTGGGATAAGCAGGTGGGGGAGGACCCTAACGCTGAATACTGTGGCTGGATGTCTGTGTCCTGCCTATTGGTAACCCTACGCCGGAGTTGATAGGTGTGCCTTCTCCAGAGTAGACCTGCGCTGGTCTCCACACAGTACGAAACTGGCCCCGTTTGCTCAATGACTACTCCCGGGACCCAGGCTGGTCCTGCGGCCACGTAATTCCTGCAATATACAGGCTCTCCAATTCCGAAACTTTTGGTATTACGTATCTCTATGTTCCTCCCTTTATCCTCCACCCTTGTGGGATCCAACCTAGTTAGCAGCGTTACAGGCTTCCTGCACATGAGGAACTCTGCAGGTGAGAGCCCTGACGAGAGTGGCGTCACCCTATAGCACAGCAGGAACTGGCACAACTGTAGGTTCAGGTCCCCAGGGCCCATGCGCCACGATGCCTCTTTTGTAGTTCGCACCTGGCGTTCTATCTGGCCATTTGTTGCGGGGTGGAAAGGGGCAGAGGTGATGTGCCTAATGGCATTTTTCTCAATAAATGCCTGGAATTCAGCAGATGTGAAGATACTGGCGTTGTCGCTCACAAGCACGTCTGGTATCCCGAAACAACTAAACACCTTGCACAATTGCTTTACGGTTGCGGCTGACGAGGTGTTGGACATCGGAATTACCTCCAACCACTTGGAGTACACATCTACTATTAGCAGGAAAAGGGTGCCCCTGAAAGGATCCGCAAAATCTATGTGTACCCGGGACCACGGTCCTCTGGCTCTGTCCCATTCTCTGTGGGGAAGTCGGGACTCTTCGGGTCTAGAACTCTGGCAACTCTCGCAAGTGCCGACCATGTGCTCTATGTTAGCATCCATTTGGGGCCACCAGAAGTAGCTTCTGGCCAACGCTTTAGAGCGTACGATCCCAGGGTGGCTGACGTGCAGTAGCTTGAGCACTCTCAATCTCAGTGACTCGGGAATGACCACCCGCTGACCCCATAGGAGGCAGTCCCTTTCAATGGAAAGCTCATCCCTTTTTCTAACATAAGCCATGAATTCCTCCCCGGGGGAAGTCGTTGGCCACCCTTTCTGAACCCAGGAGCTCACTAGGCAAAGGGTCTTGTCCTTCACTGTGGCTTTGGCGAGGTCTGCGGGAACTATCGGGGGTGAGTCGAGGGCTTCGATCAGAAGCACTTGATGATCTCGCTCTATCTTGCACTCAGGGTCTCCTAACTGTGGCAGGGGCGACCTGGAAAGAGCATCTGCATGGCTAATATCTTTCCCCAGGCGGTGGACCAGCGTGTGCTGGTATGCATTGAGAAAGATAGCCCATCGGAGCATACTGGGGGACAGAAACTGTGGTGTGGGCTTGCCTGTGGTGAAAATGCCTAGTAGGGGTTTGTGGTCAGTCACAACGGTGAACGGTCGACCATACAGGAAGTCGTGGAATTTCTTTGTTCCAGCGACTATGGCAAGAGCCTCCCTGTCTGTTTGCACCTAGTTGCGCTCCGCCTGTGAAAGTGACCTGAAGTAGAACGCAACTGGGGCTTCTCGCCCATTGTCTAACAAGTGGCACAGCACCGCCCCCGCCCCCACCGGTGAGGCATCTCAGACTAGAACTGTGGGCTTTCTGGGGTCGAAGTGGGTCAGGACCGCTTCTGAAGATAGAAGCCGCTTTAATTCTTTAAACGCCTTTTCCTGACTGTCTCCCCACCGCCAAACCGCATTCTTCTTAAGTAACTTATGAAGTGGCTCTGCAACTGACGCCTTCCTTGGCAAGAAGGAATGATAGAAATTCAGGAGCCCAAGGAATGACTGCAATTCCAGTTTCGCGGTGGGGCGAGGGGAATTTTGGATAGCCGCAACCTTGGATTTGGAGGGCTTTACTCCATCGGGGGTTATTTTAAACCCAAGGAACTCAACCTCCCTTGCTAGGAACACACACTTGCTCTTTTTCAACCTCAACCCCGCTTTTTTGAAAATCGACAGAACCTTGTCCAACCTCTTGGCCAGTTCCGACACACTCCCCCCTGTGATCAGTATGTCATCAAAATATGGGAGAACCCCGGGGAGCCCCTTTAACAAATGTTCCATGAGGGACTGGAAAATCCCAGGGGCCGAATTTATGCTGAACTGCAGGCGCGTGACCTTAAAAGCCCCTTTGTGGGTTACAATTGTTTGCGCATCGGCGGCAGCTGGAGTTACGGTCAGCTGTTGGTACGCCTGCACTAAATCCAATTTAGCAAAAAACTTTCCCCCGTGCAACATGGCTAATAAGTGGCTAACAACTGGCACCGGGTATGCATTTGGGCGGATTGCCTTATTTATCGTACATTTATAATCTGCGCAAATCCTAACCTCGCCATTAGGTTTCAAAGCAGTCACAATAGGAGTTTCCCACTCCGCAGAGTCCACTGGAACCAAAATCCCCTGGCCCACCAGTTTGTCCAGTTCCGTCTCTATTTTGTCCTTGAGGGCGAATGGGACCCTCCTTGGCTTGAGCCGAATGGGCCGAATTTCTGGGTCCAGGTCAAATGAAACTGGGGGGCCCTTGAATTTCCCCGAGCCCCTTCTCGAAAACTGCCGGGTGTGCATTGCAAACGTCCAGGATGGCTTCGGACCCGATGGCATGGATACCCTCTATTGAAATTCCCAGGGGCTGGAACCACTGTGTTCCCAGGAGACAGCAACCCCCCTCTTTCAGGACTACTAAGGGCAGCTTCTCCCTGTGGTGTTTGAATTTCACCTTGAATTCCCCCACCCCCAACACTGGGATCCCGACCCCTTGAACATCCCGCAATTGGGTCTTTAGGGCCTTGAGCTTGGGTCGCTCATTGGGGGGAATACGCAGGAACTCCCGCTGGGATATAATGGAGTAGGAAGACCCCGAGTCTATTTCCATCCTAACTGGGACCCCTTGCAACAGTACCTCAACAAAATAACGGGGATGTCCCAAGGACACGCTGTGGACAGCCGTGCTGCTGTCGCCGCAAACCCGCCGGTACACTCGATGAACTTCTGGGTCGCTGTCATTGGAGACTCTGCCGACGCCGTCCGGCGGCACGTTCTGCTGGGCCCTTGTATTCTCCTCGCCGTCGTCTGCATACTTTGGCGATGTGGCCCCTCCGTCCGCAGCTGTGGCACTCGGCCTTCCAGAACGGGCACTTGCGTTGGTCATGGGACGCCCCGCAGCCATCACAACGGCGACTCTCCTTGCCACGCTTCTCAGTCGCCACCTTCCACACCTTTTGGATGCCCTCATCCTCACTGACTTCCGAGGAGGAGGAGGAGAATGATGCTGGGGATCGATGGTCCTGCCAGGCCGCCTGTACTGGAGTCGATGCCCTGTCGGTTGGTGGGGCCCTTGCCTTGAACAGCTTGACTCCAGCCCCTGTAGCTTCGGCCACCTGTGCTTCCTTTAGGACCTCTTGGAATGTCAGGTCGTGGCCACGGGTCATCAGCTTTCGTTGGGTCTCCTCGTCCCGCAGACCACAGAGCAAACGGTCCCTGAGGGCGGTTTCCAGTTCTGCCCACTCACATGGGATTGCTGCCACGCGGAGGGCCGCCTCAAAGTTGGCCACAGTCTCACCCGGGTGCTGGTCCTGTCTCCCGAAGGCAGCTCCGGCCGTGAAGATGGACACGGTCGGCTGGAAGTGCTCCCGCAACGCCTTCCTCGGTGCCACCTTCCTCGGTGCCACCAGTTTGGCCAGGAGCTTCACGGTGTAGTACCCCAACATCGTGATGAGCTGGGCGCGCTTTTTCCCCTCATCGGTGATCCCAGCTATCGCCAGCGTGCTGCGGGAATGCATTTCGAACCATTCCCATTGTTCCGGCTGGGTTACATCGAAGATTGGTTGCGTCTTGTTCCCGTGGGAAGCCATATCCCATCTTCGTCGCCAATTTGGTGTTCAGGGAAACAAGACAATAGAAGCAGCCGTAGCCTGGCTTAACACATCTTTATTGCACGAAGTACAGTACGAACACGAGGTAATGGTAGCAATACAACTCTTTTTATACAGTCACTATACATTTGAATCTGGTTGCATGGTAGCCTATTGGCTACTGTCTGCGAGATGTCATCTGGAGTCCCACCCTTCTTGTCCAGGTGTGTCCGTGGCGGGAAGGTTTCCCGCGGCTGTGCATGATTGGGGAATTTGTACCATGTGAGTTGAATGCTCGCTACTCCCATCTCTGGTAGTAAGCTCGCATTCCAATAGCAGCTGAATACAATGTATCTTTACAAATGGCTTAAGTATACATTTCCTGTAGAACCGGTTACATTTACTTAAAGGCACAGCGTAGCAGTTACATTCCATATTATTCCATACACAACAATCTCTAAGAAAGAAAATGTGAAATTGGGACATTAGGAACTGGCAATGGAGCATTTCAAGAGAGAGCAGTATGAAAGGTAAAACAGATTATTTGACTGGTTTAAAGTCTGGCAATGTATTTAATTGGAGCCAGGCTGTTATGAGTAAAATTCAAGCACAACACTAAACATAATGGCCACAAGTCATTCTGTTATACTTATAGCACACACACATCCTGAAGCTGCTACAGTTGCATCCTCCGGATATTGGCTTCTCTCTCTTATGCCAGATTAATGGGTCTGAATTTATAAAAAAATATAATACTTTTTTTTCTACCAAAGCACAAGATTCATTTCAAGCAAGCAAAATAGCAGTGACACAATTTCAGAGATGGAATAGATCTGAAATGTCAAGCAGTGGTTTTAATTTCCTGGCTGCTAAATGTATACATGCATCAATGAACTGAATAATTTACTCTCCGCAGAGTTGCCATGTTTTCTGCAGGATCTTCAAAATCATGACAAGTAGTTTCAGGTCTTGGTTTGCTCAAAGATTATTAAACAACCACGAAACATTGGAACTTGAAAGAATAAAATAATCCAGCATTTTCTGTGAGGTTTAAAAAACAACCCATAAATGGGAATTAGCTTTAGTCTGCAACCGCTGACCTCCAGTCTTTTCCTAAACATTGACAGCATTTTTGCCTATTCTGGAACTTGGTGCCTTCAAATTTTATACCTGCAGGCCAAATAAAACCTAATAATCCTGAATTTTATAATATAATTTGGAAGACGTCTTGAATCTCTCCCATAATAAAACATTGTTTATCTGTCTGTCTGTCTGTCTGTCTCTAGACAAGTTTTAAAATATTTTAAAATACAAGAGAAAAAGATCAGCAATGCCGAACTCAAAGATTCTTGCAAACTTTTTTTTTTAAATCAAACACTGTCAGATGTTAATCTTGTAGGAAAGTATTCTGATTCAAATCCTATACATCAGAAAGCAAATCCACCTACAACTCCCCATCCCCCACTGGACATAGTTTTGCTAATAGTATTTTGGCCTGTGTTCACTTTTCAGGACTGTTTTGTATGCTTACTTAAGACAAATGTGCAGAAAATGGCAAAGAAAATGATGGGGTGGGTGAGATTTTAATAGGGATGGTTTTAGATGATTTTATTATGGCTATTTTTATGTTTTTTTGTGTCTTTGCTTGTGAGCCGCCTGGAGTCGCTTCGGTGAGGGGGTGGTGATACAAATGTGACTAAAATAAAAATAAATAAAGGGACACATACTGTATATATCTTCAAAGGGACTTTAGTGGCTTAGTGATTTAGATGCTGAACTTGATGACTGGAAGGTCGGCAGGTAGAGATCCGAGTGCTGCATGGCAGAGTGAGCTCCCGTCTCTGTCCCAGCTTCTGCCAACCTAGCAGTTTGAAAGCAAGACATTGAAGGTAGATAAATAGGTACCACTTCGGTGGGAAGGTAAACAGTGTGTTCCGTGCACTCCGGTGTCTAGGCATGCCTGACACATGTCCATGGAAACATCTGCAGACGCAGACAGCACTGGCTCTTTGGCTATAAACAGATATGAGCACCGAACCCTAGAGTACTTTAGAGCCTATATATCTTTAAATGCTTCTTCTCTGCCCTCTAAGGCTTTAGGAGGAGATGGGAGAGTTTTCTGTCTCGCTCCATCTTCAGAAGTCCCAGCTTAGACTTCCATTTGCTCTTGTTGCTAACAGCTGATGGGCAAGTGGTAGGTTGGCTACCAAAAAGAAGGATGAAATTGGATACTCATTTATGTAAAATTGCATATACATAATCCCAGTTTGAAATGGGAATGGAATGGATGTTCCATTTTTAAGCCACTCATGACATGGACACTCTTTGCAGATCATCTGCCCTGTCTTCACATCTCTGAGAGAAGTGCATAGTGGCTCCAGCAACAGGGCTGGATCACACACCTTTTTCATCAGTGGACATGTGGTAGTCATGCCTAGACACCGGAGTACGTGGAACACTTTTTACCTTCCCACTGAAGTGGCCCATATTTATCTACAGTAAAACCTCACATAAAGAGCGCCTCGCTTAGAGACTAACTCGCTGAAAGAGCAGAATTTTCTCTGAATGGTCACCCTTACTTAACAACTATAACCAACCCAAAACTTGCTTAACAACTAAATCTGGATTCGCAATCCCCCCCGCCACCGCCGCCAGAAATCACAACTGGTCACTTGCAATGGCAGCAGCGGGGCTGTTTCCAAGTGTTTTGCTTAAAGAGCAATTCGTTTAAAGAACAATCCCATGGAACACATGATGCTCTTTAAGTGAGGTACTACTGAGCTTGCAAAGTCTTGCTTTTGAATTGCTAGTTTGGAAGGAGATGGAAGCTCACTCCATCATGCAGCACTTGGGTCTCAAACTACTGACCTACCAACCATCCTGTCATCAAGTTCAGTGTCTTAACTACTAAGCCACCGCAGTCCCTTCTCTCTGTGCGCACACATATAGTGGCTCATTGGCTTCTGTTTTTTCCTCTGTTTTTTCCTCTTTTCTAGAAAGAATCTTGCATATAATTAACAAATATGACACAGGTGATCTACGACAGGTCAGCCTTAACATTAGGCAGAGAGCAATAGTTTCCACAGGCAGCATTTGTTTGGAAGAAGAATTGGCAGCAATGTCTTGAGTAGAGTAGAGTGAGTCATATGGCTGGCCATGCACTACGTTGTCCCTTGGTTGTGATGGAGAATATTCCAACAGCACTTGGCTTTTCTCTATGAAAATGGACAGATTGCCATCTTGTTCTTTTTTTTCCAGTGCAGGGCAATATCTTGCAAGTCTTCCGTCAAATGTGATACAGATCTCCTGCAAGCTACTTTTTTAAAATGAAAATACAAATAGGCATTGCAAGGCATCCATGTTCTTTATGACATTGCCTGGGATGATCTGTCTTCCCAATGTGCAAAAGTAATGCAAACCTACACACATCTACTCAGATGAATGCGCAATTTGGTACATTGGATTTAATCGCAGGCACCTGACTGTGACCTTATTAAAACTATTGGGCTGAGATATGCAGGTGAAGTTATACTTACAAATAAGTCGTCATAAGAAGAGAACATTGCTTAACTGTAGAAAGTTTAAACATCACAGCAGGAGCTTTTCACCTCCCATGTCTTGCATGTCAGCTGGCTTTGTTTTCTGATGGGGCTTCAGGGGTAAACACTACATTGTATATGACGGTGTATTAGCAGGTCTCAATTCTGCAGACTTGAAAGCCTACCTAAATGACTTGGTCTACCTAATTGCCGCAATGTTTGTCTTGCATCTATCTAGTAACCCAGGGATTCTCAACCTGAGGCCCATGGGCCACATGCGACCCATGGCACCATTTCACCACCTCCACCACAACAGGAAGTACCATGTGGTAGAGAAAGGGCAAAATGGCCATCCAGCCCCCAAAGCTGTCTGAGGGAGCATGACCGGGCCTCTGGCTTAAAAAGATTGAGAACTCCTGGACTAATCATTTGTGATTTATGGATTCCACGAGCGCAATTGACACAGCGCGGCGGCTGGCAGAGGCCACTCCGGTCGAGAAGGCTCCTGGTCCATGGGCTCTGCGGGCCCAGAAATTGGGGGAGCGGATTAATAGTAATAATCATAAGGGTTGATTCACCCACATATGACCTGACCAGCGATTCCGCTGAGAGAAGCAGATCGCTAACCTCCGTTACGTATTAAGCAATTACTGACTCACTCACAGTTAAGCCTAATCCCTGGTGCAAATAGTGGCCATATTTACTCTGATGTAAACCCCGAACAATGGTTTTCCCCTGTCAGTGTTTGCCCGAGTTAATTAACTTCCCCAAGAGAGATTTCCCATTAACCCGAGTAAATGGGTGATGTGATTTTCTGTCAGATGACGATTCTATCCCTCATTGCCTTCTGATCTATATATGATGATGCCTTTTCCTCAATAAACCACTGATCTGATCTCGCTCCATCTTGCCTCGTATCGTTCCTTGATCAGTCTCCTCCGGGACCTCACGGCCGTCCAGCGGCCCCGATCCTACATCTGGTGACCCCGAGACGTGATCTTACCCGAGAGTAAGCGATCACATGGTCCGGTTCTACGCCAGAACCGCGTCCGATCAGCCCGGAGGACAGCGCGGCAGCCCGGTCGGTAAGCCAGCCGATCGGGAAGACGGCCCAAGCGGCGGGGCATTTTCAGAGAGGCATCCTACAGCTTGCTCCAACTTTCGCGGTGGCTTGCAGCAACGGAAAAACGCGTTCCGCTCAGGGTCGGCTGTGAACCCCTGACAGCGCAGAGGCCACCGAGGGCCCGTGGCAGCAGGCCACGCTCCGAGCTCTACCCAGAAATTCGTCACGCAAAACCTATTGCCTGAACTTCAGACGCGTCGACTCGTCCCGAGGAGGAAACTTCGGAGGACCCCGCAGGTAATATGGGGACTTGTCCTCAGCGGCAACGTCCGTCCGCTAGCCAAAGAATTCATGAGGAGGAATTCAAAATCCTGGCCAGGGTGTATCAGATAAGGTTTCACAGTGGAGAGCTAGCGAGACTTTTGGTGTACTTAAGGGAACACTGCCTGCTTTACCCAGAAGCAGGTACGCTAACCCTTCAGCTCTGGGATCAGATAGGAGACTGCATTCAGCAACCCCCGAAAGCTCCAGAGGGCATAATTCGCACATGGAGTAAGTGTAGGAAGCTCTTAGCGGAGGTAGATCCAGTCCGGGTAGAGGCTAAAGAACCCCCAGCGGCAGCAGAGCCATCGGCGCCCACGGCGCTCTATCCGTCATTACAGTTTAAGCAGAGTAGTGTAGGGAGCTTTCCCTCGGTGACAGCTGCAGACATCACCAATGGAATGCATGGAATGAGGAGCGCAGGCGCTTCTCTGACAGCTACAAGTTCCCAAACTAAGAGTGCCCTTCAGCGCACAGCTGAGGAAGAGATCAAGAAGGGGGAATTGCCAGCAGAAGAGCTAGCTGAGCTTAGTCAGATTTGTCCAATTCGCTTGGAAATGGATGCCCTCACAGGGCAGCAGCAGGTAGTTCATTCACCAGTCCCGTATAAGCTCCTCATGGCTATACGGAAGGCCATCACAGAGACAGGACTCCAGAGTCGCTTCACTAGGGGCACGCTTCAGCAAGTGTGCGAGAACACCATGTTCATCCCGCACGACTGGAAAGCCGTCATGCGTATGATGCTCAACCCCAGCCAGTATTTGTTATGGGACAGCGAGTTTCGCCTCGAGGCTCAGACAAGGGCTGCCAGGATGGGAGGCGCAGTACTTCCTGACCAGTTATATGGTTCAGGTGCCTTCGAATCCATCGATGCGCAGACCAACTTGCCACTCTCCAGATGTCAGCTGAGGCGGCCTTCAGGGCTTTCCTCAAAGTCCCAGCATCTGGCAAAGCGGCCAAAAATTACACCGCAGTCAAACAGGGCGCCCAGGAGTCCTACATGGACTTTGTCAATCGCTTAGAGGAAGCGATTAGTAGGCAGATCGATAACGAGCAAGCCCAACAAGAGCTCATGATGAAATTGGCTAAAGACAACGCCAATCTCGACTGCCGTAAGATCTTGCAGTCACTGGGTAATCGTCCCGACCTGACTCTCATGGACATGATTAGGGCTTGCGCCAACGTTGGCACAGACTCCTACAAAATGGGTCTGCTGGCAGCGGCGGTGCAAGGAGGCAGGAAACCCCGACCCAAGGGAGCATGCCACAATTGTGGCAAGGTCGGTCACTTCGCTAGGGAGTGCCGATCCAAGGGCGGCGGACAAAATTCCGGCCGTTCCAAGGCTCCAGCCACCCCGTGTCCGAAGTGTAAGAAAGGCTACCATTGGTCCAAATACTGTCCGAATTCGGGAAACCGGAACGCGGGCACGTCTCTGGCCCCGGTCCAAACAGACATCCCTTGCTCTGGGTGCGCCAGAGCTAGATTAGATTCCATTCACATTCCAGGCATTGCGAAGGCACAGGTCAGCCCCAAGGGTAACACAGGGCTAGAATTGACTTGCCAGGCGGACGTCACATGCGACTTGCCAGGCACAGTCTATCTGGTGGATTCCCAGTACATGGGACCCCTGCCCAAGGGCTTTATAGGTTTAGTTTTGCCTCGTAGTGTAGCAGGAGCACGCGGAATTCTTGTAATTCCGGGAGTCATTGACTCCAATTTTTCAGGCGTTCTCCAAGTTCAGCTTTGGACGCATCTACCCCAGACCATTCACAAAGGAGACACATTAGCGCAACTGATTATGGTTCCTTGTAACTCACCAGCAGATAGCCAGGGAAGGCTCAGGGACAGCTCAGAGTCCGGGTCAGAAGACCGCTCGAGCGCAAGGGAGGCAGTGCAAGGATACCAGGTCTTAGCGACAGTGGAGACCAACATTGAGTGGAAACAGCGACCAGTTATTGAGGTATTTTTGAATAAAAAATCATTCTCAGGGTTGCTAGATACCGGAGCTGACGTCAGCGTGGTCAGCCGAAGCCAGTGGCCACGGGAGTGGGCCATTGAGCCGGTCTCCGATGTGTGGGGGGTAGGCGGCATCCAAGAAGCGTTTAGAAGCCGGGAGTGGGTGGAAGTCACGATCCCAAAGGCTGACGGCACAGCGGTCATTCGGCCGCACATTCTGGACGTGCACATCAACCTTTGGGGGCGAGACATTTTACAGCAGTACGGTGCCACTCTCACCTTTGGGTAATGGCATTGCCACTTAAATGGCTCACCAGCACCCCAGTCTGGGTGGAACAGTGGCCGGCAGTGGGGGAGAAATTAATCGCCCTAAAGCAACTGGTTAAAGAACAGCTAGACGCAGGACATATAGAGCAGTCCACTAGTCCTTGGAATTCACCCATTTTTGTCATCAAGAAGAAGTCGGGGAAGTGGCGACTCCTCCACGATCTCAGAGAGATCAATAAATGTATACAGCCAATGGGTCCGCTTCAATGCGGCATCCCAAATCCAAATATGATTCCTGAGGGTTGGGAGATCCTAGTCGTAGACCTGGAGGATTGCTTTTACACCATTCCCTTAGACCCCAGGGACCAGGAAAGGTTCGCCTTTACGGTGCCGGTTGTGAACCACAGTGAGCCTACGCAGCATTACGCGTGGAAATTTTTGCCACAGGGGATGCTCAATTCGCCCACCCTGTGCCAAATTTATGTTCACAACGCACTGGCAAAGTTTCGAAACCTTCATCCCACAGCTTTAGTGTGCCATTTCATGGACGACATCTTGGTCGCAGCGCCGCAACTCGGCAGCGAAATGTTTACAGACCTCCAGGCCAGCCTGGGGTAGAAAGGGTTACTCATTGCCCCAGAGAAAGTGCAGAGAACCGAGCCCTTCTCATACTTGGGTCATCGGCTTCTCCGTTCTTTCGCAGCACCCGTTTTGCCCCAGATCAACTTAAAAGACTCAGTCACCTTGGTAGAATTGCAGCAAGTTTTAGGTAACATTAATTGGGCCAGACCGTATTTCAGATTGGATACGGATCTTTTAAAACCGCTCTTCTCGCTGCTAACGCTAGGCAAGCAGCCAGCAGACCGGATACAAATTCCTCGAGAAGCACGCTTGGCTCTCGAGAAAGTCAACCAAATTCTCAGCCAAAGGTGGGTGGACAGGATTGCTCAGGGGCCATATGCCCCGATCATGAACTTGTACATCATGCGGGCAGGATCCATGTTCACCGGAGCCCTAGGAGTGGACTCCGAGAAAGGAGCGAATATCGTGGAATGGGTGTACTTGCCGAACACCTCTTCCCGAAATATCGTTCCTCCCCAAGAGTTGGTCTCCGCGGTGGTTTACCGCGGAAGGCTGAGAGCTAGAGACATTTCAGGGCACGACTTAGCAAAAATCGTGGTCCCGTTCACCAAAAAGCAAATTCAACAGCTGATGCAGCTCGGTGACTCGCTTCCCATTGCCTTGGAAGGATTCACCGGATGCTTGGCATACCACTTGCCAAAGGACCCCAGACTCATCTCGCTTCAAACGCAGACAGTCACCTTGTATGAATTGATCTCGCTGGTTCCACTTCAGGGGGCCAGAACAGTTTTTACTGATGGGGGTCGCACATATGGCGTCTTAACGTGGCAGGAGGGCCAGGCTTGGCGCACGCTCCTAACTCTTCCACAGAAGTCCGCACAGCGGGCAGAGTTGGCAGCGGTGAACCTCGCCTTGCGCACCTTCACCAAAGAGCGCCTAAACATCATTACTGACAGTCAGTATGTTAGGAATCTGCTTCACAGTCTACCGGGAGCATACATCACTCCCGCGATAGACAAGAATTTGCTGAGTCTGTTCCTCACAGCTCAATTTCACTTGCGAAACCGCACGGAAGCGCTCTATATTGCCCACATCCGAAGTCACCAGGACCTACCGGGTCCAATCTCCGCGGGCAATAGCAGAGCGGACACCGCTGCAAAGGAAATTCAGCAACGGTCAGTGTTAGGTGTTTTCACTACTCCGATTCAGAGTCATGCATTCTTTCATCAGAATGACAAAGCGCTCGCCAGACAGTTTAACCTGCCACTTTCTCAAGCCCAAGGCATAGTTCGCTCTTGCCAGCATTGTACAGGGGCACCGGGGGGGGCCCTCGTGGGGGGTCAACCCACGAGGGACAGAGGCTAACCAGGTGTGGCAAATGGACGTCACACATGTTCCGCAGTTTGGCAGATGGCAGTATATGCACGTTTGCATTGATACCTTTTCACAATTCGTTTGGGCCACAGCGCAAAAAGGGGAGACTGCTTCCCACGTGGAGCAGCACCTCCTAGCCTGCTTCGCGGCAATGGGCAAACCTCGGCACGTGAAAACCGATAACGCCCCATCCTACAGTTCTAGGCAGTTGGCTAACTTCATGGCCACCTGGGACATCAAGCATACTTTTGGCGTTCCGTACAATCCGCAGGGGCAAGCGATTGTGGAACGAGTCAATCGGACGCTCAAGTCCTATATTGACAAACAAACAGAAAGGGGGGAGCCACCAGCCCTCCCCAAGTCACAGGGTCAGGCACAGCATTGTCTGAATAAGGTATTGTTCACGTACAATCACTTTAATGTTTTTTCCGATTGCACGCCGCAGGAGAAACACTTCCGCCGTTCGGAAGCTCTCCCGCGACCGCTGGTTCGTTACCGGGTGCCACCGGACCCTTCCTGGAGGGGCCCGGCTCCACTCGTAACCTGGGGAAGAGGGTATGCTGCAGTTATGTCTCCTACAGGTGTCGTTTGGATTCCAGCTCGGTGCGTTAAGCCTCACATGGAACCAAATGGCGTGGACCCAGACCGACCCGAGTCCGATCCCGGAGATGGAGGACCTCACCCTGACCGAGGGGACCCGGCGGGAGAGACAGCGGTCACAGATGACAGCGCCGAAGATCACCTGGGGGATGGTCAAGGCCCTTTGCCATGAGGCCCAGGATGCCATCCAACGTGAGGAGAGGGAGCCGACACCGGAGAACTTCGTGGTCGCAGTCTTTGCCCAGATTCATGCCAATTCCATGGCAGTCACCATCATCCTGATCCTCTCCCTATTTGCCGGGGGAGGCGTCCAGGCAGCCTCACTGAAGGCCAACGACTTGATGCCAGGCGGAGTGATTCAACAGGGTGAACCTTCACAACGAATCTGAATAACAAGTATTGCCGGTTGCAAAAAACAAACAAACTGATTTGTATACTTATTTGTCTGTACCTCTGTACCTAATGTGTATAAATTGATGCCATTAAGTCTCACTCTTATGTCTGACAAATCCATGAAAGCTATAAATACAGCAGTTAGTCTTTAAAATTCCACAATGTTTTTTGCCTTTTTGTTTTGTTTACTCTCTGATATGCTTGAAACACAGACTAACACGGCTGCCATTTCAAAAATTACCTAAATATTGTAGCCAGAAGACTAATGTGGTTCTACCTCTAGCTGTGACTTGTCTGTAATATTTGTAGTAAAGGTTTCCCTTGCTCGAAAGTTTGATGTTCAGGAATTGAAGAGAAGCAGCCAGCATAACAGGGCCAAACACAACTTTATTGTAAGCAAACTGAACATGAACAGCAATGGCGCAGCAGCGCCTTATATACAATATACAATGGATACATTCGGGCGGGTAGCAACCGGATTGGTTGGGAGAGAAGTGGGGTGATCATGGGGTGACCGGAGACTGGGGAGACTTCGCGCATCTTGTTAGAAAGGGCGGGAATGCAAGTCCCGCGATAACTTAGTACCATGAAGAAGACAAAATGAAGGATCACCCCGATCCTGCAATAATAATAAACTGTTTTAAGCACTATTAAAGTTACATACCCAACAGAAAGCCAGTCATATCTGACTCTAGGGTTCAGTGCTCATCTCTGTTTCAAAGCCGAAAAGCCAGCGATGTCTGTTTTCTCAGACGTTTCCGTGGCCGTGTGGCAGGCATGACTAGACACCGGAGTGCATGGAATGCTGTTACCTTCCCACCGAAGTGGTTCCTATTTATCTACTTGCAATTTCTTGCTTTCGAACTGCTAGGTTGGCAGGAGCTGGGACAAAGACGGGAGCTCATTTCGTCCTGCAGTACTCGGGAATCAAACTGCTGACCTTCAGCCTCCCAGTCAGCGTCTTAGCCACTTGAGCCACTACTGTGTTATCATTTATTTATAGTTTGACCCTGAGTTGACCCAAGCCCCCGAAACTCTCTTTGTCCATGAAAAAGATGGAACATTTCCCCCCTCCATCTAACATCAATTTTCCTTGTTTCAGAAGATACCACACAGCATTAATATGCTTTCTTTTTCCTAGCAGAGGAGTAAAATATAGTTCTTAGTAGCAGCTTTAAGCAGAAAATTGCTTTGTTGGATCGATGATTCATACTGGCTTCTGCAGATAAAAGAGAGAAGAGCATCTAGTAAAGTTTTGAGGCAGAGTATGAAATAAAACAATTATCTCAGATTGTGAATGAGCTTTTCAAATTACAAGATCACTGGATAGAGTGACCTGAGGGATAGGCAGTTTGCTTCCTCTCGTTTGCAGAACCATTTTCCATAATAAAGACGAAACAACCAAGGAAGGCGAACCCAGAACTCATAACTGTGATGGACAATGGATTATAATAATAGACCAAAATAGCATTCCAGAACAGAGACTCTTGCACACACTGCAGCATTATATATTATATATATTCTTCATCAATTCTTAATCCGCCATCAGACCAGAAAAAGAAATTGCCTTAAATTTGTCATCATGGTGTCAGGCAACGGTTAACTAACATAACAACCCTGAGGACTAACAGCCTTGCGAGCCAAAGTCTACAGGAAAGGGTGATGGTCCCCAAATGGGTTATATCCCACTTGAATCCATCTTGATGGAGGGCAGCAGCTTCATCCATCCCTGGCCTGGGATCGATGAGGATTTTGCATGTCAAAGGCGCTCAGGACCATAAAGTGACTCACGGAACTGGATCAGTGGTAAAGGTGTCATGCTGCAATCCAGAAGGCAGATAAAGGACCACTGCATTATATTCTCAGGACAGTCTTCATGGCTGATCGCCATGATGATCGCCTATATTCGGATTCTAATACAGCAGAAGAAGAAGTATCATCATGAGGACATATTGAAGGAGTCAAGGCAGTTTCATATTGTTGCTCTTCTCATTTATTCCCACATCTTGAAGGCTGTTCTTTTGAGATGAAGACTGAGGCAAAATGAGTCAAACTTTTTAGTTTTCTCTCCCTTCTTTGCAAAAATGTTGAGCTCTTCGTGTAAGTCTCCTACTTTAATTATAAATTTGTGCCCTGTTATTTATTTATTGCATTTTTAGATCACCTTTCTCCCGATGGGGGGATTCATTGCCTTGATATCTTCATGTCACTAACTCTGGTTAACCACTTAGCAATGTTTTATCATCCCATTCAGTAACTGGAATCCTGTAGCTGAGCTTACAGTAGTAAGTTTCACTAGAGTAGACATAGTCGATTCAGTGGAGATACGGTAAGTTGCAACTAAAGTAAGGCCACTGGAATAAATGGAAATTACAGTAAATTGACTCACTAAGTCAGTTTCATGTTTGCAGATTGATACGCAGTAGGCAGCAGTCAGGGGGCCAAACACATCTTTATTGGAGTGTAGTCAATCTGAACATGAGGTCAATGGTGGAGCAATGCTCCTTATATATGTAACAGGTAATGATTCAAACCTGGCATGAAGCCACATGATTGGGCAGTACAGGTAAACAGCCAGGTGACAATACTTGATTGGGTAATGAGTAAACAATAGCTACATCTACGGCGGAACGCAGTCCCGCGATATCTACACAAGAGGAGTATTCACAAGGGGGAAAAGGGAGGGGGGAAATGGAGGATCGCTAGATCCAATTTCATTCACATTTCACTTGGTTACATGTTTGCTTTCAATCACAGTTCACTTCAGTTACATACACATCATCTCTCTCCCCTAGGATGGAACGAAGTGCCTCAACCATTGTGGTGGCCTGCATGTTCGTTTGGGCCGCACAGCTGCTTGGCTTTACTCGGAGGAACTGGGGGGGGTTGGGTTCCGCAGACTCTCGTTCTGCAGTGGGAAGGCGAGTAGCGTTAGTGGCATGTCAGGAGCACTGGCCCGTTTCAGAAAAGGAACCCGGGAGGGGATAATTCCAATCAAAACCCTGTTTTGTTTCAGCTGGAGCAGGGGATTGCTCTAAATCAAAACCTGGAAGGGATGGAGAATAACTTAAAGAAAATTCCCGCCTGTTACTCTGAGCAGGGGGCGACACAACAGAAAATTGCCTCGTTTGTTTGGGAGTAGAGGTAGACTCAAATACCAGAGGATGGGGAGTTACTGGGAAGAAATCAAAGCCCCGCTTCTCTCTTGGATGAGTGGGGGAACACTCTGCAATCTCCCCCTGGTCCTGTAACTCAATATCTAAACTGTCGGGGTCTGGGCTTTCATACTCTTCCCAGTCTGTTTGCATAGGATGGATGAGACAGAATTCAGATTCCCTTGGTGGGCTGTCTGCCATGTCTCCCCCTTGGGATAAGCGGGTGGGAGAGGACCCTAACGTTGAATTGCTCAGACCTTCATCTCCCTGAAACTCCATGACCCGACGCCTGAGCTGGTCGGCGTGCTGCCGCCACAGTAGCCCCGTACTTGTCTCTACTTGGTAGGACACTGGTCCTGTTTGCTCGACCACAACCCCTGGGACCCATGTTGGGCCAGCAGCTGCATAATTCCTGCAATGTACTGGGTCCCCAGCGGCAAATACCTTTGTGTGCACAATTTCCACATTCCTCCCCTTATCCTCCACCCTGGTCAGATCCAGCCAGTCGAAAAGCGAGACCGGTCTCCTGCGCATCAAGAGTTCGGCTGGTGATAGCCCAGATGCCAGGGGGGGTACCCTAAAGCAAAGGAGGAACTGGCACAATTGCAACTCGATGGAACAATTGGAATTCGATGGAAGTGAATGTACTGGCATTGTCGGAGACAAGCACATCAGGGAAACCAAAACAACTGAATAGCCTCCTGAATAGTCATCCCTTCATCCTCCGCAATTGCTTAATAGTTGCGGCTGAGGAGGTGTTGGGCATTGGAATAACCTCCAACCATTTTGAAAAGGAGTCGACCACTAGCAAAAAGAGTGTGCCCCTGAATGGACCAGCAAAGTCGATGTGTAATCATGACCATGGTCCACAGGCTTTGTCCCATTCTCTGGAAGGAAGTTGGGACTCTTCGGATCGAGAACTCTGGCAACTCTCGCAAGTGCCCACCAACTGCTCAATATCTGCATCTATCTGGGGCCACCAGAAATAGCTCCTGGCCAAAGCCTTTGAGCGCATGATTCCTGGGTGGCTGATGTGTAGCAGTCTGAGTACCTTTGAATGCAATACCTCAGGAATGACCACCCTCTGGCCCCACAGGAGGCAGCCCCTCTCTATCGAAAGCTCAAACCTCTTTCGGAAGTATGCTTTGAACTCCTCGGCTGGAGGAGTCGTGGGCCACCCCTTCTTTACCCATAAAACAAACAGGGACAGAACCTTGTCCTTAGCCGTAGCCTTCGCGAGATCTGTGGGCACAATTGGGGGTGAGTCGAGGGATTCGATCAGCAATACCTGGTGATCCTGCTCAACCTCGCACTCGGGTTCCCCTAACTCAGGTAAGGGAGACCGGGAAAGCGCATCAGCGTGGCTGATCTCCTTGCCCGGGCAGCTGATGGAGCTCACGTGGCTCCAATTCAACCAATGAGCAACTAACGTGGGAAACCTTCCCGTCACAAGTGAAACTATGTCAGATATGCATTACGTCAGGAAGACATCACCAATACCGTAACCAATAGGCGCCTTCGGGCGAGATTCAAATGTATCAGGTACCATATATAAAGAGGCAAGGCTCCACCATTGCCTCATGCACAGATTGACCGGCTCATGTGCAATCAATATGCCTACATCAAATTGGCGATGAGGATGGGATTATGGCATCCCACAGGGTCACCATCTCTCCATTCGATATCTCCCAGCCGGAGTCATGGGACCTCTACGAGGAGCAGTTTCTCTACGCGATGGACACGGAAAAGATAGAGGGCGAAGCGCAAAGGCGAGCCTGCCTACTGGCCCAGTGTTGGTTGCCAACCCTGGAGCTGACAAGGAACCTCCTGATGCCAAGGGTACTCAAATGGTACCACTGGCCGAAATCCTCGCTGCCCTGCAGGCACATTTTCGCCCAAAAGTATCCGTGTTCCCTGAAAGGTTGGCGTTCAACTGGCGAGACCAACGGCCTGGAGAAACTGTGGCAGAATACGTAGCCATGCTGAGGCTGGCAGTCGTTCCATGTTGATGGGGAGCCTTCCTGGCCGAGGCCTTGCGAGACTGTCTCCTACTCAGCCTGCAGGACAAAGAGGCTCAGCGGAAATTGTTAGCCCCAGATGAGGACATTACATTCGAGCAGGTCTTGCGGGCTGCGCAAGCTGCTGAGGCAGTAAAGGATGGGGTACGGGCATGCAGTACGAGGTCCACAGCCCCGGGAAACTCGGCATCTGCGGTGCAAGCCCACCGCTGTTTGTCACCATGTGCATGAGAGTCGAGAACTGTAGCAGCCACCGCGACGTCCTCTTCCAGCTCCAGCGAGAGCGAACCAGAGGTACAGAAAGTGAGTAAAAGGCTATCCGAAAGGAGAGACACCACCGAAGCAGGCCAGCGCTGTGAGGGGTGCGGGGGCTCACACGACCGGAAGAAATTCCCATTCAAGAAGGCAGAGTGCCACAACTGCGGACGGTTGGGGCACATAGCAAAGGTGTGCAGGCAACGCAGAAGTCGAGAACCTGACCGGACAAGCCGCTACGGCCAAAAAGACGAGGCCATCGGAAAGGGGCACACAGGTGAGACATGTTTCGGACCGACACACCCGGTTTTTTGTGAAGGTACTGTTGCAGGCTGTTCAGGTGAAGATGGAGGTGGATTCAGGGACTGCCTATTTCATAGTCTCGCAGATGGAGTTCCTGCGAATACCCCCTAGGGACCGCCCCAAACTGAGAGCCCTCAGGATGAACTTGTGGGACGTTCAAGGTAACTACATTCCAATCCTTGGGGTGGGAGATTTCACCGTCCGTTTCAAAAACTTCATGAGGAAGCTGCCCCTGTTCTTAAGGGGGGGTCCATTTCTCTTCTAGGGACTCAGTGGTTCGAACCACTGGGCATTGCATTGACTGACATCAATGCCGTCCGGACTGACCCCATTCAGGATGTGTGCAACGCACACCCCGCTGTTTTTGAAAAAGGACTTGGGAAGTACAGGGGGCCTCCAGTGGACTTTGATATAGACCCTTCCGTTCGCCCCGTATGGCTCAAGCCACGAAGAGTGCCTTTTGCACTGAAGGACAAAATCAAAGCAGAACTGGACAAACTGGTGGGTCAGGGGATTTTGGTTCTGGTGGACTCTGCAGAGTGGGAAACACCGATTGTGACTGCCATGAAATCTAACGGGGAGGTTGGGATTTGTGCTGATTACAAGTGTACTATCAATAACGCCATTCGCCCCAATGCCTACCTGGTGCCGGTAGTTAGCCACTTGCTAGCCAAGTTACACGGGGTAAATGCTTTGCGAACCTAGACTTAGCTCAGGCTTACCAACAGTTAACGGTTACACCTATGGCAGCAGCTGCCCAGACAATAGTTACGCACAAGGGTGCGTTTAAGATGACACGCCTCCAGTTCGGTGTGAACTCAGCCCCCGGGATATTTCAGGTGTTTGTAGAAAGCCTGCTTAAGGGTCTCCCCGGGGTCCTGCCATATTTTGACGATGTGTTGATAACAGCTGGGGATGAGTCAGAGCTAGCTCAGAGGCTTGATGGGGTACTATCCGTTTTTGAGAGGGCTGGGCTACACCTGAGAAGGGACAAATGTGTGTTCTACGCAAACGAGGTTGAGTTTCTGGGGTTTCGAATCACCCCGGATGGGGTAAAACTATTGAAATCCAAGGTTGCGGCAGTACAGGATGCCCCCAGACCAGCCGCCAAACCAGACCTGCAGTCGTTCTTAGGGCTCCTGAACTTCTACCACTCCTTCCTCCCACGGAAGGCATCCATGGCGGAGCGGCTTCACCGCCTGCTGAAGAAGGATGCAGTCTGGTGGGGGGGAGGGTCAGGAGCGAGCATTCAATGACTTAAAGCGGCTCCTCTTGTTTGAGGCGATATTAACTCATTTTGACCCCAGGAAGCCCGTAGTACTTGTGTGTGATGCCTCTCCGGTGGTGGTGGTGGTGGGGTTTCGGGGCTGTCCTCTGCCATGTGCTCGAGAATGGGAGGGAGGCACCGATTGTGTTCTACTTGAGATCCCTCTCGAAAGCGGAGCGCAACTATGCCCAGACAGACAGGGAGGCCCTCGCGATCATTGCAGGGACAAAGAAATTCCATGACTTCTTGTATGGGAGGGAGTTCACTATTGTCACAGACCACAAGCCCCTCCTGGGAATTTTTGTCACGGCCAAGCCCACTCCCCAGATCCTGTCCCCACGAATGCTACGATGGGTGATTTTCTTAAATGCGTACCAGTTCACGCTGGTGCACCGCCCAGGGAAAGACATCGCTCATGCAGATGTGCTTTCCAGGTCCTCCCTTCCGGAGTTGGGAGCACCCGAGTGCGAGGTCGAGCAAGATCACCAGGTGCTGCTCATCGAATCTCTCGATTCCCCCCCCCCTCCATCATGCCTGCTGACATTGCCAAGGCAACCACCAAAGACAAGGTTCTGTCCCAGGCATGGGTAAAGAAGGGCTGGCCTGCAACGTCCCCATCCAAGGAACTTGCATTTTTCAGGAAACGTTTCGAGCTTTTGCTTGAGAGATGATGCCTCCTCTGGGGACAGAAGGTGGTAATTCCTGAGGTTTTTTGAGCCAAGGTGCTCCACATGAGCCACCCGGGGATTGTGAAGTTGAAAGCTCTGGCAAGGAGCTATTTCTGGTGGCCCAACATAGATAGGGACATAGAGCAGTTGGTGGGTGCGTGTGAGAGTTGCCAACACTCACGGTCTGAGGAGCACAGATTACCCACCAGGGAGTGGGACACAGCCCGCGGACCATGGTCAAGGGTCCACGTGGATTTTGCGGGGCCCTTCCAGGGTACGATGTTCCTGTTAGTGGTTGATGCGTTCTTGAAATGGCTGGAGGTCATTCCACTGCAAAACACATCCTCCGCTGTTACAGTCAAACACCTGAGAAGGGTGTTCACGTGTTTTGGCCTGCCCGATGTATTAATTTCAGATAACGCAACCACATTCACATCTGCTGAATTCCAGGCATTCCTCGAATGGAATACGATCAGGCATGTGACCTCCGCTCCATTTCACCCTGCCACAAACAGCCAAGTAGAGCCCCTGGTCCACACTACAAAGAAGGCGTTATGGAGGATGGTTCCGGGGGATCTGGAGCTACAGCTCTGCAAATTCCTCCTGCGCTATAGGGTTACTCTGCTTGTGTCGGGGCAATCCCCATGGAGATTCTGATGCGAAGAAGACCCACAACATTGTTTGTCCACTTGGATCCTTCCAGGGTGGAGGGTAGAGGCACAAATGTGGCGGTAAATCAAAGGAAAGTGTTTGTGGCAGGCGACCCAGTGTACTGCAGAAATTACGTGGGTTCAGGACCAGCGTGGGTACCCGGGGAGGTGGTGGAACAAACCGGGCCCGTATCGTACCTAGTAAAGACAGGGTCAGGGTTGTTGTGGTGGAGGCACGCCAATCAGCTTAGGAGAAGAGTCACGGAAGCCATGGGGGAAAGTGGGTATTTTGACAAGTCAGTGTTAGGGTTGCCCCCCACCCGCGTAACCCAAGGGGGGAATACAGGACTCAGTTTAACAGGCAGCATAAACCCACAGGAGACCATCACCCATCCCGGAGATGAACAACCCCAGTTTGATTTTTTGTTACCGGATGAGGGGAGTTGTTGTGAGTGTTCCCCCACTCGTCCCAGTGAGCAGCAGGGTTTTGAGTTGTCCTAGAGGTCCCCCCATCCTCCCCAATACAGAGATACCCTATCCCTGCCCTTGCCGGGGTTCGATGGGACACTTCAGTTTTCCCGGGGGGAAGGTTCGGGCACAACAGCTGATTCAGGCATCACCACTGAATCGAACGGCTGGCCGCAGCGTGCCTGCCGGCCCCCACAATGGTTGAGGGACTTTGTCCCATCCTAGGGGAGAGGGATGTTGTGTATATATGAAGTTCAGCTGCTCGCCATTAACGCAGCTGATTGGGCTCACGTGGCTCCAATTCACCCAATGAGTAACTAATGCGGGAAACCTTCCTGCCACAGGTGAAACTATGTCAGGTATGCATTACATCAGGAAGATATCACCAATACTGTAACCAATAGGCGCCTTCGGGTGAGATTCAAATGTATCAGGTACCATATATAAAGAGGAAAGGCTCTGCCATTGCCTCATGTACAGATTCACCATGTTACAATAAACTAGTGTTTAGCCTATCTGCCGGCTCGTGTGCAATCAATCTGCCTACATCAAAATCTTCAAACATTTCTGTGGACAAGTGGCAGGCATGACTAGACACCAGAGTGCACTGAATGCTGTTTACCTCCCCACCGTAGTGGTCCTTATTTATCTACTTGCAATTTCTTGCTTTTGAGCTGCTAGGTTGGCAGGAGCTGGGGCAGAGACGGGAGCTCACTCTGTTGTGCAGTATGGTATCTAACTCTGACCTTCCAGTCTTCAAGTTCAGCATTTTAACCACTTAATCCAGCAATTCATTCACCTATACTGTACTACTTTAAGCAAAGTTCCAAATAGCCAAGGGAATGCTTCTTCCTTGCCTGACCAGGAAGATCAGCTAATGGGGCCTTATTCTGCGCCCACAATTTCAGAGCTGTAGGCTACATCTGAATAGGCAACACAACAGGGCCTTTTTGGTTGGGTCACCCGGGTTGCGAAATGCTCTCTTCCTGTGTGGTGCTTCCTCCATGGAGAACATGTTCTTGTCTTGGAATGCCCTCCCCTTGGCAGGTTAAATTTCTATTTATTTCAGTATGAAGTTAAAAATTTGGACATTCAACCTTTTTAGTCAATCATTGCAGCTGAGTCTGATTGGTTTAATGGGTGGGTTTGGCTTTTGATAAGACTGAACTGCTGCAAACTGGTGGTGATGGTGACAGAGATAGACAAGGTATAAATCTAAAATGATGGTAAACGTCAAAATGACAAGCAGCATATAAATCTAAAATGGAAATGTGATGGTGATGGTGATGCTGACTAGGCTGCCAGTTGTATCCGACATGGGTACAATGCTCATCTCCGTTTATATATGTATATGTATATACAGTGGTTCAAGTGGCTAAGACGCTGACTGGGAGGCGGAAGGTCAGCCGTTCGATTCCCAAGTACTGCAAGACGGAATGAGCTCCCGTCTCTGTCCCAGCTCCTGCCAACCTGGCCGTTCGAAAGCAAGACATCGCAAGTAGATAAATAGGGACCACTTCTGTGGGAAGGTAACAGCATTCCATGCGCTGCCACATGACCACAGAAACGTCTGCAGAAGCAGACAGCACTGGCTCTTCGGCTTTGAAACAGAGATGAGCACTGCACCCTAGAGTCGGATACGACTGGCTTTTGAGCAAGGGAAACATTTACCTTTATGTATATGTGTGTGTGTGTGTGTGTGTGTGTGTGTGTGTGTGTGTGTATATATATATATGTGTGTGTATATGTATACACACACACACACACACACACACACACATGTATATACATATATAAATGCTGTCTCTCATTCTCTCTCACACACACGTGTGTGTGTGTGTGTGTGTGTGAGTGAGTGAGTGAGAGTGAGTGTGAGTGAGTGAGTGAGTGTGAGAGAGAGGGAGAGAGAGATTTATTGTCAGGGGCAGGGGTGGTGGAGTTGAAACCCCTCCTGAGCTAACAGCCACCCCACCCCACCCTGTGGTGCCAATGTTATATATGTGAGTGTGACATTGTTGCTCCCCCTCCCCTTGGAATTTTTTTTTTGCCCCTCCTTAAAAAAATACCCCCCCAAAAAATAATAATAATAATAATTAGTTCTAGAATTCGGGCAAAAAAATTCTAGAATTCGGGCTACGGCCCTGCTGCCACCCTCCCGCCAAAAAAAGGTCCCAAACCTAACCGGGCTCCACACTTGGGGAGGGGAGGGGGGATGCTTTGCTTTTTTTCAAATGCGCCTCTCTTCCATCCGTGACGGTAGGCGCGGCCGTAGGCGTAGGACCCTGAGCCCTGCTTGCTCAGCCTGCGCGCTGCTGCGTGGCCTCCATTGCGCACGCCTGGCAGCCACCGGGGGAGCCCGCCTGGTCCGCCCCATCCCGCCTCCTCCCTCCATCCCTCCTGACCCATCCGTCGCTCTCTCGCCGGCATCCCCGCGCGTTGCGCTCCGTCCAGCAGGGAAGCCGCCCTCGCCCGCCCGCCCGCCCGTCCGACCCCCTCGCGCGCCATGGCCAAGGAAGGCGCTGCGGAAGCCGAGGAGACGGAGCAGATGATCGAGAAGGAGGCGGCCGAAGGCGGCGGCGAAGGAGGCTCCGGCCCCGGCCCCGGCTCGAAAGGCGCCGCTGCCGCCGAGGCCAAAGAGATGCGCGCCGTGGTCCTCTCCGCCTTCGGCGGGCTCAACAAGCTCCGCGTCTCCAAGAGGGCCATGCCGGAGCCGCAGGAAGGCGAGCTCAAGCTCCGAGTCAAAGCCTGGTCCAGTATCATTTTTCCTTCCTTTATTAAAAAAAAAAACCACCCCAAAAACTATTCCTCATTAATGAATAGGGATTATCAGGACAGTAGCCAGGATTCTAGATGAAGGGTGTGTGTGTGTGTCTGTGTGTGTGTGTGTGTGTGTGTGTGAATAGACTTTTTTCAGGAGGGGCAACAATGTCACATACACTGATATAACATTAAAACTTTGCCCTGCGTGGGGTGGGGGAGGGCAGGCTGTTAGCTCATGGGGGGCTGATCCCCCCCCCCCCGCCACAGCCCTTGATTAGGATGGTGGCTGTCCGGGAAAGAAGGGGCCAGGGATCGAAGCTGGGTCGATAAAGGTGGGAAGGTAACAGCGTTCCATGCGCCCCGGTGTCTAGTCATGCCTGCCACATGACCATGGAAACGTCTGCAGACGCAGACAGCGCTGGCTCTTCGGCTTTGAAACAGAGATGAGCACTGAACCCTAGAGTCGGATACGACTGGCTTTCGAGCAAGGGAAACCTTTACCTTTATTTTATTAATAATTGCAACGTCAGGTCACAGCCTCAGGGAAGCAAGATCAAGAGCTGAATCAGAGCCTGATCTATCATCATCATCATCATCATCATCATCATCATCATCACCGCCTATTTTTCTTTTCCACCTTCCCATCAGGAAACATGTCTTCCTCTCCCCCTCCTGCAAAGTTTTGCCTCCAGATCTTTGTTACCTCCTTCCAGAATATCCATGCCTGTGTAGTTTCTTCTTCTTCTTCCATATCCTCATGGCGATCCAGGGCCATAGCCAGGATTCTAGATGTGGGTGGGCGAATATTTTCCCCAGGATGGGCAACAAAGCCTCTTTTCAATGCATTCCTATGGGAAACCATGCTTTGCAGGGGTGGGGTGGGGACTGCTAACTCAGGGTGAGCTAAGCCCTCCTGACCTCCCTGGCTATGGCCCTGTGGCGATCAGCCATTAAGATTGTCCTGGGGACAGTGTAATGCATTGGCCTTCCATTTGCCTTCTGCGCTGTAGCGTGACACCTGTACCACTGATCCAGTTCCCTGAGTCACTTTATGGTCCTGAGCCCTTTTGGCAGCAAAATCCTCCTCAGCCTCAGGCCAGGATTAATGGAGTTGTTGCTCTGATTCATGATGGATTCAAGGGGGATTTAATCCACTTGGGGACCATCGCCCTTCCCTGTGGACTTTGCCACCCAAGGTCGTAAGTTCTCAGGGTTGTCAGGTTAATTAACCACCTCATGATTGGTGCTGAGTCATTGGCAGTAGGGTCGACACTATTACTATAGCAGGATAACCTTGCCAGGCTTGCACCTGTGTTTTTGCAGAAGAATAAAAGTACAGTACCTTTTTTTGGCCAGAGAGGAAGGAGGTGGATGGTGACCAGTTTTAACCCAGCAAAAGGAGACAGACAGACAGACAGACCTAGGTAGCAGGGTAGTTCTTGCTTGACCTTGTGAATGGACAAGATGAGAGGACAGAAAGACAGAAACATCTTATGCAGGGTCAAACCCACCCCCATACCCGGCCACTTTTGACATGCACACACTTCTTGCAAAGTTACAAACCAACCCTTGGCAGGGGTGGGTGGGTAAGCCCCACTAAATACTCAGAGAGGGGGAGCTTACTTCCACCAACCAAGGCGTAGATCCCATGCACATTTCCTCAGGAGCATTTGACACGACTTCCTACAACATCTTTCCCCTACGTAAAGGGCAGTGCATAGGCTCAGAAGTGAGCCCCACTGAGTACAATAGGCTTTACTCCCAAGTAAAGGGCAAGGCAGGTATGTGCACTTTGGCTCCGTAGCACATCCCACCATGCTCAAGGAGAAATCACTGCCCAGCAAATGTGCACAGGATCACAGCTTTCATTTCCCGACCTACCTTAACCTTCTGTGTTTATTACTCCTGCTGTTATAATACAGTACAGTATTTCCTTTCTAAAGCACAGTTTGCAAATTGAGTATCTTAGAAACTGCTCATGCAACTATTCTTCCATCGATGGTTGCAATCCTTGGGGATCAGTCACTCATATTGCTTCAGCTTTGGGGAAAGTATGTTTGGGGAAAGGGGTCGAAAACATTGAGAGGCTGTCTGTGGTTCTTTTCCATCCGCCCTCCCTCTTTCCCCCATATCTGTGACTCTGCATTTTAATAGGAGACTGGCTGGTTTCCAAAATGCTACTTGCCCCGTCATCCTACCACATCATCCTGTCTGGAGTTAAGGTGTTAACTTCTTCTTTTTCGTCCATCTCTTTATTTCTTCTTGGTTTGTTAATTACGGATTGATTAATTCTGAAGCAGCTGAATCTGAGAAAAGCTTCCGTATTATTTTCATCGCTATGGTTCAGAAAGAATTCCTTTTTCTCCATCACTCTTGGTGTCGTCGTCCCCCCGTCCCCCCCCTCCCCGCCTATCCATCTTCGCCATTCCCCACTGCTTGGCAGTCCTTCCTGTAGACCAGGAGTTCTCAACCTTTGAAAGCCAGGGGCCAGGTCATGCTCCCTCAGACAGCTTCAGGGTCCGGACGGCCATTTTGCCCTTCCTCCACCACATGGCACATCCTGGTGTGGTGGAGGTGGTGGTGGTGCCACATGAAATGGTGCTGCAGGCCACATCCAGCCCGGTGGGCACAGGTTAAGAATCCCTGCTGTAGATTAACACATTCTCTGCTGGAGACTAACTACATGGTTGGTTAAAAAAAACATTCTTTTTTCCTTTCCCCCAATTATAATATTTAATGGTTTTGTGTTATGTATGTCAAGCCACACAATGCAGAGTTTGTCTACTGCTTAGGCATGCGGAGAATGTGGCACCTTTTTGGATTAGCCCAAATGTGAGAATGAATTCTTGTTATAAGCCAAGCACCAACTAACTGGCAAGCTAATGGCAGGAACACAAGAAATCAAAAGAGTGGAAGAGTGGATAAAATTGTCTATTTGGGGAGTATTTTAAATGAAGAATGGGCTCACGAGGTAGAGATTAAAATACGAATAGAAAAAGCAAGATCCAACTTGGTAAAAATGTGACATTTGTTATGCAGTAGAGATCAAACTCTTGCTACAAAGATCTGAATAGTGAGATGTTATGTATTCCCATTGTTGCTATGTGGAGTCAAAGCTCTGACATTAGGGATTCACAACCTACGGCCCGGCCCGTTGACCGTGGAGGCAAATCATTTGGCCCATGGCGATGACCCTGGGAAGTGGAAGGGATGCATTTACAATAGCCGTAAATATGCCTACGCCTGTGCAAATGTACCCACCATGGTTTATGGCAGCATTTACTCCAGAGGGAACCATGTGATGGAGGGTGTGTGGTCTGGTCCGTGGTGGGAAAACATTGAGAATCCATGGACTAAAGCATCTGAAGAGAAAGAAAGAAAGCCAATTACAAAAGGCTTAACAATTCCACGTTACTATCCCACTTCTAAAACATAAGGGGACAAATAGTGGCTTCCTCATTCCATAATCAACCAGGTTAATCTAGAGACAAAAAAATTGAGAATATCAGGGCCAACCTTAGGAAGCAATTTTAGAGGAAGTTTATTTTGACCTGATTTACACTCACTTTGTTGCCGCTGTTGAGGTCTTTGAGCCGAGTCCCGTTGTGGACATCGAGCCCAGGCTCTGCTAAGGACATTTTTCACGACGCTGTTACTGGGTCTTGCCAAGGTCCGTTAAGGTTGTAAGTCTTCGGCTTTCCCCCATGATTTATAATTTTATACTTGATTCTCGTAATTGTAACAGTAACTGTATTATATTGTTGCATTTGTGGTTGATATACTGTATTTTTGTATTTTTGCTGTATCGCATCATTGTGTTATTGATTAATGAATCCACATATATATTTGTATTACCTGTGTAAACCGCTTTGAGTCACCCACTGGGAAGAGTAAAGTGGTATATAAATTAACATGAAATGAAATGAAATGAAATATCCATACATTTTGAAAAAAAGTGAACAATGGAACTACACTGAATTCATTATTGAATTTTCTCTGGTCTCCCACATCATTAGCAACTGGGAAATGGTCAAGACCAAACTTATAGCTTGCACCCAAGAGATGTAGGAGGAACAGTTGAGTGTATTTCTAAAGAAAAATGTCTGAAGAAGTATCGTGACCTACAAAGGTTTGCACGGAGTAAATTTGTTAGTCATGAAGCTGCCACAATACTTTTGTTTTGTTTGATTTTCCTGAGAAGAGTAGTTACAATGGTCCTAAGCAATTGTCTATTTTTGAACTGGTCATGCTAGATGAGGTATCCTGAAAAATATAGTCCAAGAGAGTTACTTTTCCCATTGCTGGTCCTAAAACCATCAACTTTGACAGAAGGAGTGTAGGAAATGCTCTGGGGCTGGGTAATTTTATCCCACTATTGTCAACTCTAACTTGCAATGGCTTTCCAGTGCATCTGGTGGGCTTCTTTCCTAATGCTGCCTGGAAATCCTATCCAAGTAGTAGCCATATCTAATCCTGTTTAGCTTCTGGAATCTGTTGAGATTCCATGTGTTCATGTGATCTTGGCAAAATTTGCCTTTGAGCAAACACACCTAGGTTGGATTTTCCTAGGGTATGACCTGTAGTGTTGTTCACAAATATATTTGCTTGTGTTCTAAAAAAATCCAACTAAAAACTGAAGACCTATGTTCAAGCCATTAAGTATGTTCCAATGTCAGGAAGAGTACGAACTGCACCACTTCTTCTTCTTCCATATCCGATTCCGAATATTGGTGATTCTCATGGTGATCAGCCATGAAGACTGTTGTGAGAATATAATGCAGTGGTCTTTCATCTGCCTTCCACATCGCAGCGTGACACCCATACCACTGATCTAGTTCCATGAGTCACTTTCTAGTCCTGAGCCCTTTTGGCACACAAAGTCCTCATAGCTTTATGCCAGTACTGATGAAGCTGCTACTCTCCATCAAGATGGATTCAAGTGGGGACCATTACCCATTCTTGTAGACTTCAGCACCCAAGCCGTTAGCTTATCTAAAAAAATCTTCAGCAGCATTTAAAAGATTTAAAGGGAAAGGGCCTGATATATCTCAAATGGGAGGCCATTCCATAAAGATGGAGCCACTACAGAGAAGGCCTGGTTTCTTGTCAAAATCTTACATACTCCCGCAGAGTCACTGCCCAAAGACAAAAGACCTGGGAGGAACGTGTAGAACAGTTGTCATACTGTTGAGTTCGGCACTTAAGAAGTATTCTGACCAGCAGGATCGGGTCAACACAGTGATTTATTATTCAGCTCATAGTACCGGACTGGGGAACATGTACAAGGTGGTCAGCTTATATACAGTGGGAATGTCAGTTACACAGGTTGATACATTTCGGCAGGCTTCCAGAGAAGCAGGAAAGTTTGTACTGGCAAATCAGCTATTTTGACAGACATTTGAAAATGGCACCTTAGCAAAAGGCTGCAATTCCGCCGTAGACTTTACGGTGCTCAAAATGGTTATAACAAATAATGCTTGGACACAACATTCCTCCCCCCAGTGAGGAACCCACTCCCCCCATCTTTTTGGTGGACCACAGGTCCGTAAAGGGTGCCCAAATGTGTCAGGACTTAGGGCAGGGGATACGGGTTGAGCAGGAGCTATGGAACATATCTTTTCTCTGTGTCCATCAGAGACCTTGAATAGGTCATGGCAGAGCACGGCCCCAACCCCTACAGGGGAGGCATCACAGACAAGAATGACCGGCTTACTTGGGTCAAAATGTGTAAGGATGGCGTTGGAAGTAAGAATCTTCTTAACCTCCCTGAAAAGCCTTGTCTTGAGGGGGACCCCAACGCCATGCTACTTGTTTCCTAAGCATTTGGTGTAGAGGGGTGGCCACGGTGGCCTTTTGAGGTAGAAATGCATGGTAAAAGTTCAGAAGCCCAAGGAACGCTTGCAATTCACTTTTCGAATTCAGACGCGGAGTATCCCAAACCGCTTTCACCTTGGAGTCAGAGGGCCTAACACCTTCTGGGGTAACCTTGAAACCCAGGAAATCAACTTCAGTAGCAAAAAACAACATTTCTCTTTCTTAACTCTAAGACCAGCATTTTTAAAACATTCAACTACATTACCCAACTTTTCGGCAAGGTCCCCCCATCTTTCCCCACTATCAATACATCATCAAAATATGGCAGAACACCTGGAAGACTATTGAGCAATTTTTCCACTAACCCCTGGAAAATACCGGGTGCCACGTTGACACCGAATTGTAATCTCTTAACCTTAAATGCACCCTTGTGTGTGGTAATAGTCTGACACAAAGCAGATTCAGGCATGACAGGCAACTGCTGGTATGCCTGTGCCAAGTCCAGTTTGGCAAAACAGTGTCCTCCATGAAGCGTAGCCAGTAGGTGACTCACTACTGGAACCGGGTAAGAATTTGGGCGTATTGCTTTATTAATAGTACACTTGTAATCCGCACAGATGTAGATGCCACCATTGGACTTGATAGCCGTGACGATCGGAGTCTCCCATCGAGCTGAGTCCACCGGCTCCAAAATGCCTTGCACAATCAGTTTGTCAAGCTCGTCCTTGATCCAGTCCTTGAGCACAAAAGGCACCCAACGGGGCTCCATCCTGATGTGCCAAACAGATGGGTCAAGTTCGAAGTAGACAGGGGGCCCTTTGAACGTACCCAGACCTGGGAAAAATACATCTGGGTAATGGTCACACGTAGACTGAATGGGATCAGCCTCAACCTTTCCAATCCCTGAGAAAGCAATACCCAGGGGACCAAACCATTGAGTACCCAAAAGATTGTTCTTACCCGCTTTGACCACGACAAGGGGCAAATTGGCCGTCAGCGACTTGAATCGCACATGAAAAGTGTTGACACCAAGCACAGGGATGTGGCAACCCTGCACATCGCTTAACCTGACTTTGAGGGCCCACAACTTGGGGCAGTCAGCAGGAGGGAGCCGGAAAAACTCCTTCTGCGTGATGATCGAGAAAGACGATCCCGAGTCGATTTCCATCTGGAACGGACAACCCTGCAGGTGGACTCCAACGAAGAACCTGTCAGAAACAGCATGCACTCTGGAACTGGAGCCGTGGTTGGTAAAGACCTTGGAGATGAGCTGTTCCTTGTTGCGGTGACCCTTGCTCCCGGATGGCATCTCAGCGCTCTGGCAGCATACTCTGGCAATGTGCCCCTTTCTCCCACAACAGTGACATTCAGCAGACTTGAAGCAGCATTGGGTGCGGAGGTGTCTGCTCCCCCAACCCTGGCACAGCACAATGGTGCCCTTGGATTGGCCCAGACTTCTGTGATGAACTTTAACAATGTCGTCCCTCTCTTAGGAGCTGACTGAGGACGCTGACGGTCTGGATGAGCACTGTAGCTGGATAGTCGATCCCCTCTGGACCTGTGCTGCAGACGAAGCCTGGAGGAACTGGACCCTGGCGATGGCAACCTCGGCCGCCTGAGCCTCCTTGAGAACCTGGGCAAACGTCAGAGTATACCTTTTCATAAGGGAACCCTGAGGCCTACAAGAAGCCTGTCGCAAAGAGCAATGTCGAGGTTTTCCCACTTGCAGGGAACTGCGGCATCACGGAGAGCTGCCACATATTCAGCAACCATTTCCCTGGCCTTCTGGTTCCTTCTCTAGAAGGCTACTCAGGCAGGAAAAACAGATGTTTTTGGCTTAAAGTGGTCCCGGAGGACAGTCAAAATGTGTCTCAGAGGGGTATCCTTCAGTAGTCTAGGCAGAAGCAAGTCCGCGATCAGCTCGAGCATTGTTAGCAGGCAGTGAGCCAAGAACGTAGCCTTCTGCAACTCCTCATCTCCAATCTTCTGCGAGATCATGTAGTTGTCGAACTGGACCTCGTACATAGGTCATGAGTCTGGTCTGGATGTCTCAAATGGCCCGAATGGAACCAGAATGGCGGCAGCCATTGGATCCCACCTTTGTCACCAACGTTGAGTCCGGCGCTTAAGAAGTATTCTGACCAGCAGGATCGGGTCAACACAGTGATTTATTAGTCAGCTCATAGTACCGGACTGGGGAACATGTACAAGGTGGCCAGCTTATATACAGTGGGAATGTCAGTTACAGAGGTTGATACATTTCAGCAGGCTTCCAGAGAAACAGGAAAGTTTGTACTGACAAATCAGCTATTTTGACAGACATTTGAAAATGGCGCCTTTGCAAAAGGTGCGCGATTCCGCCTTAGACTTTATGGCATTCAAAACAGTTATAACAAATAATGCTTGGACACAACACATACTTTACAAAAAGAGACGCCTCTGAGGATTTTTTTTATATATTGCTCTGCAATTTTATTTCTTCCTTTCTCTTTGCATAATTACAAAATACCCTTCTCCTCATCACGTTCTTACCACACAAATCTCTCTTAGAAATTAGCTGAATTTGGGACTTTGGAGCCAATCTGTCTAGGGGGGTAAGAGAGTTTTGTTGCCAGTGAGCAGTGCTGTGCCTGGTATTTGGAGAAGAGAAAATGTCAAGGTATATGCCAAAGCCTATTTTAGCAACTGTTGACACGAGAGAGTGACTTTGCCTGCCAGTGAGTCAGTCTGTTCTGCCACAGGTCATGTAGGCAGCAGCGTTTTTTGGATCTCGCTTTCTGTCCCAATTTCCAGCTTAGCTCTGTTTGCAAGATGGCGAATTATCTGATTGTAGGTTATGCTGTGGTTGTGCAGTTTGATCCTTTCTGTTTCTGTGGATGGTTGACTGCCCTGGTGCTGTGCTCCAGCAATGAGAGGCATGTTTCCATTCTACACTGTGTTTCAGAGGCTTGCTCTGATCTATATCCCATGGCTTCATCTTCTTGTGCTGTATCCATATCCAAATCTGAATCCGAATATTGGCGATCACCTCATAGTGATCAGCCTTGAAGACTGTCCTAAAAATATAATGCAGTGGCCTTTCATCTGCCTTCCCCATCACAGCATGCCCCCCATACCACTGATCCAGTTCCGCAAGTCACTTTCTGGTCCTGAGCCCCAAAAGGGCTCAGGACCAGTAAGGGTCCTTCTCATCCCCAGGCCAGGATTGATGAAGCTGCTGCCCTCCATTAAGATGGATTCAAGTGGGATTGAATCAACTTGGGGACCATCACCCTTCCCTGTGGACTTCGGCACCCAAGACCATTAGTTCTCAGGGTTGTCAGGTTAGTTAACCTCCATCAGACACTAGTCGTTGAGTCACTGGCAGTAGGGTCTACTCTTACCATAGCAGCATTGCCAAAAATGGGCAAATCACAGCTCATGTAGCTGTGGGTACCAAACGGAATTCCATGCACCAAAATTAGGGGAAATGCTGCTGCCTGTAACAGATAATCAAATGGCATCTAACAGCTCCTAGCTAAGTCAAAGGATGAGGATTTAGGAACATGAAGAAAGAACCCTGTGATTGCTATTCCCCCATCATACTAAAAAACAACAACCCACAACAGTGATAAACTAAATAACAGAATTTGCTAGAATCTACCTGCCTAATGGTGGTGCCTGGTCTGCTACATTCACTACCACTAACTTAATTCAGAGTTTAGGAATTATTTTGTCATACAACAACCACTTCCAGAACACTCCAGTCAGTGTAGCCATGTTCTGAGAACCTTTTGAGGGTATCATGAGAATGGTCCAAAGGGTCGCAAAGGGTCGGAATCGACTGTGCGACTGAACAACAAAAAAAAATGGGGGTAGATGTTTCCATGGACATGTGGCAGGCAAGACTAAACACCAGTGTGCACAAAATGCTGTTATCTTCTCACCAAAGTGGTCCCTATTTGTTGTTGTTGTTCAGTCGCACAGTCGATTCCGACTCTTTGCGACCCTATGGACCATCACTCTCCAGGCACCTCTGTCCTCCACCATCCTCCTTAGTCCACACAGCCCCGTGCCCATTGTGTCTACAATACCATCTAGCCATCTCATCTTTGGCCGTCCCCTTCTTCTTTTGCCCTCCACCTTCCCCAGCATCAAGGCCTTCTCAAGTGAATCCTCTCTTCTCATTTGATGTCAAAAATATTTCAACTTCATCTTTGTTATTTGTCCTTCTAAGGTGCACTCAAGGCTAATCTCTTCTAATATTGACCTATTTGTTCTCCTCGCTGTCCAGGGGACTCTCAAAACTCTCCTCCAGCACCACATCTCAAAGGCATCTATTTTTCTTCACTCAGCCTTTCTAATGGTCCAGCTCTCACAGCCATACATTACCACCGGAAATACCATTGCTTTGACTATGCGGACCTTTGTTTGCAGTGAGATATCTCTACTTTTCACTATGTTCCCCAGGTTTTTCATAGCTTGTCTCCCAAGAATCAGTCGCCTTTTTATTTCATGGCTGCAATCCCCATCTGCAGAGATCTTGGATCCTAAGAAAGTAAAATCTGTCACTGCTTCTACTTCTTCCCCATCTATTTTCCAGGGACTGATAGCACCTGTTGCCATTAGGTCCCTATTTATCTTCTTATAATTTCTTGCCTTCGAACTGCTAGGTTGGCAGGAGCTGGAACAGAGACAGGAGCATACCCATCAAGTGCCGCTCTGGAAAATACGGGAACTGCTCTGGCCCGGGTGCACATGTGCAGGAAAAACTCCATTGTGCATGCACAGAACCCTGTTTGTGCATGCACAGATGGGTTCTGCGCATGAGCGCATGCACATAAGAACATAAGAACAGCCTTGCTGGAACAGACCACAGCCCATCCAGTCCAGCATTCTGTCTCACACAGTGGCTCACCATTTGCTTCAGGGTATTATTCCCAAGCAGATGCCTTCACCTGCTTAGGATTCCCTGGAAATGGCATTAAGAGATATCCTGCCTATCTCTCCAACCCGGAGGTTGTCCTTAAGTATCCATAATTATAGCCATTGATACCCTTGGCCTCCATGAACTTGTCTAATCCTTTCTTAAAGCTGTCAAGACTGACAGCTGTCACCACTGCTTCTGGCAGGGAGTTCCATAGGCCAGTGATCCTCTGGGTGAAAAAGTACTTTCTCTTATTTGTTTGAAAACTAGCACCCAAAAGTTTCATGGAGTGCCCCCTAGTTCTAGTGTTATGTGATAGGGAAAACAGTTTTTATTTATCTACTTTGTCCACACCATGCACAGTAACCCCTTTCCCTGCCGTTCTAAATACGGGACAGCGCCAGGAAAGGGGAGGAATGCCTGCCAAAAATATGGGATTTCCCGGGCAATCTGGGATACTTGACAGGTATGGACGGGAGCTCACTCCGTCTTGCAGCATTCAAGTCTTGAATTGTTGACCTGCCAACCGTCCAGTCGTCAGGTTCAGTATCTTAACCACTAAGCCACTAAGTTTACATTATTTTTAAATTTTGAGTCTATTCACCACCAAAAATATCAAGAATCTATTAAGAGAAGAATTAAATTCAACAGCCCCCATAACGGGGTGCTCTCCATACATACACAGTAAAACCTTGCATAAAGAGCACCTCGCTTAGAGACTAACTTGCTTAAAGAGCAGAATTTTCTCTGAGTGGTTGCCTCGCTTAACAACTAAAACCAACCAAAAACTTGCTTAACAACTAAATCAGGGTTCACAATCCCCCATGCCAGAAGTTACAATTGGTCACTTACGCATTATGCTCTTTAAGGAAGGTACCACTGTACAGCTAAAGCTCCTGCAATGGGGAAAATTATGAATGGAGTATTTCAAGACATTGGGAAGGCACTGAGCTATGTGAGACTGGAGGAGACAGATATATCTGTATCCCCAGTGGTCTTCCAGACTATCACAGTCTTTACAGGAATTGTTAGACATCATGATGATGAAATGTGTTTTTAACTGATTAATTTTCTGTATCCACACTGTTAGTTATTTGTTACTATAACCTCTATATAAGGCTTCTTTGATATACTGAATGAAGTCTTAAATCAGGGGTTCTCAACCTTTTTAATCTGTGGGCCGGATCATGCCCCCTCAGACAGCTGAGCGGGCTGAGCTGGTGGTCCCCCCCCCGCCATAAATGCTGCCGTAAAATGCATCCACAGCTATCATAAATGCATTTATGACAGCTGTGGGTGCATTTACGGCTGTTGTAAATGTGTCCACTTCCACTTCCGGTGGCAAGGACGATGTGGGTCACATGAAATGGTGCCGTGAGCCGGGGCTGGCCCACAGACCATAGGTTGTGAACTTCTGTCTTAAATAATATAATAAGCAAAAGTTACCAGCATTGGTTGAAATAATATTTTTAAACCTCTTAGCACACTAGAACCAAAAATCCTGAAAAAATAAACAATTTGCACACTTGCATATTATTTGGCATAATTCATCTATCAGGCTTACAGCTTTGTTGATCCGGCCTCTAGTTAAACAAATTAGAACTTGCAGCTCTAGTAATATTTAGCGGTACCAGAGTACAAGGCAGTATACATGTTTTCTTAGTATTATGATTTACTGGGCTTTTGTTTTAATTTGGGTGCCATCTTCAACATATAGAAAGCAAACAAAAAAGAAAAAGAAGAAAAACAACAGTTGTAGATCCTTAAGTTTGGAACTGAAGGCTGGGCTGGAGACCCCTTCAACACACAACTTACAAACGCTCACAATAATTAAATTAGATACTCATTTCTGTTGATGTTCCCCATGACCTAGATCTCCTCGTGAATGTCATGAAGTTTCTCATTCAACTTTTCTGGGTCAAGACCTTTCCGTCGGCAACAAATGCGATAGCTTCCACTCAAGCATCCCAAACTTCATGTTCTCACGGAACTGCTGTGCAATGTTAGCAGACAATGGGAATTACTCATAGATAAACGTCTACCCACATGAAGCAATCAGTTGTTTTGAAGGATGGAATATTGTGAGAGCAAATCTTGTGATGTCTTACCAAATGGAGGAAAATGCCAGTTGAAATCCTCATGTAGCCGTGAAGGTCACTGGGAGAGTGTGGGATGTTAATTGTCTCTTGGCCTAGCCAGTCTCACTGGCTCGTGAGGGGAAAAATGTGTGTGGAGAAAATGAACCATATTGTATTTGGAGAAAGGGTGGGATAAAAATGTAATATATTTAAAATTAAAAAAAATCATGTCAGAAGCATACAAAGGAGCTTTTTGGGTTGAAAGGATTTTTGCTGGAGGAATTCTGCTCAAGGGACGCCCGAATGAGGATCCTTTTATGTCCCTAAGATCTTTTCCCCATCAAAGTGGTCACTATTTATCTCCTTGCAATTTCTTGCTTTCAAATTGCTAGGTTGGCAAGAGCTGGGATACAAGCGCTCAGTCCATCATGCAGTACTTGGGTTTTGAACTGCCAACTTATCAACCTTCCAGCTAGCAAGGTGAGCTTCTTAACTACTGAACCACCACAGTCCCAATGTAATAATTAACTTTTTGATTCATTAAGTTACTAATTGAGAAAACTATGGTGATTGTGTTCTTAATATAATAATTAAGAACACAATAGCCATAGTTTTCTCATTTAGTAACTAAATGGATCTAAAAGTTATTTTAGGGACCAAAATCTCCTCAGCTAGAAAAATCTGGAACTTAAAGTAAAAAAATGTAACTTTCCTCAATTTCTTACTTTTTTATAATTTATTCCCTGCACAAACTTTTCCAGAAAAGACAGTCCTGGCAGTTCACATTGTTTAGCAAATACAAAACAAACTTTCCTGAAGCAATCCTAATTAATACTGTCTACCCCTCTCAATCCCTCTTCTGATATATTTCCACTGGCTCGTTCTACAGCTTTACCTGGGTTTCATCTCTACGGAAGGAAGCTTGATGACACTTTGCATTTCTCCTCTCACCTCAGTTGAAGGGATATTTTCAGAGCTGTAAAAAGTTCCTTTTCCAGATCTTCCTGAGATCTGTAGTCTCCTTCAAGCTCCAAGTAACTTGCTTTGTTGCTGTCTCGCCTGTTCAATCTTACTCACAAACTTATTTATGTCATTTGGAGGACCCTGAGGGTTGGAGTCCCTAAATGCAAGACCAACATGCTCAAGTGGGGGCTGCTGGCGGACAACAACACACTGTGTGAATGTGGAGAGATTCAGAATCTGGCTCATTTACTGGCCTGCCAATTCCTGCCAGAAACATGCACCAATGAGGACTTATGTTAGGCCAACAAAAAAGCCAAAAAAGTGGCTTCATTTGTTTCATCGGGACACGAAATAACTTATTTATTCAACTATACCAGTCCGTTTACCTTGTGAGCTACCCTTCTAAATCTCTTCCTACTGAACCACCATTTTTTGTTGTTCAGTCGCACAGTCGATTCCGACCCTTTGCGACCTTATGGACCATTGATCTCCAGGCACCCCTGTCCTCCACCATCCTCCTCAGCCCGCTCAGCTCGGTGCCTGCTGCATCCACAATGCCGTCCAGCCATCTCATCCTTGGCCATCCCCTTTTTCTTTTGCCCTCCACCTTTGCCAGCATCAAGGCTTTCTCAAGTGAATCCTCTCTTCTCATTTGGTGTCCAAAGTACTTCAGCTTCATCTTTACTATTTGACCTTCTAAGGAGCAGTCAGGGCTGATTTCTTTCAAGATTGACTTATTTGTTCTCCTCACTGTCCAGGGTACTCTCAAAACTCTCCTCCAACACCACATCTCAAAGGCGTCTATTCTTCTGCGCTCAGCCTTCCTAATGATCCAGCTCTCGCATCCATACATTACCACCGGGAATACCATTGCTTTGACTACACGGATTTTTGTTTGCAAGGTGATGTCTCTATTTTTCACTATGTTCCCCAGGTTTCTCATGGCTTGTCTCCCTAGAATCAGTCGCCTCTATATTTCATGGCTGCAGTCACCATCTGCAGTGATCCTAGATCCCAAGAAAGTAAAATCCGTCACTGCTTCTACTTCTTCCCCGTCTACTTTCCAGGTGCTGATAGGGCCTGTTGCCATTATCTTGGTTTTCTTCATGTTAAGTCTCAGGCCAGCTTTTGCACTCTTTTCTTTCAACCTAATCAGTAGCTTCTTTAGATCTTCCTCACTTTCTGCCATTAGGGTGGTATCGTCTGCATATCTCAAATTGTTTATGTTTCTCCCAGCAATTTTTATCCCATATTGTGATTCCTCCATCCCTGCATTGTGCATTATGTGCTCTGTGTATAGGTTGAAAAGGTAGGGTGATAAAATGCAGCCTTGTCTTACTCCTTTTCCTATTCCAAACCATTCTGTCATTCCGTGTTCTGTCCTAACTGTTGCTTCTTGACTCTTGTACAGATTTCTCAAGAGGCATATGAGGTGTTCTAGTATTCCCATTTCTTTAAGTACTTGCCACATTTTATTGTGGTCCACGCAGTCAAAGGCCTTGGTGTAGTCAATAAAGCAGAGGTATACTTGTTTCTGATATTCCTTTGTTTTCTCCATGATCCACCGTATATTAGCAATGTGGTCTCTAGTCCCCCTGCCTCTTCTGAAACCCGCCTGCACCTCTGGCAATTCTCTCTCCACGTGCTGCTGAAGTCTATCCTGTATTATCTTGAGCATCACCTTGCTAGCGTGTGTGATGAGCGCAATTGTTCAATAATTTGAACACTCTTTGGCACTACCCTTCTTTGGGATTGGAACGTATACTGATCTTTTCCAATCCTGTTGCCACTGTTTTGATTTCCAGATCTGCTGGCATATCGAATGCAGTAATTTGATTCCGTCATCTTTTAGAGCTTTGAAAAATTCAACTGGGATACCGTCATCTCCACTAGCTTTGTTGTTTGCAGTGCTTTTTAGGGCCTTTCTGACTTCACTCTCTAGGATGTCTGGCTCAAGTTCACTGTTCTCATCATTGTGATTATCAGTGGTGTTGAGATCCTTTTTGTAAAGTTCCTCTGTGTATTCTTTCCATCTTTTCTTAATCTCTTCTGCATCAGCTAACTCCTTGCCGTCTTTGTCCCTTATCATGGTCATTTTTGCTTTGAATGTTCCCTTGATTTCCCCAATTTTTTGGAAAAGATCTCTAGTCCGGCCTCTTGTGTTGTTTTCCTCTATTTCTTTGCACTGTTCATTTAAATAGATTTCCTTGTCTCTCCTTGCTTTTCTTTGAAATTCTGTGTTCAAGTGACTGTATTTTTTCTTTTTTCCTTTGCCTTTTGCATTCCTTCTTTCCTCTGCTATTTTAAGAGTCTCATCAGACAACCACTTTGCTTTCTTATGCTTCTTTTCTTTTGGTATGGTTTTCCTTGCTGCCTCCTGCATGATGTCCCGCACATCTGTCCATAATTCTTCTGGCACTCTGTCTATCAATTCCAAACCATTAAATCTGTTCCTCACCTCCACCGTGTATTCCTTAGGGATGTTGTCTAGGTCATATCTGTATGGCCTGATTGTTTTCCCTATTTTCTTTAGTCTAAGTCTGAATTTTGCTATTTGTAGGTTGTGATCTGAGCCACAGTCTGCTCCAGGTCTTGTTTTTGCTGACTGTATGGAGGTTCTCCATCTTTGGCTGCAGAGTATGTAATCAATCTGGTTTCGATGTTGGCCATCTGGTGATGTCCATGTGTAAAGTCACCTCTTGTGTTGCTGGAAGAGGGTGTTTGCTATGACCAGTGTGTTATCTTGACAGAACTCTATCAATCTTTGCCCTGCTTCATTCTGCGTTCCAAGACCAAACTTGCCTGTTATTCCATCTACTTTTTGATTTCCTACTTTGGCATTCCAATCTCCTAATATAATGTGGACATCATTTTTTGGTGTTTGTTCTATGAGGTCTTGTAGGTCCTCATAGAACTGGTCCACTGTGGCTTCATCTGCACCCGTGGTTGGTGCGTATATTTGGATTACAGTGATATTAAAAGGTTTGCCTTGTATTCTGACTGACATCATTCTATCATTTTTGAGATGGTATCCCATTACTGCTTTTCTCACTCTTTTGTTGACAATTATGGCTACTCCATTTTTTCTGAAGTTTTCTTGACCACAATAGTAGATGTGATGGTTTCCCGAGTTGAATTCATCCATCCCTGTCCATTTTAGCTCGCTGATTCCCAAGATGTCAATGTTTATTATTTCCATCTCATTTTTCACCACTTCCAGTTTTCCTTGGTTCATCGACCTCACATTCCATGTTCCTATGCAGTATTGTTCTTTGCAACACTGTATTTCTCCTCCCACTCTCCCATCTCTCCCCTTCTTTTGATCTGTGTTAAGCATCCTGTTTGATCTAACTTGCCTCTTTTGTTCTGCCTTTTGTTCTAGTCCATAGGGTTCTCTTGGCAAAAATGTCTGGTGTGGTTTGCCGGTTTCTACACCAGTATCCTCACATCATACATGTTGTTACAGTTCAAAACAAAGTATTATCATGCATATTATCAGTTTAAAATAAAAAACACAGTTCTACTTCATTTGTTATGAAAGTAAAAGTAAAAATTTAGTATGAAGGAAAAGTCCATTATATCAAGTCTCTACATTGCTATAGTTGCAGACTACATTGTTTTAGTTAAGTTACTTGCATGCTTCTTTGATTATGGCTGGCGGTGGGCAGCCTGCCGGGTCCTCCCTCCTCTGCCTCCCTCACCTCCGCTGCCCAGGGTGCGAATGGAGGTGGTGGTGGGCAATGGTGGGTCTGTTGCTGCGGGCGATGGAATAGGTCTCTTACCCTCAGTGGCTTCTGCCAGGCCTCTCTTCCTTGGATGCTTTCTCCCTCTGGGGTGGGGATGGGGCCACCATACCAAGCCCTTAAAATTCCACCTCTAAATTGTCATATCTTCAAAAAGATTTTCTACAACAGCTCCCCAACACCTCCTTGTAAAACGTCCGCCATCTATTTACTGCCATATTTCTGAGTTTGTCTCTTCCCTAGCTAACCCATTTCCCACAAAAGTATGGCAACAATCCTTCAAACTAAAATCCCAAACCCATACACTATTCTCTGACTGGTAATTGGCCAGGTTCTTCCATACAAATCTGAAACTTGAACAGCTCTAATTAACTTGTGAACCACCCAGAAAGTGCACTAAGCGCTATGGGAGGCAAGCTATGGCAAACCTAGGCAGCATAATAAAAAGTAGAGACATCAGACTACTGACAAAAGTCCTCATAGTTAAAGCAATGGTCTTCCCAGTAGTAATGTATGCCTGTGAGAGCTAGACCATAAGGAAGGCTGAGCGCAGAAGAATAGATGCCTTTGAACTATGGTGCTGGAGAAGACTTTTGCAAGTCCTCTGGACTGTGAGGAGATCATATCAGTCAATCTTAGGGGAAAATCAACAACAACATAAAATAATTACGGCAACCCTAGATTTTGGGATTCATTTTCATGGCTTCTGGGCATGCCGGTCAAACATGTTGTTCGCTGGAATTCCTATAATGGTCTTTCAATTAATCAGAGTAACTCTTTGTCTCTCTGTCACATATACCGTTTTGAATTGGTGCTAAAATACCTGCCTACTGTGACATTCCATGAAGAAGTCACCAACACGGTCACTGAGTTTTAATAAACCCTTCTTCATTTCAATCACCATGTGTTGAGGCATTGTGATTCCATTTCAATTACCAAAATTGTTTCTAATTCTGCTTCTGTATCTATATTCTGTATTAGCATATTGTACAAGTAGGGACCACTTCGGTGGGAAGGTAAACAGCATTCTGTGCGCTCCGATGTCTGTTGCAACGTTCTACATGGGATTCTGACCAGCAGAATGATGAGATGAGATTTGTGGGGGGATAGCTGGGTACTGTACTTCAGAGTCTTCTCTCCTCTTCTCTCCATCGTCTCTCTCTCTCTCTCTCCCTCCTTCTCCTAGCAGCTCTCTTTATTAACAGTTTCACACAAGCATACAGCATATACTCGTGAGAACAAATTCTCTGATTAATCTGGTCAATCCAGAAGGATGTAACAGGTGTCTAGTCATGCCTGCCACATGACTACAGAAACGTCTGCAAACGCAGACAGTGCTGGCTCTTCGGCTTTGAAACAGAGATGAGCACTGAACCCTAGAGTCAGATACGACTGGCCTTCGAGCAAGAGGAACCTTTACCTTCACCTTTACTAATATATGCAAATTCTGTGCCCATTTGCCTTCTTTATTTGGTAATATGTAAGTGTCCATCCCACATCTATTACACAAGATTTCTTCCAGCCACTGAGAAGGGTAGATGGTTCCTCTTAGATCCATAGTTGCAGAATAGAATGATTTACTCCACCCACAAGCATTTCTGGAATCTTGTACTAACTCCTGTTCAACATCCAGTTTCTTTTGTGTACTGTTCTCAACAAATATTTTGAACATTTGTTGAAAAGAAATTTGCCTTGTGTCAATATTTGGGCTCTCTTAAAATAATTTAATGATGGGTTCATATCTGGTTGTGAGTGCTCACTTCATGTCTAATTTCCATCCCACATGTAGCTCACTGTTTGAATAAGAGATTGCTTTCTGAGATTCATTGTGGTCAATGAGAATTAGATCAACTAAATGTTTCCCTTCTGAAATGTTTGACCTTTCTCCCCACCCCTCTCTCTGTTTGAAGTGTAGATTGTACATGAATTCTTAATATAGCTCTGAAAAGCTTCACATAGTGATGTTAGAATATGCTCAGTATGTCTTGCACAGTCTATTCCATGGGTTCCCAAATGAGCATAGGAGGGAGTAACTACAGTTATACTGCACTGCAATATTCAAAAGTACAGTAGAACCCTGCATAATGAAAAAAATTGGTTCCACAATGTCTTTCACTATACGAATTTTTTCGTTATATGAAGCATGCCTCATATAACAAAAATCCCTGTGGGATGCATTGTACAACGAAAATCTCTATTGGAAAAATCATACAACATTTTTTGTTGTTGTTGTACTATGCATCCCATAGGGATTTTCGTTGCACGACTTTTCCCATAGAGATGCATTGCTTTGTATAACGAACAAATTCATTACACAGGGTATAGCGGTTAGTGCAAATCCTCTTTTGTTATATGAATTTTTTGTTATATGAAGCGTTCATTGTGTGGACTTCCACTGTACTCCACAGTGGGCGATTTGGGATTTTAAAATCTGTTTTTATACATTTTTAACTCTTGTACTCCACCCTGAGTCAGGTTCTCCTGATTGGGTGGCATATAAATTTAAATAAATAAATAAATAAAATACTCTGTTTCCATTTGCCCTGATGCAAGTACAACCTATTGGGTTAGAATTAAATTCTGTAAATTTAATTTAATTCTTCTTGGGAGGCAATCTATGGCAAACCTAGGCAGCATAATAAAAGGTAGAGACATCACCCTGCCAACAAAAGTCTGCAAAGTTAAAGCAATGGTCTTTCCATTAAAATGCCTTGTTATGCAAATTTAGCAGGAGGTTGCAGGTTGCCTAAAGGTAAAGGTTGCCCTTGCTCGAAAGCCAGTTGTATCTAACTCTAGTGTTCAGTGCTCATCTCTGTTTATAGCCAAAGAACCAGGGCTGTCTGTGTCTGCAAACATTCCTCAACATCGGAGTGCACAAAACGCTGTTTACCTTCCCACTGAAGTGGTTCCCATTTATCTACTTGCAAATTTTTGCTTTCAAACTGCTAGGTTGGCAGGAGTTGGGACAAAGACAGGTGCTCACTCCATCGTGCAGCACTCAGGTCTCAAACGACTGACCTCCCAATCTTCCAGTCATCAAGTTCAGTGTCTTAACCATTAAGCCACCACAGTCCAGGTTGCAGGTTACCTGCCTGTTTAAAAAAGAGCAGCACAACTCGAGAAAGGAAACACTGCTCTATAAAAGAAATCATACTGTCAAAATATCTTAACCTATAAGGAAGGGGTGTGGCCGTATGTGTGCTGAATGTGTGTCCACACACATCCAGCCTATCCTGTGATGCGCCATACGTACATACCTTGCCCAACAGACACTATCACCACACATATCCCGAGGTTGCGGGTGGGTCCTCCACCCCACAAAAACATGAAAATGAAAGAACTACACCTCCCAACATCCTCTGCGGCACAGCACGCCCAATCAGAAAGTATGGATGGCGCGTGACATAACCACCACAGCAGTCACGTGGAAAAAACCAAAATGAACGCCACGAGCACAGCAAACAGCCGTTGGCCGATCTGACAACCTACTACAGAAAACCTCTGTAAAATATGCCTGAACAAAGTGCCCCCGCCTCAGGCCACAAAAAAACCCACCCAAAACCAACTTGAGAAGAAAAACCTCCTACCTCCACAACCCATCCACATGCTGGGGGAAAAAACACAACAGGGGGAGGGGTGAGTGGGGAAAACCTCCTACCTCCTAAACCCACCCACATGCGGGGGGGAGGGTGCAACAGAAGGGAGGGGTGGGCAGAGCGAAGAAAAATAAAACAATTAAACATAAAATGAAAGGAGAAAACGGGGTAGCATGGCAGATCAGAACACAAAAAAAACAGAGAGACAAGATGTAGGAACAGCCGTAAAGAGACAATTAAGATGCAACATCAAGGAGAGGGAGGAGAGACGAAGAACAGAAGGAGGGGGAAATAAATGCAAACAACGCAGTAAACATAAAAAAACAAACCTCGCGACAACAACAAAAGCAAAAACTCATAAAACATTACACAATGAGGAGGCGCTCAAAGCCAAACATCCTACCACACAACAAACATTACGAGGAAGCAGACGCCACAGTTGCTGCAACCTGAGCAAAATTTAAAAAACCACTAATATATAACAAAATTCCTACAAACAAAATGCAGGAAGTCCCAAAAAAACAGAATGGACAAGGCCACGGAAGACCCCGGTTTTTAATCACAAGACAACCAGGTGGACTACAAAATACAAAATTCATGGAAAATTGGCCCCACCGACAAGACCCCATGCCCGGACACCACATAACTACACAAATACAGGACAGACTGTGTGGCCACGGATGGAGACAAACCATGGCAAGAACAACAATGGACAACACAATACGGGGTGCAAAGCAACAGGCAAGGCCAACAGAAAACATCCAGCACAGCCGTATACACGGACAAGTCATGCAAAGATCAGTGATGCAACAAAATCAACGGAGTACAATAACACAATCGAGAGCAATCACAAACATCCTGCCTCTACACACTGCAGCCCTGCACCAAGCCACTATTCAATACATCATGCATCGCCAAATACAAGCCATGCTGTGGCCCAATCTCCTTCCAAACCCCCTGGTTGTGATGCAAATTTTACAAGAGTTTCAAAACATCATGCAAGGACGTGGACGTGGAACATCCATGCGCTGGCCCAGATAAGGTAAATAAATTAATAAAACAAAGTTTCTAATTTCCAAACATCATCTAATTTTACATTAAAATATCATCTTACTTACCATATTATTTTATGTCTTACAGGAAATATGAACACGCAACATAACAACAGCAAAATACCAAATACCATCATAGATTATACAGGTTTTGAACGTTAAATACAACAAAAGTAAAAAAGTTCATGTTTGCAAAGTTTATAGTTATGTACTTTCTACAAAATATTTTTATTAATGCAAATTTATGTAATTAACATGTTCATAAAAATTGTTATGCATTTTCCAAAATAAAATAAAAAATTACATTTGCAGCATCCTCTCTTTAAAATAAATCAAAACAAAACTCAATTCAAAACATATCACTTAACAAATATCACATATCATATAACCAGCCTCAAAATCACAGGAAACGTGCATCCAAAATACACACACAAAGAAATACACAATAACCAGATAAACATTTCATACTAAAGGACATACCTTCCCAAAAATAAAAAATAAAAACCCTGGCAAGACCGGGCAATCAGCTAGTAAACACTATAATAATTGTTATTATGTGTCTGAAATTATTCTTGGTTGAAAGGATTTTTACTGGAGAAACTCCGCTCCGGGGATGCCTGAATGAGTCTCCTTTCATGTCCCCAAGAGCTGGGACAGAGACGGACGCTCAATCTGCCATGCAGTACCCAGGTCTCGAACTGCCAACTTGGTGGCCTTCCAGCTAACAAGGCATTCTTAACCACCAGCCACTGCAGCCCCATATAAACACTAACATAGCATCTTGCCACCTGCACAGATCTTATGAATGTCTGGCTACTGAATGGGCCCTGCCTTTGAGATGGATGAGGAGGTTGCTTCAGGGGTTAGCATCTGATGCTACAAAAAAGCAGTGGCTTGCTCATCACTATTGGATTTTTACTACTAAGCTGGAGGAGAGATGTATATCTTCTGTAGTATTTTCTGAAGTATTTTCTGTATTAAGTGATGAAATAATTGGTTGGGGAATACTTTTAGCCTGTACAAATGTGTCCTAGGCCTGCCTTGGTAGAAGAACAATGCCTAGCTAGATCAGATCCTTAGCTTAAGAGAGAAAGCAAGGTGAATTGCTGGGATGGTAACCTTTCAGGGTGTCCTAGGCCTGCCCAACTGACTCATCCCTGCAGCAGAGAAAACAGTAAGCTAAACATCCATACAATCAACTTTCTAGTCTCCACAGAATTAGGACCCTGGTTTTCAAAGGTTCTAGCTCCCATGGAAAGCCTGCTTGAATAGTGGAAGCTCTATTCATCAGAATCATCACTCTCGACCCAGTAGAGCGCTGTGGAACTTGGGTCAGAGGGGAATGGGATTCCCTTTCCTGGTGTCGCTTCGCCGTAGTTCATCTTTTATGTCATAATGCTCATTCTCATGTCTCCCCTTCTTGTTATTTCCCCCCACAGTGGATTAAACTTTATTGACTTGATGGTTCGGCAAGGGAACGTTGACAACCCACCCAAGACTCCATTTGTCCCCGGATTTGAATGTTCTGGAATTGTAGAATCTCTGGGTGACAATGTGAATGGCTTTGAGGTAAAGTAATGTGTCACTGGACAGGATTTTGAAGAAGGCAGTAGACTAAATTCAGTTGCTAGCCCCATTGAATCAAGGGGAACTATCAATGTGTTCACTTACTGTTTGCCAGTTAATTGAGTAGAATCTGCCCTAAAATGGGATTTGCAACTGGATTCAGCAGAATACTGTTAATGTCTGGGATTCTTTGCTTATGTACTCCTTTCAGGTTATCACAAGCTTTGAAAAGTTGCTTTTTGGACAAGTTATGCCGATGTAGTGTCTGGGGGATTCTCGGAGCTGTTGTCCAAGAAAGTAACTTTTCAAATTCTGATATTAATACAGTGGAACTCCTAAGAGAGGAATAGATGCCACGTGTATTGGAAATTGTGTTGAATAATTCAGCAAAAAACCAAAACCCAACTCTTAACCTAATGTGTGCTAGTAGTGAAAAAAGGCAAAACTAATTATAGGGACTATTACAAAAATAAAGACAGCCAGTATTGTACTATCATCATTCCTCTTATTGCCAGTGTACAGTAAAACTCTGATTTACATACACCTCAAGTTATGTAAAATTTGACTTATTTAATGATTTTGTGCTAAAATCATGTCCCGATTTACATAAATGCCCCAACTTACGTAACACAATTTCCTATGGGTTTGCTTCGATTTACATTTTAAAAATCATTTTTCCTATGGGTTTGCTACAAGTTACATAAAAACCGATTTATGTAAAAGCCTATGGAATGGACTTTTTACATAAGTTGGGGTTCTACTATATCATGAGCTAGGTAGTCAAAACAGTATCAACCCATACAAAAGGGGAATATGGATATGCTTGGAAGGAACCTAGGCTTTACAGAAGCCCAGAAAATATTTCAAGGGGGGGAAACTATGGAAGAGTCAACTTGTGTTCATTGACAAATCCCCAATGATAGCGGTAACCTGCAGTCTCTTAATTTCTCAGTAAATCAATTGTTACTTTTCTTTTTCTGCTCAAGAGAAAGTAGGGTTGAAATCCTTGATTTGATAACTGTCCACTTTATAGGCAGACATTATAACTTTCAAAGAGTGATTTGACTAATTAAAAAAGAGCAACAAAGGATTTTTTTTAAAAAAGAAAAATGTCCTGCCTTTTTCTTGTGAGGAGAACAGTTTGGTGAAGTTGTGACGGCAGCTTTCTTTCAGCACCTTTATCCAGGGAAGCATCATCCCTTTTGACCTGTCTGTAGGCTTTATATTTTTCTTCACTCCTAAGGCAACGCAAACGAAAGTACCTTGAGAGGATACAAATGTTTTTGTGCCGTCAACAACTTTTCCTGTAATATCTTTTGACTGAACAGGGTTATGTAGTCCAGAATGGTGTAATAAGAATGCAATTGAGGTTGAAACATACTATTGAAAAATAAATAAATACTTCTGTCACAACAACACGCTTTATAAACATTGCAATCTGTTTCCTTGGTTCTTATGGAAACAGCACCATGCACTCTTTCTGTCCTAGGAGCAGAGTAAAATGCATCTATTTTACTTCTCTCCCTGTGATTTTGGATGAAATACAGCTCCTATCGGCCCCACTCAGCAAGTTCAATTGTGGAGGATATTGGGGAGCTTCACTCCGACAACACAAATTGCCATCTTCTCTTTCTATTCATTGTACCATGCTGACTTGCTCATTAGGTGAAGAAATTGTCCATCTTAGGCTATACACAAGGGGTGTCCAAACATTTTGGGCCGTGGGCCAGTCACGTGGTTCAGCGGGCTGGTTGCGTGGGCTCTCCCACCAGAAGCAGAAATAAAACACGCTCGCACATGCACAAAACACTGCCATAAATGTACCCATGGCTGTCATAAACGCATTTACAACAGCCACGGGTGCATTTATGGCAGCGTTTTGCACATGTGCATTTTACCTCCGCTTCCGGGAGTGGTAAGGGCAGTGCAGGCCAGATGATTTGGCATTGTGAGCCAGATCTAGCCTGAGGGCTGTAGTTTGGCCACTCCTGCTATACACACATACCCTGATGATTTTTTGCCCTTCAGAAGACCTGGAGCAACACCTACTTTCCCTCAAAGGCCCCCTTCCAACTCAGTTATTCTACGACTTTTGGGAATCACTTTGCTATCCATTTATGTGGTGGTGATGATGATGATGATGATGATGATGATTTTGTGTCAGAAATTATTCTAGGTTGAAAGGATTTTTGCGGAAGAAACCCTGCTCAGGGAATGCCCAAATGAGGCTCCTTTCATGTCCCCAAGAGCTGGGTCAGAGATGGGCGCTCAATTCATCATGCAGTACCTGGGTCTTGAACTGCTGACTTGCCAGCCTTCCAGCTAACAAGATGAGCTTCTTAACCACTGAGGTTATGTGGTTGACATCACATCTATGTGATGACAAATGCATTTTCCATGAATTTGTATTCATCTCTAAAGAGACTTTAAAATTGCTGAATGACACATTGTACAACAGTGAATTTGGAAACTAATTTTGCATTGTGAAGGAGGAGTAAAAGCCTTAACAGTTTAATAAAGAATGCATCTATTATATTTGCTCTCCCACACATACACTGCCTACTTCATAAGCTATAAAGTACCAAAAGATTTTGCTTCTCCTCATACAAAATCATTGTAGCTAATGGTTTTTGCACCTTGTCCAAGTCGATAATATTATCTCTTCAAATGGGGCCACATTAGAATGGCAGGTTCTTAAAAATGTGCCTAGAAATATATAAATTCTTCATATCAGAACCTACAAATAAAGTCACTGAATAAATTTTATTCTTATGGACTTCAACATGGCATGGCTGAACAAGATAGATGTGAGAAATAGTAATCTTTTTCTTTTAAAATTTATCTCTCTCCTGCCTCATTTGAAATAAGTCTATTTTTTGCTTGTGTTATATCTCTTTGATAAGTAATTGAATTTCAGTTGAAAGAGTATCATGTGCTGTTTTCTTATTTTAAAACCTGTCATAAGCAGCTGATAAATTCAGATGCAAATATAAAAATGCTTGCTGTCAGAATCCAATCTGATACTCATTTTTAAAGCAATAATTCTAACACAAGCAGCTTAGGCAGTTCATTTCTGCAGTTCAGTGAGGATGTCTGCCTATGAGAGGAACCTATGGTTTGGTGTCTGCCAAGGCTTGTTCCTTAAACCCTGAATTATGTGACCTATCACCAACACAAGCCAGATCATCAGGCACATAATAGCCCAGAGGTTTATACACACAGAAGAGATGTAGACCAAGGAAGAGGAAGGTGACAATTATGTTGTTAATGGGTTTTCAGAATGACAATGGCATTGATTGGGCAGATTTTGTTATCCGCAATCAGATGGTTATCAGGAACTGTGTTCTATGAGCCCTGTCACCACCGACCAAACCTTTTGGTTGTTGATGTAGCCAAATCTGTACATAAATCAAGAGTATCAATTGGAAGCTGTAGTCTTGCTGGCATAATGTACAGGCATAATGGCCATGAGGTCAACAGCCAGTGGCATTCTTTTTTGGATTCAATATAAAGCTTCCCAATCTCCCACCCCTTCCACCCAAAGTGTCCTAGACTCTAGAGTTCTCTTTTGACCTGGTGAAACCAATGGGAGCCATGAGGAACAGAGATTTTCAGATATTAAAGTCTCCCCCCTTCCCTTCCTTTTCATATAAATTGAATTGAATTAAAGGATAACATCACTGTCGTATGATATCATCTCTATTTACACCTGTGAAGTTACTCAGGATATCAGCCATTCTGTGCTAAGAAAATAATGCTGAAGAAAGTAGAAGGCAACAGAAAAAGAAGACCAAATAAGAGGTGGGTTAAATTGATCAAGGGTGGCCAACCTTGGTGCCCCAGGTGTTCTTGGACTTCAATTACCAGAAGCCCAAGTAAGCACACCTCCTGATCTGGGCTTCTGGGAATTGAAGTCCAAGAACACCTGGGACACCAAGGTTGGCCACCCCTGGACTGCATAAAGGAAAGACACAGCCTTGATTTTACAAGAGCTGAGGATAGCTATTTTCAACAAGATATTTTGGGAGCCATTCATTCATATTGTCATCATAGGTCAGAAACAGCCTGATGGCACATAACAACAAGAATCTTTGGTCCTTATTTAATATTTTTAAATGAGTTTAGGGATCTGTGAATGTAACCTAAATCACTTGTATGTCTTTTTAATCTTCCTTTGTAATTCCTCTCAAGAAGTGGATTACAGTTTATGAAATCTCATGTGGAACATATATATTTATGTTCAGAGTACCATAACTTCTTTATATATTTTTTGGTTACACTTGCTGGAACAAGTTAATACTGTTACTTTTTTTGAAAACTCACTTATGTGCTCTATACTGTAGGAGTACACCTATTGGGCTAAATCCAATTTTAGTCCCTACTGGAGCACACACATTGAAATGAACAGGAGCTTGTTAGCTTAATTTAGGTTCAGATATTTTATAGCTCTTCTTCTTCTTCTTTATCCAAATCCAAATATTAGAACTCATCATGGCGATGAGCCATGAAGACTGTCCTGAGAATATAATGCAGTGGTCTTTCATCTGCCTTCCACATCGCAACACGACACCTGTACCATTGATCCAGTTCCCTGAGTCACTCTGGTCCTGAGCCCTTTTGGCATGCAAAGTCTTCCGCAGCCCCAGGCCAGGATTGATGAAGATGCTGCCCTCCATCAAAATGGATTCAAGTGGGATTTAATCCACTTGGGAACCATCACCCTTCCCAGTGGATTTAGGCACCAATGGCCGTTGGTCCTCAGGATTGTCAGGTTAGTTAAACACTGCCTGACACTCGGTGTTGAGTTGCTGGCAGTACTGTTAGGAAAGAATATACCCCAATCAAAGCTAGTGGGCTGGATAGCTCAGTGGTTTAGGTGTTTGGTTGTGGAGCCACAGGTTGTGAGTTTGATTCCCCACCATGCCTCCTGGGGAGAAGAACCAACCTGTTTAACCATGGGCAAGCTGTACAGTCCCAGGACACCCCCTGCAGGAGGGAATGGTAAACCAATTTAATCACTTTATTTACAGTCTACGACCAGCACAGTAAAATGAGAGGTGAACATTAAACAATTTAAATGCTTAGAATGTAGTTAAAATATATTATTTAAAAAATCATATCTGATGGTAAACCAATTCTGAGTAATTTCTACCTAGAAAATCATGGAAAGGATTGCCATATGTCAGAATTGACAGCATGGCATTATTTATGATTAGTGACACTTTGGGTTTTAGTAAAACAAACCAACAAAAATATATCTTAAAGTCAATTTAAAAGGTTGAGGCCAATGTAACCTTCATATACCTCATTTAGGCACTGAAGATGCATTGAGCAGGCTGTCAGATGAACGTGTGAATTGTCTCACATTGCAAATAACATGGCTTGCAAATATGTAACCGTTCTCCCTCACATTACTTTTAGATTGGAGACCGCGTCATGGCTTTCGTCAACTACAGTGCCTGGGCAGAGGTTGTGTGCACACCTCTGGAGTTTGTGTACAAAATCCCAGAGAACATGACCTTCTCAGAAGCTGCTGCTTTCCCTGTGAACTTTGTAACTGCATACATGATGCTCTTTGAGGTAGCCAACCTGCGAGAAGGCATGTCAGTCCTGGTCCACTCTGCAGGGGGAGGTGTGGTAAGTTGGTTTCACCTTCATTCTGCAGGGAAATCTACCTATGGTTGTGCATGCAAACATGCAGTACAGATTCTGATAAGTCAGGGGTGGGGAACCTGCAGCCTTGAGGGGAGCCTGGGCTTCTGGGAATTGAGGTCCAAGTACATCTGGAGGACCAAGGCTGAGAAACCCTGGCCTAGAGGAAACAGGCTAGTCCTCCAGGTGTTCTTGGACTTCAATTCCCAGAAGCCCAGGCTCCCCTCAGGGCCACAGGTTCCCCACCCCTATGATAGCCCATTCTTACCTCAACCTTTGTAAATTTGTCAATTGGGTAGGATTTTTCTTTAAAAATTCCACTAGAGCAGTGATGGTGAAACTTTTAGAGACCTAGTGCCCGAACTCACCATTGCAACAGACTCAACAGACTGCCATCCGCACCCTCACATCGCATGTGAGCCAGGCAAACTCTGTGTTGGGGGCAAGGGAGGAAGTGCTCCCATTGGGCTGCTGGGCATGGTGAACTCTGTTCTGGGGGAGGTAGGAAGTGCTCCCATTGGGCTGCTGGGCAGAGGGGCAGGGCAAACTCTGTGCTGGGGTAAAGGTGTGCACACCCACAGAGAGGGCTCTGAGTGCCCCCTCTGGCATGCGTGCCATAGGTTCACCACCACTGCATATATATATATATATATATGAAATCATTTCAGATTTCAAAGCATGACGACAACTGCTGCATTTATTTTTAGAACCCCGATTAATGTCTGACTCACATCCGAATTGATCACTATTTTGACTTTCAGTGATCAGGGCTCAGAGAGGATTCAGAAGGTGAGACTCAGCTACCAAGAAAGGGAATAAAATAATACACATTCTTCATCTGGACCGACCTGGCAGGTCTGGAAGGTTTGGGGAAAATGAAGCTTGCAAGTCCCTGGGTGCTACCATCACTGTCTGCCAGTATTCTGTCCATGCAGGCTACAACCTGCCTAACAAGGATAAAATCATCTCAGTAGAAAATCTCTTTAGCTCCAGATAATCATGTTTAAGATGTATGACCCCTCCTAGGCCATTGCAGTAAAGGACTGGTATGTTTAATCTTATTACAGCCGAGTACAGTACAGAGGAGGTCCTTTATTCTTGTTGAATATTAATACTAAAATCCTAAGTGTGGAATGTTAAAACAATGTGAAGGGGTGGCGGTGGCTGCAGAAGCCTACTAAACACCCCCTAAGGCAGGAGTTCTCAACCTTTTTAAGGTAGAGGGACGGGTCATTCTCCCTCAGACAGCTTTGGGGGGGGGCAGATTCCCATTTTGCCCTTCCTCCACCACATGGCACTTCCTGGCGTGTGGAGGCAGTGGGGGCCCCACATGAAATGGTGCCATGGGCTGCACCCAGCCCACGGCCCATAGGTTGAGAATCCCAGCCATAAGGCTTTGTCTTATGTACTACTAGCAAGGGTACCCGGACTTCGTCCCGGGTGGTCTGGGTTGGGTGAGCTACAGGGGTGTTTGTGGCCTCCCCCCACTCCTGGTGTCCTGCCCCTGTGGCCGGGTGTTGGTGGTTTCCCCACGGGCCTGAACATGGTTGCGGCCAGTGTGATTTGGGCTGGAGCTGGGGCAGTGCACGCATCCGTTCCTCTCTGTGTGTCTCTGTCTGTCTCTCTCTTTCTGTCTGTGTTTCTCTCTGTGTGTCAGTCACAGACACAGAGAGAGAGATGGGGCGGGAGTGGGACTTACAGGATTGGCTCCAGGAGTGTTTGAAGGCCTGCCGGGCACATACGTTACATCTGTTCTTTATAGGTTAAGAAGAAGATTATCTCAGGAATTCCAGGACCTTTCCCTATCAGTCATTCACTCTCAACCAATCACAGTCCAACATGCAAACCAGCTCTTTCCAACATTCTATTTCCAGGCCTTGTTGTTAAACTGCTGTTTTTTCCCAAGGCACCTTGGGAGTTGTAGTTCCCATTCCTTTTCCCATTTTGTGGGGCTCAGGCCCCACTCTCGGCCTCCAGACCCTCGCAGGGCTGATCTCAGTAGCATTAGGTAGGTGTGTACAAAGCATTACAGGATAGGCTCCAAGGGTGTGGGAGCCTTTCTCGGACACGTACCTTACATCTCTTCTTTATAGGTTAAGACTAGCTATTTTGCCCGGCCTTGCCGAGCAGGTATTGATTTTGCCAATGCAGAGGAGGGGCAAGGAAGGGAGACAGGCAGGGAAGGTGCCTTCCCTGTTGGACACCTGCCTGTTGCCTTGGTTCGCTTCCCGGGGACACACACACATGCACGCACATGCACGCACGCACACACACAGAGAGAGAGAGAGAGACAGAGGAAAACAGAGGGGAGGTGGCAGGTAAGTAGGGGAGGCAGTGCCCGGGTGAGTAGGGAGGGAAGGGGGGAGGCAGATGCGATCCATTCCCCCTTCCCTGTGGCGCTGGGGGAAGGCGCCTTTGCATTCCCCCCCTCAGCTGTTTCGAGGGCTGGCTTTAAACAGCGGAGGGGAATGCCAGCACCTGGAGGGAGGGAAGGGAGGGAGGCGGATGTGTTCCATTTTTCCTTCCCTGCCAGCACCTGGGGGGAGGGAGGGAAGGGGGTAGGCTGGCAATGAAGGGCATCAGGCATTTGTCTGAAAGGGAAGGCACCTTCCCTGTCAGACACCCGCCTGCCGCCTTTGGTTCTCCTCCACACTGGTTCGAGGCCAGCTTTGAACCCACTTGGAGGAGGGGCAAGGAAAGGAGACAGTCGGGTGCCTGGCAGGGAAGGCGCCTTCCCTGGCAGACACTCGCCTGTTGCCTTGGTTCACTTCCCCCCGCCTCTTTCTTCCCCGGTCGACCTACCAGGCGAACTCCGCTGGGTTGGTGATGGTGGGAATGGCAGCGGCGGTGGGGAGGTGGCTTTTTAGGGCCTCTGGAGAGACCCTAGGTGTTGCGGGTCTCCTCCCTGACTCTTTATTTCCCCCGGCCGACCTTCTCTAACCGCCTCACAGCTGGGGCCAGTTTTGCTCCCACCCGGCTCACAACCAAGGGAAGCGTCTGGTGGGTGTCACGGCTTCTTTCTCATGTGAAAACCCTAATGCCTCATACAACGTCCGGCGACGGTGTATGAGGCATCTTTTTTCCAAGAATTGGGCGACGTTGTATGGATCCGACGTTCTATGAAGCGGACGTTGTATGAGGTATTACTGTACTTGCAATTTGTTCCTTCTAAATGTTCTTTTGAGCTATCTTTTGTAGCTTTCTAGAATTCTCTGGACAGCCAGTGTGGAAACCCAGTGTCTTTCTACTGCTTGATTCTAAATCTTTTATTTGGGTATTGATGTCCACCTAGGACAGTGATGGCAAACCTTTTAGAGACCAGGTGCCCAAACTGCATCCCCAAATCCACTTATTTATTGCAAAGTGCCAACATAGCAGCAGAGGAGGAAGGAAATGCTTCCTTTGGACTGCTGGGCAGAGTGAATTTTGTACTAGGTGGAGGGAGGAGGCACTCCGATTCCGCTGTTGGGCAGAGGGGTGGGTGAACTCTGTGCTGGGGAAGGGAAGAAGCACTCTCACTGGGCTGCTGGGTAGAGGGCCTTGGCAAACTATGCTGGGGTGACTGTACAGGTCAGCAGTTTGAAATCGTTCTAACACCATACTCAGTTTGGATGCAAGGTCCACCCTATCCTCCCCGGCAATCAGTACATCATCAAAGTAAGGTAGCACCCAGGGAGACCTTTTAGCAACCTTTCAACTAAGGCCTGGAAAATGCCAGGTGCAGCATTGACACCGAATTGTAAATGCTTCACACAAAATGCACCCCTATGGGTGTGATGGTTTGACACAGTGCTGACTTGAGGGTAACTGGCAATTGTTGATATGCCTGAGTTAAGTCTAGTTTAGGAAAACACTTTCCACCATGGAGGGTGGCTAGTAGGTGGCTGACCACTGGAACAGGATAAGAATTAGTGCAGATAGCTTTATTAATTGTGCATTTATTGTCCGCACAGATGCGGATGTCCCCATTAGCCTTGATCGCAGTAACAATAGGGGTCTCCCACAGAGTGGAGTCCACCGGCTCCAAAATGCCCTGAGCAATCAGTTTATCAAGTTCTGCGTCAATGCGGTCTTTGAGTGCAAAAGGCACACGTCGAGGCTTCATGTGAATGGGCTGGACAGTCGGATCCAGCTCAAAGTTAACAGGGGGGGCTTGAACATACCCAGTCCCCCTTAAAAACATCAGGGTAGCGTTCACATGCAGCTTGAATGGGGTCAGCCTGAACCCCATTAATCCCAGAAAATGCAATTCCCAGGGGCCCGTACCACTGTACCCCCAAGAGATTATTCCTACCAGCCTTCACCATGACCAGAGGGAGTCTTGCTGAAATGCCTTTGAAGTGCACGTCAAATGTGCCAATCCCTAGGACAGGAATGTGCCGGCATTGCACATCGCTCAACAGGACCTGGAGAGCCAGCAACTTCGGACAGACAGCAGGAGGGATGCTCAGGAATTCTTTATGAGAAATAATAGAATATGACGTACCCGAGTCAATTTCCATCTTGATGGGCCACCCTTATAGGCGGATGTCAACGAAGAACCTTTCAGACACTGCCCGGACAATGGTAGATGCTCTCCTCCTCGCGCAGACTTTGGAAATGAGGTACTCCCGCCAGTGACAACCTTTGTCACCCATGTGCCCCTCTGGCTGTTGACGACACTCTTTCGCAATGTGCCCCTTCCTACCGCACTTGTGGCACTCAGCGGTTTTGAAAGGGCATTGGGCATGCAGATGTCTGCTCCCGCAGCCTTGACACGGAGCGATGACGCCCTTGGAAAATTTAGCAGGTCTCTGACAAACTTTGCCTATGTCATCCCTCTCCTCGCTCTCATCTGAGGATGACGATGAACTGGAACAGCATTGCTTTTGGACCATTGATTCTTTGTGGGCAGGCGCAGCTGGCCTGGACTGGAAGAATTTCACCCCAGCATCCGCAGCTTCTGATGCCAGGGCCTCTTTCAGCACATGAGCAAAAGTCAATGTGTTTCTTTTTACCAGCCTACGCTAAGCTGCCTCATCTCTTAGGCCCAGGAAAAGTCGGTCACGGTGAGCCTTGTCCAAGTTGTGCCACTGGCATGGCACAGCAGCGTGGCGGAGAGCCACAGCATAGTCGGTGACTAATTCTTCAACCTTCTGGTCTTGATGATAAAACACCAGTCTCGCCGGGAAAATGGAGACTGGGCCTGAAGTGGTTTCGGAGGACGGCTAGGATGTCCATCAGTGGGACGTCCTTCAGGGCGCATGGCAGCAGCAGGTGCACGATCAACTACAATGTGGGCAACCTGCAAAGGGCCAGGAATGATACCTTCTGCCGTTCATTACCCTCGATCTTCTCCATGACTACAAAGTTTTCAAACTGGATCTCGAACATGGACTATTTCTCCGGGTTGGAGATGTTGAACGGCCCGATGGAGAACACGTCAGTGGTGGCGGCTGCCATCCCACCTTCATCGCCAATGTTGGGTCTGGAACAAGAAGTATTCTAACCAGCAGGATCAGGTTAAACTCAGTGATTCTTTATTCAGCTCATACTTTGGACTGGGGACTATGTACAGGGGTGGCCTCTATATATACAGTAATTTGACCATTACAAAACAGGATACATTTAGGCGGGCTTCCGGAGGTACAAACAAAGTTCAACTTCACATTTAACCACGCTGATGTGTATTTGAATTTTGCGCCTTTTAGAATGGCGCACTTTTTGGGTCTTTAGTTTTGGCTCGGTTTGACTTTGGAAAGAGAATTAACCTTTGGACACAACTGAGCCTGAGATCACAAACAGTCCTCCAGGCTTTTTAAGACAGAACCTGTCCCCTTCCTCATGGCAACTTCATCTTTGGCTTTCCCAACATTTTCCTACATGTTGAAAAGCCTCTTTCAACCTAAAGTTACTCAAGGCTGTCCATTTAGTAGTTGTTCTTAGCAGTAGGAGCTTTAAGCTAAACTCTGGGTTGCATGTTGGGTCTTCCCATTTTGCAGTTGGTCCTCTCCAGTGCTTCAATGCAATGGCTTAGTGGTTACGATGCTGAACTTGATGACTGGAAGGTCGGCAGTTTAGACCCGAGTGCTGCACGACGGAATGAGCTTCCATCTCTGTTCCAGCTCCTGCCAATCTATCAGTTCAAAAGCAAGAAATTGAAAGTAGATAAATAAGTACCTCTTTGGTGGGAAGGTAAACAGTGTTCCATGTGCTCCAGTGTCTCGTCATGCTGCCACATGACCATGGACGTCTGCAGACGCAGACAGTGCTGGCTCTTTGACTGTAAATGGAAATGAGCACCTTAGAGTCGGACATGACTGGCTTTTGGGAAATGGAGATCTTTACCTAATACTGCAATATGCCCAGCAAGAATTGCTTTGAAGTTGAATTTGGCCATTCAGCTGAATGTGGGTCTCAACCCTTACACTGAGGGATAAAGGGGCAAGTCTGCATGATATTAATAGTGCAAAGGATATGTGTTTCTTTAAAAATACCCAAAAGCCAAGTAAGGGTATAACTGCGCAGCAAGAGAAATGTCAATTCACTCACTGTGAAATCACATGTGGAATTTGAGTCTGCTCAGTTTAAGTGGCCACCCAGGGTGATAGGAGTAAAGCCTTTTTGCACCTTGTTTGCGACTCTACTGAAGTGCCTGGAGGAGGCATAGTTCAAAGGAACTTTCTTAACATGCTGTAAAAAAGCTTTCCTCCTGTCAATTCCTCCTCTAAATAGCCTCTTTTTTTGTTAGTTGTTTGGTTTGGTGTTTAGGTGCTCTAACACATCAGTGTGGTGCCAACTGGTCTTAAAATTAAAATAAAAGTCTTGCCAGCTGTCAGCCACTTTTAAGCTGTTTTTAAAAGGCTTTTCTTACCCTTAGCTAGAAAAATGGAAAGTCTTGCCAAGACTTTCAAGTGGCTTTGCTTCATCCTAGCTTGTTAAAAAGAAGGACAAAGTCTTGCTGAACGTCTTTACTCGCTTTTCATAAACTGTATACTGCCACTGCATCTTTTGTGTGTTGGTTGAAGCTGAACTGATACAAAGTGATCCATTGATTTTTTTTTAAAAGGCACAAACCTTTGCAGCAGAGTGTGTGTGGGGTGGGCGTGGGGGGGGGTGATTGGGATACAGCTTTGGAACTTAGTTAGATGTAGCTATGCCTAGCTTTCTGCTCAGAAAAGTTTACAGCAGGGGTGCCCAAACTACGGCCCATGGGCTGGATCTGGCCCACTGTGCCAAACCATCTGGCCCACCCTCGCTGCTTCCCAGAAGCAGAAGTAAAACATGCCCGTGCATATGCAAAACGCTGCCGTAAATGCACTTGTGGCTGTTGACACAGTTGGTGTTGATCTGGGCAGATGTGGCCCATGGGATCACAAAGGATCGGACTCCACTGTGTGACTAAACAGCAAAATGAATTCACTGACCCTATCAGTTGTACCTGTATTTAAATGTGAACTTTCATGGATCATGTCCACTGTCTCTTATGTCTGACGAAGTGGACTTGATCCACGAAAGCTGACATTTAAATACAGGAATTTGTCTTGTTACCTGAAAACTGTTTGCACAATTTCCAGTAAACTTTAAATTAGTTCGTTAGTTTGGGGGAGAACTTTCCCCTTAACACTAATAAAGAAAATAACATAGACTTTAATTAAGGCAACATAAAAGTGAGTTTATTAACAACCTTTTAATTTACAGTGGCCTGCTGTAAAGAAAAATGCTGTCTCAACTATGCCTAAGAGCTACCAGGGTAGAATCAGGATCGCTGCTCAGACGACTTTGAAACAAGCTTTTATGCTATTCTATCCCTACAGTTCTAACTAACTTTACATAATAAAGGTTACAATGTGTGAACAATTCAGGGTTACAACAATAATGGTAAATAATGTCAGGGTGATTTACAGGTAGTTACAGCATTTCAAAGAGGGTATGAGAAAAAAACCCAAAGGGGATTACTTAGTTACAACAATTCAAAAGAATTACATGGCCAATACATATGTTATACAGTTACATTTCAAAAGGGATATATGGGAAGGAACAAAGAGGAAATCAAAACAGCTAAGTGACAGAGGGGTGTCAAAGGATGGTGCCATGGGGTCTGGATGTGATCAAAGGGATCAAAAGATGAGATCTGGGTTTCAAAGGTGGGAACCATATGGAGGAACTCATGGCTTTGGGGCAGTAACATGGGGAGCAATTGAGGGAATCAGGGTCTGGTCAAGGATGGGAGGTGTGATGAATTAAAGTGGGTGTAACCAATGGGCATGTGCAGAAAACATTGTTGTCCAACCAGAGACCTTCCACATACAGAGCGAGAGTTCCAGATAACCAATCACATCAATGGAATTGTCCATGCGTGATTGTGTGACTACCCATAAATCTTCTCAACTGTCCCAGCACTATCTAGCACCAATTTGCAACCTAAAGAAAAGTGTAGGCAGAAGGTCCTGGTTCCCAGACATGAAGGCACAATGGCAGAGTTTTGAGGTGCGAAGGAGGTTCTAGGAACAGGAACACACGGGCACATATATTTACATTAGTGTTGAGCTGCTACAGGTGCCCGGGCACTGGCAGCGGAAATTTGCCCAGGCCACGCCCACTTGGCTGGCCACGCCCACTTCCCTACCCCAGGCCATGGTGTAGGGAGGCCAAGTGGGCATGGCCCACAGAGTTAGCCACACCCACAGAGTTAGCCACACCCATGGTAGGGGTAGTAATTTTTTTTGCAGTGCATCACTGATTTACAAGTACACAACTATTAGCAGAAAAACAACATGAGATCAAAGGGCGAATATGGAGGCTGGAAACTGTTGATTGCCTCTTTCAAGTAATCAAGGGAAGACCCAGATGGCTGGAGCAATATTTCCTGGAAATTCACCCTCCCAAGTGCCCTCAGGAGGGGCTGAGGTTATGTTGAGGACACCCTGCTTCGAAATATAGAACAGATTATAAAAATCAAATTTAATTAGAATCGTTAATTAATTAATCAGCCATCTAATAATCAATTGTGCCAGTTAGTATTCAAATGAAACTCTCAAAAACCCCAAAACCGCAAATTAAACGAAGCTTTCAGGGCTGAGAAAAGCTTAGGAGCTACTTTTAAAAACCCAACTTGTCTGCCGCTTTTCTCTGGCATATGCATGGGCATGTTTTAATCCACCCTTCCTTTCAGAGTTAACTCCATGGGGGGAAACCGAGAGGGCAGCTGATCTGAAACAGATAATTTCCCTCTTTGCCTCAATGAGCCAAAGCTCTCTTGCAATTTGATTGCATGAACTCCAGTCTACTCGTGTGTAAATGAATGGTGATTTATGAAATAGGATTTTTGCTGTGCAAAGAAGGGTTTTTCTTGCAGGTATGTTTCTGCAAGTGCATGAATTGTGTGCTGCTAGTGGATAACTTCAATTGGGGGGGGAGATTAAAATAACGGAGTAATATTTTTATTGGAAATGAAAAATATAAAAATAATAATAAATGTCTATTTCTGGAAATTATGGTATTAGTCTTTTTCATTTTTTTTGTTTTGTTTACTCTCTGATATACACGTTGTAGTCCACCACCTTCCATCTCTACCAGATTACAGAAGCTTGTGAGCTTTTGGCATTTTTGAATACTTTAATGAAAGTTTATTTATTTTCTAATTACATTCCACCTCTGAGGATGGAAGTCCTCATATGGTGGCTTATAAGTGGTTTCAGCTTTCATTTTTGAGCATGACTGTAAACCATATTACAGGTTTGCCAGGATCCATCCTAGAGGATAGGTTTCAGAAGAGGCAATGGGCTGCTGGGCAGAGGGGTGGGGCAAACTCTGTGCTGGGGTGACGGCACGCGTGCCCACAGAGAGGGTTCTGAATGCCCCCTCTAGCACACGTGCCATAGGTTCACCACCACTGGCATAGGCAGTGTTGGACCATGGAAGGTGTGATGCAACTACATCCCTGAAGACAAAAGTGGTGCAACCTCTGGGTTAAATGATGAATGAACCAATAATCGGGTGGCAGGCTTCATTTGTCAGAACTGCTCATACTTATGTGCCTTGCAGGGACAAGCGGTGGCTCAGCTCTGCTCAACCATCCCCAACGTCACTGTCTTTGGGACGGCTTCTTCCTTCAAACATGAAGCTATCAAAGATTCTTTGACTCACCTCTTTGACCGAAATGCAGATTATGTCCAAGAAGTTAAAAAGTAAGCAATAGTTTATCTCTTATTTGTTGTGAAACGTTGTAGGTTGGTTATAAAGAATGTTTTCCATTTTCCAGGATACAGGTTTTTATTCTCCTGTTGTGTGTAGTTAAGGGACTGCGGTGGCTCAAGTGGTTAAGACACTGAACTTGATGACTGGAAGGTCGGCAGATCAGTAGTTCAAGACCTGAGTGCTACATGATGGAGTGAGCGCCTTTCTCTGCCCCAGCTCCTGCCAACCTAGCAGTTCGAAAGCAAGAAATTGCAAGTACTGTAGATAAATAGGTACCACTTCAGTGGGATAGTAAACAACATTCCATGCAAAGTACCAACCTTTTAGTCATGCCTGCCACATGTCCATGGAAATGTCTGCAGACACACACAGCGCTGGCACTTTGGCAATAAGCAGAGATGAGCTCTAAACCCTAGAGTCGAATAGAACTTGCTTCCGAGCCTTTACCTTTACCTTTACCTTGAACTAGACTAGCCTTCCGAGAGGGGATGCCTTCAAATCAAAGACTATCCCCTTGATAGACTTTAAGAGTAGAGAATAGCACTGTGGTGGCTTAGTGGTTAAGAGGCTGAGCTTGGAGACTGGAAGTTTGGGTTTCAATACCCGAGTGCTGCACGACGGATCTTGGGGACATGAAAAGAGCCTCATTCAGGCATCCCCTGAGTGGAGTTTCTCCAGCAAAAAATCTTTCAACCCAGAGTAATTTCTGACCCGCCCTCTTGCTCCAAGGCAACTCAATTTATTTTTATTTAGAGTAGAGGATTATCTGCTCTGAAGTCTGTGACATAGGTTACTTGTATATGGCCTCCTATTTTCCACTCCAATGTTCTCCCTAAAAGGCCCACAGCGGTTACCTGTTACAGCACACCTTCTTCAGCACTCCTGATCCAACTGCAATTCTGCGCATTTGGATTTTAATTCTTTTCCTTCAATGCTTTTCAACTTGTTCCCCCCACATGTACCAGACTGTGTGCTATTGACATGCTAATGGTACATATCAACCATAGATTATAAGCATGCTTATGGTCTGCAGCCACTAGTTATCCTTGTGGATGGATAAATAAATATACATGAAGCAAGAAGCAAAATACAGCTTGAAGAAAAAAAAATACAAACATCCAAAAAGCAATGACCTAAATCCAATAATAGAACAGACCCATTGATTCAGTGGGATGTGGTGGTTTAGGGTAAAGGTAAAGGTCACCCTTGCTCGAAAGCCAGTTGTATCCGACTCTAGGATTCAGTGCTCTTCTCTGTTTATAACCAAAGGGACTGCAGACACTGGCTGTGTCTGCAGATGGTTCCGTGGAGATGTGGCAGGCATGCCTAGACACCAAAGTGGCGCCTATTTCTCTACTTGCAATTTCTTGCTTTCAAACTTCTAGGTTGGCAGGAGTTGGGACAGACGTCGGGAGCTCACTCCATTGTGCAGCGCTTGGGTCTCAAAATGCTGACCTGCCAATCTTCTGGTCGTTAAGGTCAGCATCTTAACCACTAAACGTATTAAATCAATTGCTGAATGGCGAGTCAATGCTTGTGTAAATCCCGTTGATTCAGTAGCTCTGCATGAGACTAGTAATTTTATGCTGTTCTACGGTTTTTAATAGTTTCATTGTTGAAGTTCTTTGTAGCAATACCTTCCAGTCATCAAGTTCAGTGTCTTAACCACTAAGCCACCGCAGTCCTTGTGATGATTTATCACCTCCATAAATCCCCCTGATTCAATGGACCTACTCTAGCTGCAACTTACTTCTGGATTTTAGCCAGTAAGCAAAAAGCAGCATGTACATTTGGTGCTGGCCCATTTGTTCCATCACTTGAGGCAGAAAACAAGGAACCCTCCACTTGAGGAATGTCCCTGACATCATACATCCCTGTTCTGATGAAGAAGGTGGCATCCTTTTCTATTGTAGAAGGTGACGTCACAACTTTAGTGAGGGTGGCACCAGTGGTGGGCATCAGCAGGTTCACATCAGTACGCAGGTATCGTTAGTGAAAATGGCTGGCCCTGCCCACCTTCCCACCCCACCCCTCCCCACCCCGTCCTCCTCCTCCTCCTCCTAGAAGAGGCTTTGGAGTGGGCTGGCTCCATTTCCCCCTTTAGCAAAGGCTAAAGAGTGGTTGGGGATGTGCTTTGGGGTGAAACGGAGCCCAAGAAAAGCCTTGGAGGAAGGGGGAAATGGCTTTGGAGGGGGCTCTTCACTATAGAACTATGAAAATAGAAGCCTCTTCTATTTTCATCACTCTATAGTGAGCATCTGAAGTCATTTTCCCCTTCTCCAAGGCTTTTCCAGAGCTCAGTCACATGGCCATGCCCACAGTGTGGTAGGAAATTTTTTGATGCCCACCACTGGGTGGCACTGCAAAACAGGGGGTGAGAGAGAAGTATCAGACAGGAAAGAAGAGATGCATGACAGGAGCGGCGAATGAGTTGATATTGGGCATGAGGTGCCCTGCGTCCTTAAAGTGGGGCGGGGGAAAGGAAGGGACCTCAAGGCAGCCACAATGGCAATAAGAACTACCACTATCATGCAAGAAGAAAGCAGCTGGGAAATAGAAAGTGGGAGTGGAAGAGCAATAGAGAAGGGGGGAAATAACTATTGCTGGCAAGAGAAAATGTTGGAACTACAGCCACGCCTAGAAGAAGAAGGATGCAGAGAAGGAGATGAGTGGACATAGAGTCAACAGCATGCATATCACATAATAGTCCCCACCGCTACCACCAGTCAGAAGCCAGCTTTCCAGAGCTTCTGTTTTCTTCACTAACTGCTGGCCTTGAAGTGGTCCATAGGCAATATGTAGCATTATTGCTCCGACTTCAGCATAGGTAAATATAGCATTTGCACTGAAGAACCTGGTGGCACAGTGGATAAGCTGCTGTACTGCAGCCAAAATGTGAGTTCAATCCTCTCAGCCTTCCATCGTCCCCGGGTCAGTAAAACCAAGCACGTTGGGGGCAAAATGGCATAAAGCACAAGGCAAAAAAGAAGGAAAAGGCAGGTAATGAGATGGCTAGATGGTATTGTTGATGCAATGGGCACAGAGCTGGGCGGGTTGAGGAGGATGGTAGAGGATAGGGGTGACTGTCATGCAATGGTCCATGGGATCGCAAAGGGTCGGACTTGACTATGTGATTGATCAACAACAAGGCATAAAGCACAAGGAGTATAGCTGCCTTCACCTTCTCTTTTCTGCTTATAAGTTTGTGTTGCCCCCACCCAGTCTTCTTCCGTGTCTAGGCCAGATGTGAAACTGCCAAAATGAAAGCACCTTCTGGTGAGTTCATTCAGCAGCTCCTTTCACCTGACCTAGTGTGAGAAAGATTAGTCGGCAACACAAGGTTGCCTTTACCATGGTACACCCGATTGTGGTCCAAAATATCACAATCTTTAAGGAGGCTCTTTCAGGAGCTCACTCCATCATGCAGCACTCGGGCCTCGAACTGCTAACCTGGCAACCTTCCAGTCGTCAAGTTCAGCATCTTAACCACTAAGCCACCATAGTCCCATCTGGTTCCTCAAACTAGGCTATTAATGTTGGATGGCCTTGCAGGCAAATCACTGCAGGCATATATGGACAGAGACAAGTGGGATACTTACTTCAATGAATTCTTGTGGCTGATTAAAGGGGTTTTCCAACATACTTTCAAGTTAACATGTAACAATGTTTTCTAGTAAAAAGAATGCAACAGATTATCTCCTGACTTCTTCTTCTGTGTCTAGGCCAGAGGAGAAACTGCCAAAATGAAGGCACCTTTTGGTGAATTCATTCTGCAGTTCCTTTTGCCTAACCTGGTGAGAAAGATTAGCCGGCAACACAAGGTTGCCGTTACCAGGGTACGCCCAATTGTGGTTCAAAAATGTTGCAATCTTCAAGGAGGCTCTTTCCGTGTGCCCAGCCACTACCCAGTACTCACCCACATCATGTTATGCCTTCTTCTCCTCTTCCCCTTTAGAGAAGCCAACTCAAGTTCAGGAGCCAAACCAATCCATAGATTTCAGCTGAAGTACTTGACTCATCAACTCCCAGTTCTAGTCTGCATTCTGTTTTCACCTTGTTTCTATTGTATCTTTCATAAGTCTTTCAGAATTAGTGAAAGGTGGCAACCCTCTTACAACATTTATTTATTCATTTGTTAGTTGGCTAGTTAGTTAGTTAGTTAGTTAGTTACACTTCTACCCCCACCCTTCTAGGGAAGAGTGACTCCCTACATGTGGCGGCTTTGGATCATTTTCCCCTTTGGATCATTTTTTTCAGGATCTCCCCAGATGGTGTAGACATTGTCCTGGATTGTCTTTGTGGAGAAAATACAGGAAAAGGCCTCGGTCTTCTAAAGCCCCTTGGAACTTACATTTTATATGGTGAGTAACAAAAAAAAAATCAGCCAGTAAATAAATAAATAAATTTCGTGTCAGAAATTACTCTGGGTTGAAAGGATTTTTGCTAGAGAAACTCAGCTCAGGGAACGCCCGAATGAGGCTCCTTTTCATGTCTTCAAGATCCTCGTGCAGCGTTCGGGTATTGAACCCTAACCTTCCACTTTTCAAGCTCAGCATCTTAACCACAAAGCCACCTCAGTGCTGCCAGTAGAGAAATACTGAGTTGCTCAAGCAAGCATCACCTCTTGGTAGCCAGCCCATTAGACGATTATTGGCATTGATCTGTAATGAAATGCTGTGTGGAAAAATTGACATCCCCCCCCCCAGAAACACTATATGTCAATAAGATTCTTATAATACAATAGGTATTGATGGCCTGAATATTCTTATTAGAATGTGACTGGTAATGGTAAAGATCTCCCTTGCTTGAAAGCCAGTTGTGTCTGACTCTAAGTTTGTCTCCCTTTACAGCCAAAGAGCTGTCTGTATCTGCAGATATACATGTGGCATGCATGACTAGACGCTGGAGGGCACAGAACACTGTTACCTTTCCTGCTGAAGTGATACCTATTTCTCTACTTGCAATTTCTTGCTTTCAAACTGCTAGTTTGGCAGGAGCTGGGACAGATGTCAGGAGCTCACTCCATTGTGCAACACTCAGGCCTCAAACTGGAGACCTGCTGACCTTCTGGTTGCCAAAGTCAGCATCTTAATCACTAAGCGTATTAAATCAATTGCTGAATGGCCATTCAATGCTTGTGTAAATCTCATTGATTCAGTATCAATGCATGAGTAGTAATTCTATGCTGTTCTACAATTTTTAATATTTTCATTGTTTAAGTTCTTTGTAGCAATACCGTAATCTATCTGAGTATTCTCTTTTTGTGTATTAAATGATAAGGTGTGTCTGTCTGTCTGTCAGTTTATTATATGGTTGCTGAATTAGTGATTCAAGGGTTATATTTGAGTAGACCCTTCCACAGCCCCAACCTGTAAGCAACAGAGGAACAATGGAGAAAAATAAGGAGAAGGCTGGGATAGGTGAAGCATAAGAATTGAGTTTGTTGGAAAGACTACCAAAACATTGAGCTACTCCGATTGCCCCATCATTTATTCTAAAAATAAGGGAAATGGTTTTTCCTTGAACCACAGCTCCCAAAATATCCCAGCCATAGCCTTGCTATCACTTTTCTCCCATCCAAGAACTTTCTTTCCCAAGGATTTCACTTTCTTCTTTTCACAAATGATCCTTTTAATAGGGAAGGGAGTTAGTTTTTCCATGCCAAGGAGGCAGCACAGAAATTTGGGCTTTTAGCCCAATTCCTCTTTATACAAAGGATTCTCCTGGCAGCAAAGGAAGAACTCCCCACCCCACTTCCAACCATCACTGAAAAGGTTCTTTCGAAATAAAATTTGGTTTTAGAGGATGCAGCCAGAGAGCTCACACATAACTAAATAGCCCATTTCTTTCTCTTGAGATTACTTTCTACTTTTGCTGGTAACACACACCCCATTCCAAACTAGAGTTAGTTCATCCAGGCTGTTGAAAACATTTTGTTAAGGTTGGGGGTTTGGTTAAGATGGCCGCTGTGTAACATCTAGTTTCGGATGCTCGCGCTCAACAAAGTGGTGAACGATGTGAAGGAGCGGAATAGAAAAATTTTCAAGTGGTAAAGCTTAAAGTTAAGATCCTTGCCTGTCTCCTTGGAAAGTTTGCTGAGCTTTTGAAGCTGGATGATCGAAGTTCGGGAGGTTTTTCTGGGCGGTTGAGCTGTGACGGCAGTCGCGGCTTTTCCGCTGGAGAGCCGAGGAACGGGATCAGCGAGAGTGAGGAGAAGGCTTTGGAACTGGTTTTGGAAGTGGCAAGAAGCGGCTGGAGGAAGGCAATTTGTGTGTAAGTGCCTGAAGGGAGCTACATTCCTAGCTATAAGCTATAAAACCGGCTGAGTTTTTCAGAAGAAAAAAAAGGGGGGGAAGAGCTGGAGGTACTGTAATGGCGACGGTCAGGGAAAACGAAAGTGATCGTGTATAGACTGTGGTTTTTTTTTTTCTACATACCAGAGAAACGCGCCACATTCTGAGATCAATAAGGTGGATTAATTTTCCTTTTTCTTTTTTTCTACCTCCTCTCTGGACTGGAAAAGAGGAGAAGCTGTGGGAGATTGCTTTTTTTTTCTCTTCTCTTCTGCCTAAAGTTGCCTGCTCATTTTGGGAAGAGGGGGAAGAGGGGGGGCCTCTTCTCACTTCGAAGTTAAGGCACTCGCTGGAAAAGGGTGCTTTGATTATCCACTTCAAAGGAAGAATTATGTGGCTTTGATTGTAGGGTGCCATCACCGTGTGGATTACAAATAGCTGCTCAACCTCTCACCTTAACCCCTTGGTGGCTGGATTTTTCTTTCCTTCTGAGCTCCCCCCCCCCTCAGCAATCTGATTAACTGTTTCTCTGAAGCCTTTTTGCTGTGGTTGGAAGACGTCATTTGACTGCTGGCTTTGTGGGAAAGGATTATTTGTGGTTAACAATTTTTACTTTTAAACTGCCTGTTTGGAGAGCTGTTTTCTTTTGTTTTCCTTTGTTTCATCGTTGTGGATTACAGTAAATTTTGGATCTTCTGCTGACATAAGAACTTGCCGGTTGTATCGGTGGAACCTATGGCTGCAGTGTAGTAAGCCTTACTGTATTGGCATTGTTACAGCGATCTGCAACATTGGGTTTGAAATATATTACATCACTATGGATAAAGGTACGAGAGCGAAAGCAAAAGAAGAAGAACAAGTTGTAAAACCTAAGAAGATTGAAAAAGCACCAATGGATGAATCTGTTCAGCCAACAGCTCTGCCCACAGTGCCATTGGACCAGACTCAAATTATGGTGGAAATTGGCAAGTTGTCGCAAAAAATGGAGAAAAATGAGGCTTCAAGGGTGAAAGATAAAAATGAAATGTTTAAAAGGCAAGAAAAGATGATGTCAACACTGACAGATTACACCAAAAAGGTGGACTTAAGTTTGAATAAATTTGAGGGAATGCTGAAAGTGGTTCAAATCGAGGTGGATGCGGTAAAGAAGGAAGTAAAAGGGACTCAGGAGGTGGTGCGGGACAGTAAGTTAAAACTGCAGGAACAAGAAATGAGGATAGATGCTGTTGAAGATATGATGAGAAAGCAGAACATTTTGATCCGTCAGGTACCGGAACGCACTCCGGATCTGTTAAGAGAGAGGGTGGTTCAGTGGTTAAATGGTTTAAAAATGGGGAAGGAATTTGTTCAGGAGGATTTAGGAAGTGTATTCCGGGTGGGTCCAAGAAGAGGGAGAGTGGTTCAAAGAAATGTGTTGGTTAAATTTGCAAATTGGGCAGATAAATTAAAAGTAATGGCTCATCTGAAAAGTGTTGGTTCAGACGCGTTCAAATTTGATGGCTCAGATGTAGAAGTCTACAATGATATTTCACTAAAAGAAAGAACATGGAGATATAAGATGAGGCCTGTTACTAAATTATTGATGGGTAAAAATATAAGGTATAATTGGAGATTTCCACAACAATTGCGCTTTTTCTATGATAAAAGAATGCAAGTTATTGATGAAGGCATTAATCCATTGGAATACCTGAGTTTGTTGGGATTGGTACAAGTAGATTCGGAAGAATGGAAAAATCTTAAGAAGGAAATGATGGATTCTGGAGCTTTGGGGAGGGAATATGGGAGGGAGGAGCCCGGTGGGGCAACAGGTGGAACACCACAACGAGGGGAGGAGGAGGAGGAGCCGTCCTTGATTATGATGGAGGAGGAGATAGGTAAGGAAGGATGAGCATTAGATAGTAGTAATCTTAATTATCTAATAGAGGTAGAATGGGTAAGTAGCGCATAGCGCCGGCAGTAGGGCGCATCTTGCAGGTCCCCCCTCTCCCCTCTTTGGTTGACAGAGGCGACTTTTCGTTGGAAGGTGGGGAGAGTGAAAAATGTGTGTTTTATGTAGTGGGTATGGTGAAGGGTTTTTGGTGGCACGCCCGATGGAGAGTTTAAAGTTGGGAGAAGAATTTGGTTATGGATAGTATTAAAATAATATCGTGGAATGTGAAAGGTACAGGTTCTGTTCTTAAGAGACGGAGGGTGGAATCGGCGTTGAAAAAAGATAGACCAGATATTTTATTTTTACAGGAAACACATCAGAAATCAAAAGATACGAATAAACTTTATCTGGGTTGGATGCAACACTATGAGATGGCGTTTGGAACATCTAAAGCAAGAGGGGTGGCAACTATGATTTCTAGGAAGTTAGGATTTGAAATCACAAAAAAGATTGCTGATCAAGAGGGTAGGTATCTGTTGTTAAGAGGAAAATTGGAGGATGAGGAAATATTGTTGGTAAATATTTATGCTCCGAATGACCACCAAGTAGTGTTTCTTGAAAAAATTCGGAAAATAGTGGAGGGGGAAAATGTTGCAAAAATTATTGTGGCTGGTGATTTTAATTTGATCAGGTCAGGAATGGATTGCACAAACATAGCTAGAAGTGGAATGGGTGTGAAAGGGAAGGCGATGGACAAATGGATGAAAGTTATGGGTTTGAAGGATTCGTGGAGAGAGTTTAAAGGCTTGGAAAGGGCATATTCCTTTTTTTCGCATGTACATGGGACCTATTCGAGAATAGATTATGTTTTTTTGTCGGAAAACTTAATTGGGGATATAGAAAGTACGGAAATTGGGATTATTAAGGAATCGGATCATGCTAAAGTATATTTGGAATTGAAAGCACCAAAAAATATTCAAAGAGTTAGAAATTGGAGGTACGATCCTAATTTGTTCAAAGATCAGAAAAGCAAAGAGGCAATTATGGAAAGTTGGAAAGAAAGTTGGCAATGGAATGATAATAATGAGGTTGATTTTAACATTGTATGGGATACCATGAAGTCAGTTTTTAGGGGGGAAAGCATAAAAGTGGCAAGCCTCAAATATAAAAGGTATAAAGCAAAACACATAGAAAAAGAAAGGGAAATAAAACAATTACAGGAAGAACACGTAAAGAGTAAAGATAAAAAAATTCTCTTGAAACTACAAGGACTTAAGGCAGAAGTAATGGGTAAAGATATTGATAAAGTTAAACGAGATTTGATTTATTTAAATAGAGAATATTTTGAATTTAGTAATAAGAACTCAAAATTATTAGCAAGAGCAGCTAAGGTTAAAAGGGAAAAAAGAGAAATTGGGGTGTTAGTTGACAGGCAAGGTTCAAGGTGTAATAAGAATAGCGATAAATGTAAAATAGTTAGGGAATTTTACCAGGTTTTATATGCAGAAAAAGAAATAGATATGGAAAAGCTTAAAAGGATATTGGAGAGGCAGTTAGGGAATGGGATAAAGCAAGAGCATAGGGAGAAAATGGAGGAAAAGATAACTGATAAAGAGGTTAAGGGGGTAATAAGCGGATTGAAAATAGGGAAAGCCCCGGGGGATGATGGATTATCAACAGAGTTTTACAAAGAATTTAAAGAGGTGGTGGTCCCGAAATTGGTGAAGTTATATAATTATATACTAGATGGAGGATCAATCCCGACTTCATGGTATAACACTACAATTGTTCTTTTGCCAAAACCTGGTAAGAATTTGGAAGGAGTGGATTCGTACAGACCAATTTCGCTTATAAATCAAGATGCGAAGATCTTCACGGCAATATTGGCTAACCGTTTAAATAGTTTTATGGGGGAATATATAAATGTTGATCAAGTTGGGTTTCTAAAAGGACGACACATGGCGGATTTGACTAGAAGGGTATTAGATTTAATAGACAGTGTTAATCAAACAAAGGAAAAAGTGGGATTACTATCATTGGATATTTTTAAGGCATTTGATTCATTGCAGTGGTCTTCAATTAAGGAAATAGTTAGAAAATATGGGTTTGGAGATAAATTTAATAGGGTTATAGATTTACTATATCAAAAAGGAAATGCCAGGATTAGAGTAAACGAGGAGCTCACGGATGTGGTAAAGCTAGAGGCAGGCACTAGGCAGGGTTGCCCATTATCTCCTATTTTGTTTATAATGGCAATGGAGATTTTAGCTAAAAGTATAAGGGAGGATTCAAATATAGAAGGGATTATGGGTAATAAAGTGAGTATGTACGCTGATGATACATTGCTTATGGTGAAGCACCCGGAACAGGTAATGGACAGGATTAAAGATCATCTACAAGTATTTCAAGCTATAACAGGATTAAAGATAAACTGGGATAAATCTGAATTGATGTTGTGTAATTTGAAATTGAGCGAGATGGGTAGGACGGTGTCGACACTTAATATACAAATCAAAGATAAGTTGAAGTATTTAGGGATAATTATTTCAAACAAATTAGAAGAACTTAAACGATTGAATTATGACAGCTTGAGAATTGAATTTAGGAATAAAATACGAGAACTTCAGAAGTTAAAGCTGTCATGGTTTGGAAGGATTGCTATGTGTAAAATGATACTGTTACCAAAGATTAACTTTTTATTTGATACGCTCGCGATCCATTTAAAAGAGAAAGAAATCAATGAGTTTCAAAAAATGTTTAATGATTTTTGTAATGGAGGAAAAAAATCTAGGCTTCCAAAGAAACTATGGTATTTGTCTCAGAAAAAAGGGGGGTTGGGTATGCCAAACCTCTTAGTATATTACCGAGCATTTCAAGTCAAGAATGTTGTGAAGATCTTGGCAAGAGAAAAGGTAATTTGGGAACAATTGGAAATGAAAGAATACAGAAATATTGGAAACTTGAATTTTCTGGGAATGAAGGATAAGGTGAAAAGGTCAAATAATACTATGATGAAAGGTCTCATGGAGGTGTGGAAGAAGGTAAAAAAAGATATGGTTCCGAATCTCTCCCCAATCTTGGAATTGACTGATATGATGTGTTTCCCAATAAAATTAGACAAAGAAAAAATAGAAATATTGGATAAAAATGGGACGTTGTTATTGAAGGATTGGTTAAAAGCATGTGATGTTGATGCCGAGCGGAAAAAAATGTTTGAGATATTAAATTTGAATTGGTTTCAGAAGTTAAAGGTGGACAATTGGAATAAAAAATATAAAAGAGAACTAGGGTCAGATAGAGTACTTACGGAATTTGAGGAATTGGTAAGGAAGATTAGAAAAGGCGAAAGTAGTATTAAGGGTCTTGTAAGTAAGCTTTATAATATATTGAATAGAGGTGCAGATCCACAGGAGGATTTGAAACGGAAGTGGGAACAAAATTTGAATATAAAAATTGGGGAGACTGAATGGAAAAATAAATGGAAAAAGAGAATTATGAGAACAATGTCTGTAAGAATTAAAGAACATAATTTCAAGATGTTGTGGCAATGGTACCTGACACCATTAAGACTTTACCAGATGGATAATAAAAGAGATAAGTTATGTTGGAGATGTAAAGAATTTGATGGAACATATGAACATATGTGGTGGAGTTGTAAAAAAATAAGGGATTTTTGGGGAAGAATAGAAAATGAATTTGGTGAAATATTGGGTAAAAGTGTTAAGTTGGTGTCGGGTACTATTCTTTTAACGAATGTGGAAGATCTGGGTTTAAACAAGGAGGAAAAAGAACTACTGGAAATTGTACTGACAACGGGTAGACAATGTATAGCCAGAAATTGGAAAAACGATGTAGATATTCAGGTTGGAGAATGGTATAAAGAAATGTGGAGTTTAGCATTGAACGATAAATTGACATGGGAGATTAAAGTTAAAAGAGATAATTTAAAAGAGAATAGATTCTGGAATATATGGAAACCGTTCGTGGATCACTCTATTATGGCAGGTGATAGTTCAGGACCAGTACCATCTCAAAGAAGTTTCTGGACTTGAGTAGAAAATAAACTCTCCGGGCATTGTATATATTCACAGGGTGTTTTTTTTTTTATTGGTTAAAAAGATTAGTGGTAGTACAGAAAGTTTCTTTCTATTATTTTGGACTTTGAAATAAAGGTTCTTAATATTTGGTGGTTAAATAGTAGTTAATGAATATAGATATTGTTATGTGCTAGCATATAGTAATGTTTGTTAGTATGATATTATGGACTTGTTAGTGTAATGTACTGTTAATGTATTGTCAATGTTTTCTTTTCTTTTTCTGTATGTTTATTAAAGACTTAATAAAAATTAATAAAAAAAAGGTCACAAATGGATCCAGGATCGAGGGGAAATGCACAGTAGATGCGGTTCTCCACCCCTCAGAACCCAAGTTCTTTTTGACAATCTAAAGTTGCCTCTGGGTGCAATTCAAGGTGCTGGCAATGAACTTTAAAGCCCTATATGGTAGTGGGCCAGGATATCTAAGAGACTGCGTCACCCCAAGAACATCTGTCCATCCAACCAGAGTGGACCGGAGGGGCTCTCTAACTGTTCCATCGGCTGGAGGGGCTCATCTCTAGCACAAGAAGAAGGGCCTTCTCCGTGTCTGCACCGGCCCTATGGAACCTCTTGCCAATAGAGCTATGGTTACAGACGGAATTGCTGCCCTTCAGGAAAGGTCTCAAAACTTGGCTGGCAGGGCAGGTGTGGGGCCCTGATGGAGGGGTGACCCCCGCCTGCTGGCTCATATAATCAAGATTCTCTATCTCTTTTAATGGATGGGGTGGGTGGGTAAATTATTTTAAATTATTTTGAATTTTTAATGGAAATTTTTAATGGGGTTTTAAGGATTTTTAAAAGGTTTTTAATTGTCTGATGTTGTTGTTGTTAGCTGCCCAGAGTCGTTGCTGAGTTGGGCAGCAATAGAAATTTGAGGAAATAAATAAATAAAGTTCCCAGATAAAATAGAATTCTGAGACTTTGGGTACCCAGCATCTCTCTAAAGATCATTAATGGATATTTACCCCTGTTGCATAATCAGGGGTCAATAGAACAACAATAATAAGGGCTGTGGTGGCTGAGTGGTTAAGAAGCTTGGCTTGTTATCTGGAAGGCCGGCAAGTCGGCAGTTCGAGACCTGGGTACTGCATGACGGTTTGAACTCCCGTCTCTATCCCAGCTCTTGGGGACATGAAGGAGCCTCATCCGGGTGTTCCCTGAACGGAGTTTTTCCCACAAAAATCCTTTCCACCAAGAATAATTTCTGACACGAAATTACTGTATTATTATTATTATTATTATTATTATTATTATTATTATTATTATTATTATTATTATTATTATTATTATTATTATTATTATTATTATTATTATTATTATTATTATTATTATTATTATTATTATTATTATTATTATTATTATTATTATTATTATTATTATTATTATTATACTGGCCCATAACGCTTAGTACACTCGCTGGTGGTTTACAGGCAATTAACATTTTGCCCCCAACATGCTGGGTTTTGCCAACCTTGGAAGGATGGAAGGCTGAGTCAACCTTGATCCCCATCAGAATCATACTCACAACGTTTTGGCTGCAGTACAGCATTTTATCTACTGCACCACCAGGTCTTGATTTTGGTAGCAACCCTTTCCCCTGAAATCCAACAGTGACTGCAATGACTCTTTTATGGTACCATAAAAAATGCTGAGGCCATAACTGGAAGTGCAGCGGTGTTTGTGAATTTGGAAACTGAAGAAGTATATTATTCTGATCTCATCTCAATGCTTTGAAATGGTGAACAGGGGTATTGTTTTGAGATTTTTGCCAAGGATGTCAACATTTGTGGGCCAAGGTCCAGTTTTCATGGCATATGACAAGCACTTTCAACATTCTCATGCTCTGCCCCTTCTTATTATTATTTTTTCCAGGCTCATCAAACATAGTTACCGGAGAAACCAAAAGTTTCTTCAGCTTTGCAAAATCGGTAAGCAGAAGTCCTCTTTGGCTCTGCTAGACAGAGCTTACTTAAATGGATCCAAATGTCTTTCAGCCACTCAATCCATCTGTATGTCTGTCATTTATTGTGCATTTCCTCCCTGATTTTTGGGCAATGCAAGGAACCTTTTGCTGACCAATGGAAAAGATAGACAGCAGACATGTTTCTTACAGCTGATAGAGGTATTTCTTCATAGCCACAGGTTCAGTATCCACAGTTTTAGTAATCTGTATAAAAATAGTCAATAGAAATTCCTGAAATACATAATGTTAACCCATGCTGACCACTAGATGCCACTGGCTATAATGTAAAATATAAGGTTTGCTGTTATCTGCAGTTTCAAGTATCTACAGTAAATCCCATAATGTATCTCCTGTGGATACGGGGATGACCTTTATTTTTAAATGCCATTCACATGATGTATGCTACTTGTCATTTAGTCCCTGCATGGAAGTTTTAACTTTATTATCAACCATTAAATTGACATTCATGAGCATGCCTAATATTCCCTTATTCAGCTTTCTAATCTTGCTGATCTCTGTTGAACCTAGTGGTGGCAAGTGGAGAAAGTGAACCCCATCAAGCTATATGAAGAGAACAAAATCATAGCTGGATTTTCTCTCTTAAATCTGCTTTTCAAACAAGGCCAGAGTGGTTTGATAAGTAATGTAATGGACAAACTCATAAAACTGTACAATGAGAAGAAGATCAAGCCTCTGGTTGATTCACTGTGGGCATTGGAAGAGGTAAGGGGAATCTAGTTTATGCTCCTCAAACTTTGCCTGATAATGTGTTCAGCTTCAGTTTGTTTTTTAGCTTTCTTGTTTCTTTATACATCACTAAATAAAAACTCTTCAACCCTAAATTCAAATGTTAATCCCAAACAGAGTAGACCTATTGAATCAATAGAAAGTTAGTAAATCTATACTCCTGTAAGTTCCACTATGTCAATGGGTCTTCCTTAGTTGGTACTCATCGTCGGGTGCTTTTGTTGTTGTTCAGTTGCACAGTTGAGTCCGACCCTTTGCAACTCCATGGACCACAACACGCCAGGCACCCCTATTGTTCACTAACGTATCCAAGTACAGTGATACTTCATAAAACGTCCAAACTTAGTTCCACAAGTTTGGACTTTATACGGATTTGGGCTTTGTATGAGGCATGCAAAATCCTAGCTGCGATGCCTCATACAACGTCCAAATTCTTGCCGCGATGCCTTGTACAACGTTGTTTCCATAGAGATACATTGTACTGTAACAACACAGACTTCAGGGCAAAGTCAAGAAAACAGATAGGAAACTGACAGAACTTTAAGAAATCATTGTCTAAAGGCTAAATAAATTACAAAAAACATGTCAAACAACCCTGATTTTAGGGGACAAACCATACAACAAGTTTGTAGCTTTTGAAACCTTTATGAAGTGCAGGTTTAAAAGTTAACATGTCCCATCATGCAGCACAGTGTTAATTTGCAGCCATGTGGCCGATCATTCATTTTGTAAAAGCTACTGTAAACAATTACTGGATGGAAGCAAGGATAAAATGGATGCCAACTTGTCCCATTATGCAGCACAGTGTTAATCAACCAAACAGCAGCAAAACCAAACAATTGCCCAGCCCACCAAACAGTGCTCCCCCCAAAAAAGACCCACATAGGAAAAATTATGGAATATGCAATCTGTTTTTAAAAACCACAGCAGCAAACACCAAACAATTTCCCACCCCACCAAACAATTGCCCTCCCCCATCCACCTCCCCACCCCAAGCCAATTGGAAACAGAAAACCTCACTTACCTACCTTTCCACTGTGCCAAAGAATGGTCCAAGAACCTGAAGAATGCTACAAAAATCCCAGGAATGCTTCCAAAAATTCTGACGGAAAAATTCAAAAAAATCCAAAATCATGCTCAAAACCACTCCTAAACACTCTTCACCTTGTGCAAAACCCACAAGAGCAATCCACGGATGCATCCTGCCTTTTATACTGCCCAGGCACAATGCAACCTGGGAAAACCCCAAATGCCTCATACAAAGTCACAGCGACTTTGTATGAGGCAACTTTTTCCAAGGAATTAGGCGATGTTGTATGAATTTGATGTTGTACGAAGCGGACTTTGTATGAGGTATTACTGCATATATTTTCCCTGGAAAATCCAGGAAAAGTGCCACTGGCGTGAATTTGTGACCCACACACTGTGATCATGTAGCCATCTCCTGTGGAATGTATGAAATGAGACATGCAGGATTTAACACCGGGACTGCAATAGACTGTTGCAGCCTTGATGATATGATCAAGGAGCATCTTCATAGCTGATCCATCTGGCATGGCATCTTCCATGATCATTGGGAATCAGAATAGTGAAGTCGTTCCTTTTCTGTTCATTTTGCCGCTGAGCTCAATATGATGGTTTCCAGTGATCATCATTCCATCTAAAGGAGTTCATCCGCCCATAGTCATTGGCCTCTTTTGAGAGTCTGGTTATTTACCGCCACTCAACACTCAGTGTTGAGTCTTTTGCTGTACAGTCTGCTCCATTATCATAGTGGGATAGCCAGCCAAACAGACTGGTACTAACAAGTATATTTCTGGAAAACAATGTGAAGTAGGGGTCAGATTTCAAACCCTGGAGGCTTGGATTCAAATTCCATTTTGCCATGGAAAGTCATTGGAGGAGGGTATCAATGGTACATCACCATGTCAACATCCGATGCACCTAAGAAACCCTACTAGAGTTGCCATAAGCCAGAAATGCTTGCTGTTACATAACAGAAACTGTTAGATTTGGCTCTTTGTTAGTTGCCAAAAATGTGATATATAGATACTATTTTGAATCCTCAAAATGAAAGTATCAGAAAATTGGCTGTTTAAATGCTCGCATTCTCTATCTGTCTGCCTGCCTTTCTTTCTGTCTTTAGACAGAGATGACTCAAATGTTCCTCTTTCTGATTTTGCACCCTCATTTTTATGGAGAATCTTGCTTTCAATTTGACTTTTAACAAACACTCTTTGTATCTCATTTTGTAATGTACTATCTTGTACATTCAACACAATTATCCAGGGACCCAAACAGCTATGAATGGGTGAATGCCTCCAGAACTTCATTAAGTAGTAGAAATTTGCAGCCAAGATTTAAGGGACTTCTCCTGTGCAGGTGTACATTGCTGAATGGATTCTGATCAACATATTTTAGCTTAAAACTCTCCTCATAATTAAGTCTTAGAAGGATTGTAACTTTTCAGAATGAGGGAGAGGGTATAAAAGCAGTATTAGAAAACCATAATTAACATTATAGCAACCTTTAATAGTCAAATGGATGCTAGCTTTAAATGGCTTGCTGTTGAATTAAAAATGATTCTTTAAATTGGGCTTTTTCCTGCCACGTTTTGCTGGAAATTGTAGCCCGTTATGATTGCTAGGAAAAGGACAAGACTGGTCTGTAGACCCACCAACATCACCTAGCCCAGCCTGGGGTAAACAGAAGCAAGCTGTTGGGTATTGGTAATCGTATTCAGCAACATTCTGTTATTTGTTTGGTAACACTTCATTTAAGATTTGGCCGCAATCTTCCCTGTCATTCTGACATCATCCTGAGAATCCCTATAAATACAATCTGTTCTAAACTCTTGGCTCCTCCATCAAGCCTACTCGTTCGTCACAATCTAGTGGGGAATTTGATAACGTATGTTAATTTGTGGAATCATGAACAATTTTATAATGATAGTAACTGGATATAGCCTGGATAGCACAAGTGTCCAATGTTTACTTAATACAGGCATGTTCTAATGCCTGTATTAAGCAAATATTGGATGTTCATAATTTACTAGTAGATACAGATGGTTGTTGTTGTTCAGTCGCACAGTCGATTCCGACCCTTTGTGACCCCATGGACCATTGCCTGCCAAGCACCATCCTCCTCAACACACCCAGCTCTCTGCCCATTGCATCTACAATACCATCTAGCCATCTCATTCTCTGCCGCCCCCTTCTTCTTTTGTCCTCCACCTTTCCCAGCATCAAGACTTTCTCAAGTGAATCCTCTCTTCTCATTTGATGTCTAAAGTACTTTAGCTTCATCTTTACTATTTGACCTTCAAAGATCATACATTTCTGCCCTTGACGACCATCCGGAAACTACAGCTGTTATAAAATGTGGCTGCCCGGATGGTGATGGGGCGTGGGCATTATGCCCATGCCTCGTCGCTGCTACGGGAGCTGTATTGGCTGGCAGTTTGCTTCCGGGTGCAATTCAAGGTGATGGTTTTGACCTTTAAAGCCCTTCATGGTAGTGGACCAGGATAGCTAAGAGAACGCATTGCTGCAAGTTTGTCGACCTGTCCTACAAGGGTGGACCATAGGGGCTCTCTGGTGGTCCCATAAGCAAAAGAGGCACGCCTCACTGGGACCAGGAGGAGTGCCGCCTTGGTATCCGCCCCAGCTCTATGGAACTGTCTGCCATCAGAATTTCGCCTCCAGGCAGAGTTGCCCCCCTTCAGGAAGGCATTAAAAACTTGGCTTTGCCGGCAGGTCTGGAGTGCATCTAGCACCACAACCCAGCCCTGCTGGCTCATCTAGCCCTGTCTGCGGTTTTAATGAGGGGTCAGGTTTTTATGGATATTCTAAACATTTTAGCACTGGTTTTATTGTATGGAATGTTTTAACTGATGTGATATGGAATGTTTTAACTGATGTGAGCCGCCTTGAGTCGCTGTGGCAAGAAAGGCGGCCTACAAGTCCAAAAAATAAAATATAAATATAAATAAATAAATAAGGAGCAGTCAGGGTTTCTTCTAAGATCGACCAATTTGTTCTCCTCGCTGTCCAGAGCACAACTCTCTTTGTTATAATGATGTAAACCTCCTTCAGAAGAGAACAGACCTAACAGAAAGCTGTAGATTGAGTGGCCTGCAAACGCTTGTTTTAAGCAAAACTTTGGCAGAAGAATAAAAGGATTAAACTGAGAAGACTTTGCATGCTGGTAACAAACCAATGGGGGTGGGGGATCATGTTTGTAGGTGAATTTTAGCATCTCTATGAGTCTCAAATTGTCTACAGGACTCTGAGAAAAGTCAAGGCAGTGCTGATGCAGGCTGCCAGAAGGATCAATGGCAATTAGCAATAATGAGCTTTAGCTCTCTCTCGGTAAATGAAAGCAGGCTTGGAAAGAGCTGGTTCCATCTGAACTATCTGGCAAAGATCCTTCCTCTAAACATGCCTTGCCTGAACTGACAATTTTCAGATGATCAGTAACCAGATTTTAGATACAGACTCTTTGGGAAATGAGTAAGGAGATACAGGCAAAGTTGCCAGCATGCCTTCTCAGGGACAGCTTGTTGCCAGCTACCACACTCTATTGCTGTGGCTGTTCCACATGCGATATTTGCCTGATCTCCTAAAAACTGCAAAGATCATACATTTCTTTCCAAGAATTTTGTGTAGAAGCAATTAGGTGCTGATCTATCACCTATACGTGTCGAGCCATCTCCCTGAGTTCTTTAAGCAATTAATGTCAGCCCTACATTTTTGACTTTTTGGGCTTTGCACTTTGTAAGCATGACATGCTAATTTAGTGGGTTTTGTCATCATTATTTATATCCTTCCCTTCTTTTGAAAAATAACTGCACTTTGAAAGCAAGAAATTGCAAGTAGATAAATAGGGACCACTTTTGTGGGGAAAGATCTTGGGGACATGAAAGGAGCCTCATTCAGGTGTCCCCTGAGTGGAGTTCCTCCAGCAAAAATCCTTTCAACCCAGAATACTTTCTGACACGAAATTACAGTATTATTATATGCTGTTTCTTAATTGCTTTTTATGGCAGCCAGCTGGTGGAAGTAGCCCATTGTTCATTATTTTCTTGTTGAAAAAGTTATGAGAACCAATCCTGGTGAATCTCTGCCAGAAGAGGTACGTATTCCAAACAATAAACCAATTGAACTGGCTTTGTTGTGTTCCAGATGGGCAGTTTGGAAATCCTTAAGAATTCAAATATGTGCCAGGATTGTTCATTCACCTCTACAGGGCTTAACATAGTCATATGGGAAGAAGTGTTTCTTGAGGTATTTTATCCCAAGCCATTGAGGATATGGGCAGCACTTTGAATTGGACCTGGATTCACTAGTATAGTTCTTGTAAACTTGACATATTGTGAGCTGAACTTTTCAGGTGTTGGCCTGAAATGATGGAGAATGTTGAGGAGATGTGGAGTGTCCGTGGCTTCTGATTAACTGTGTGTGCTCATGGTCTCATGTGCAAATCTATACTCTCAATTCATCAGGGTGTGCTGACCCGCCCGAGTAGGCACGGTCAGAGTCACTGCACGGCAGTGCTACACAAGGAGTCTGTTTGAGGAAAGTCCAGATATCAACGTCCAAAAGGCAAGTTGAGGTCTGTTTACTGGTAGTCGGAGCAAGCGGTGTCCAGGGGTGTCGTCAGGGTTGGCAGAGAGGTCAGGGTCACAACAGGCAGGTCAGGGTCTAGGCAGGCAGTCTGGACATAGCTGTCAAGTATCCCTTATTGGCCAGGAAAACCCCTTATTTTACCCTCTTTCCCGCCGTCATCCCTTATTAATTAGACTGCAATGCCCTATTGCCACCATTGGAGGGTAGCACAGGATAAGCATAGCTGTCAAGTATCCCATATTTGCTGGGAAATTTCCCTTATTTCCAAATCCAAAACTTGACAGGCATGAGTCTGGAGTCAAACAGAGTGTCGGTCTTCATACAAGAGTTGCACCAATGCTGGCAGGCTGCAACAAGCTTGCTTATAAGCCTCCCAGCTAATTGGTATCAGTACCTTCTTTGGTACTTCACTCTAGCCTGCCTGCGTCTCAGGTGTAGCTCCTTTCTGGACCTCTCCCTGACTGAGGGTTGATCACTGTCAGAGCCAGACTCCTTATCTGACAGGTCAGCTGCTGGGGAAAACAGACTTGGGCCAAGCACAGGCTGAGATCCCTGGCTCAGGACATCCTCAGGCTCGGGTGTAGGCAGAACTGGGCTGGGCATAGAGCATGCCCCCTGATCCAGGCCATCATCGGAATCCGACGAGAACTGATCACAACACAATATTTAGGTCAATGGTGGTGAACCTATGCCATGCGTGCCATGTAGGCACTCAGAACCCTATCTGCTGGCATGTGCGCTGTTGCCCCAACACAGAGTTCGCCAGAGTTTGTTACTAGAAAGCCAGAGGGATACAGAGCTGGACTGCTCCCCTCCCCCTCTCCCCGTGTGCCTGAGAACATTTCTCACATCACTTCTGCCCAGCAGCCCAATGGGAGCACTTCCTCCCTCCCCCAGCACAGAGTTCACCACGCCCCCTGCCCAGCAGCCCAATGGGAGTGCTTCCTCCCTCCCCTGTCTGGGGTAAGATGGGAGGCTCCCATGTGGCATGAGGGTGCAGCACAGAGGGCAGCCTGTTGAGTATGTATGAGTTGTTTTCTTTTAAACTAAAACCTCAGTATTCAGGTTAAATTACCATGTTGGCACTTTGTGATAAGTAAGTGGGTTTGGGGTTGCAGTTTGGGCACTTGGTCTCTAAAGGGTTCACCATCACTGGTCTAGATGAATTCTTGGTCCAAGGGGACACAGAAGGTGAGGCTTGGCTTACATCCCTGCACTACCCATGTTTCCATTTGGACCATCCATATTTCCATTTGCACCACACATGAGCTCAAAAGACTACTGAAGTGGGTTTTTACTGTTAGTTGTGACAGCCAAATTCTACAGTAGCTGAAGCTTTTGAGTCATCTTCAAGGGCAGTCTCATGAATAATGAATTACAGTTGCCCACTGTTTAAGAAGTTTAAACCCTCATTCCCCTTTTCTTTTTTTGTTTTCTCCCACATCTCTCTCCTCTCCTTTCAATGCAATGGCTCTCTCCAAAATTTAAATAAAAGAAACTGAAAGTGGGGTCGGTGAGCTATTGGCAAATGTTTGACCTATTTGTGGGTACCAAACAATCAAATGAAGACCACACATTTTACACAGAAAGAAGTTCTGGCATCAAGACCTTGACATGGGTCCAGTCAAAGCAAGAAACTAGAAGATTTGCAGTCCAATTTGAAGAGTCTGTAGCTCATATTTTAGTGGCTAAAACAAGACCAGGAGTGTTGAAATTGATTTCAGTTGCAGTCTTTGGTTAATTCTTAGTTTGGTTGTCATGGCAACATTTCTTTTAGGTTATAAGAAGCTCCTCTGAACTAAGCAACAAGCTGAGGAAATGATTTTTCTCACCAGCAACTAGAAGGAAGACTAGCAGGAAGGCTTGGAACCATTGAGATGAAAAGCTATGAATGCAGAAGAGCAATGCTCAAGCAAACTTCATCAAGAATACTTATTTTTGTTCACTTCATTTATTTGCTGCATGTCTATGCTTGTGCTGACCTACCCCAGTGGGCATGGTCGCCGCATAGTGGCACTACACAGAGAGTCTATTCAAGGAGAGTCCAAAGAGCAAGCCAAGGTCTGGTTACCGGTAGTTCAAGCGAGCGTCTAGTCCAAAGGATTCCAGGGGCATCGTCAGGGTTGGCAGAGAAGTCAGGATCATGGCAGGCAGGTCAGGGTCTAGGCAGGCAATCTCAAGAGGTATCCAAAGTCAAGCAGGGCATCGGTCTTTGCACTGAAGAATTTTACCAAAGCTAGAATTCTTCAACAAGCTTGCTTAAAAGCCTCCCAGCTAATCAGTATCAGCTCGGAGCCTTCTCTGGCAACTAGTTCTAGCTTGCTTGTGTCACAGGTTTAGCTCCTTTTTGAACCTTTCCCTGACTGAGGGCTGATCACTATCAGAGTCAGACCTGATCTGACAGATCATCTGCCTGGGGAAACAGAGCTGAGCCAGAAGCAGGCTGAGATTCCTGGTTCAGGACATTCTCAGGTTCGGGTGCAGGTAGAACTGGGCTTGGCATAGGAAGTGCCTCCTGATCCAGGTCATCTTCAGAGTCTGATGAGGACTGGATCACAACAATACTGCCTTTTTCCTGGTGATTTGGCTTAAATCTACATGGTTGTGTTTTAAGCACTCCTAATACTATCATTTTGCTGCCCACGGTAAATTGGTTCTTCTGTTGTGTAACTACTGTTGTTCTTTTTATGTTGCCTTATTATTTATTTTTAAAAGAAAGCTTAAATTGTTAGAGCAGGGATGTTAGAGCTGTTATTGTTCACATTTAAACCCTTGCCTTTCTGTTAATTTGGGCCAAGTTAGATCAAACATGAAATGCATGATTGCACTTCCTACCAGTTTCCCTCTCACAGCAAGTTGTGGGGGTAACTTTGTGAGAATCATAGGTAATCCCTGTTCAAATGTGTTATGGACCCAGTCCTGCTCTAGAGAGGTGTGCATTAGACAATTAAATAAAACAATGCGTCTCCAAAGCTGTCCAGTCTGTTTCTTACTGAGTGGTTGATGCACAATAGCATAGGCTGATGTTACTTACCATGTTGGATCCAATATATTAATGTTGCCCAACTCTGTCATCACTTTCTTCAAACAGAAACTGATAGAATGGTCATCAAGTTCAATGTCTTTAACACTAAGCCACCACACTTGAAAACAATAAGCTAGCTTGGGTAATAATAATGTTGAATCAGAGATTACTCTGGGTTGAAAGGATTTTTAGGGGACACCTGAATGAGGCTCCTTTCATGTCCCCAAGTACAGCTCACAGGTATCAAAACCCAACCTTCCAGTCTCCAGCTCACCACTAAGCCACCGGGGGAGCTGCAGTTAGCTTGGGTATTACCAGGGAAGGATGCCTGGCATCCATGTCTCCCTTCCAATAGTTTCCTGCAGTCCCTCACCTTGAGGGAGCTGTTTCATCTATCTTACCTGAAAGCTAACCTTAGTGGTGATTGATTCAATGAAATTTGGCTCTTACAAGCCAAACCCTGTGAGCATGAGTGTAACCATGGACAGCAGAGTTGGCATGGTTGGATATTTGGGGGGAGGGGTCAGGAAAGAAATCCCCAAGTCCCATGATGGTGAACCTGGAGTGCCAAGGTTCGCCACCACTGCCCTAGTCATGTGTATTTACCCTCCTCCATCTCTTGTCTTTCATCTTCACTCGTTCTCTCCCTTTTCAGTTACATCCTTGCAGCGAGAGACTTTTAGCCTTTTTAAATATTTCATGCCTTTTGTGCCTTATTACTCCAGGCATTCATGGTTTATTCATTTTATCTGTAGAGCAGCATGATTCTCATCTGGGCTTCTGCCTTTTTATATATTTTTAAAGCCGTAAGCTTGCCAATCTTACTAAAGTAACATGTACCATTCTTTCTTTCTTCATGTCAGATACTCCACCAGCACATAATACACAAAGCCAAAATTTACACATGCAAAAACAAAGTAGAATTAAAAAGGGCTAGATGATATCCGCCACATCAACAGCATTTCTTCTTGCCAGCATAAGGTCCTCCTCGGTGCAAGTTGATGGGCATTGTGAGCCTAGTATCATATGAGAGATGGTTTGTACTTCTCCGCATTCACACAGGCTGTCATCAACAGGGAAACCCCACTTTCTCAGATATAGCCCTTGATCTTCCTACCATGGCACACAGTCCATTTAGAGCTTTCTACACAAGCCATGGTTGTTTTTGGCCAGGTGGTAGAGAGTCATGTGGTTCTGCCCAGTTATCTGGTAGCTCCTTGGTTGCCTTCCATAGTTCTAAGTTGGTCTATGGGGGCTGGTTGTCCAGAGGGCAGACGTTGTGAGGAAGCCATCCCTTGATTTCAGTCTCTGCTTTGGTGGTTGTGGTTAAATAGCAGGTGTGTTTCCAAGGAACTTGCTTTGACACACTCTTTCTGAGCAGCACATTTTCGACAGAATTTTGATGGAGGGATGCCAGCTAAGTAATGCACTCTTGGTATCAGGGCTGGTTTTAGGCATCCTGTGACCAATCTTGCTGTTTTATTTAGGGCCACATCCACCTGCCCTACATGTTTTGATCTGCACCGCACTTGACTAACATACTCTCCTGCAAAGTAACATAAAGCTAGTGCAGAAGTTCTTAATGTGTGTGGTTGGGCACCCTAACTTGTGCCTGTTATTTTCCTCAGAATATTGTTCCTGGCAAAAACCTTCTGTTTGGTATTAAGGCAGAGGGTCTTGAAAATGGGAGTTTGATCCAGGGCAACTCCCAGGTACAGTATTTGGGGAAGATGCAATGTTCAAGCCTGGTGCCATTCCAAGTCCCCTGCAGGCTTCTTGATTCCTCACAGTTTTTCAAATGAAAAGCACAGAGTTGAGTTTTTAGGGAGTTTTGCTTCAGTTAGTTATCCCTATAATATTTAGCCATTAAAGTAAAAATGGCATGTACCACTGATACAACAGCAGTTCTGACAGTTGACACGTTAAAGTGCCATTGCTCTAAGGCAGGGGTGAACACACTATGGCCTGTGGGCCAGCAACATTTCATGTGGCCAGCCGCCCCCTCCCCCCCCTCACTGCTACCAAAAGCAGAAGCAGGCATGTTTATATCAGCCATAAAACATGCCTGCGCGTGCGTAAATGCGCACAGAGGCGGGAGCTCATTCTGTCTTGCAGCACTCAGGTCTCAAACTGCTGACCTGCTGACCTTCTAGACATCAAGTTCAGTGTCTTAACCACTAAGCCAACGCAGTCCCCTTTAGTAAGAAACAAAGGGGGGAATTAAGTCTTCCCTTTGGTCAGAATGAGATTTCTCTGCTGAAAACCAAGTCACCCATTCCACCCCCCAAAAAAGATCTTGATATTTCTGTCTGTGGTAATTTTCTGGAAAGTGATGCCACATTGCACAACGTAATTTCTGTTCAAAATACCATTTTTTCCCAGCAGGATTAATCAGCAAGGTAGGGGAAAACTCGCTATGTGGCCAAGTAGAAGCCTCTTTCCCTCTGACACCAGAGAGGCAGTTAACAAGCATGACCACTAGGGATGTGATTTTACAGATTTTATGGGTCTAAAAGGTAAAGGTTTCCCTTGCTCGAAATCCAGTCGTATCCGACTCTAGGGTGCAGTGCTCATCTCTGTTTCTAAGCCGAAGAGCCAGCGCTGTCTGCTTCTGCAGACGTTTCCGTGGTCATGTGGCAGGCATGACTAGACACCGGAGCACACAGAACGCTGTTACCTTCCCACTGAAGTGGTCCCTATTTATCTACTTGCAATTTCTTGCTTTCGAACTGCTAGGTTGGCAGGAGCTGGGATGAAGACGGGAGCTCATTTCCGTCCTGCAGTACTCGGGAATCGAACTGCTGACCTTCCGCTTCCCAGTCAGCGTCTTAGCGACTTGAGCCACTGCAGTTCCTATAAATACCATAATTCTCCATTCTGGGAATGGTTGAGTGTGATGCACATAGGAGAAAAGCCTAAATTGGAAGGCCTTGAAGTTTACCTGGGCTGAGCCTCACTCACTAGTTCTGCTCAGAAGAAACACTGCCAGTTACCACTAGAGTAGCAACAGAACTTGTTGTTGTTCAGTCGCATAGTTGAGTCCGACCCTTTGTGATCCCATGGACCATCATACGCCAGGTACCCCTATCCTCCACCATCCTCAACATGCCCAGCTCTGTGCCCATTGCGTCAACAATACCGTCTAGCCATCTCATTCTATGACACCCCCTTCTTTTTTTGCCCTCGACCTTTCCCAACATCAAGCCTTTCTCAAGTGAATCCTTCCTTCTCAGTTGATGCCCAAAGTACTTTAGCTTCATCTTTACTATTTGACCTTCTAAGGAGCAGTTAGGGTTGATTTTTTCTCAGATCGACCTATTTGTTCTCCTTGCTATCCATGGGACTCTCAAAACTCTCCTCCAACACCACCTTTCAAAGGCGTCTATTCTTCTGCGCTCAGCTCTCCTAATGGTCCAGCTCTCACTAACTTACATTACCACCAGAAATACCATTGCTTTGACTATGCAGATTTTTTTTTTGCAACATGATGTCTCTACCCTCGAATGGGGTACAGTAAAACCCCGACTTACATATGCCTTGAGTTACATAAAATTTGACTTACATGATGATTTTGTGCTAAAACTATGTCCCGATTTACATGATTTCCTATGGGTTTGCTTTGAGTTACATAAAGATTCTTTTTCCTATGGGTTTGCTTCGAGTAAAACCAATTTAAACAAAAGCCTACGGAATTGACTTTTTTTTCTTAAGTAGGGGTTTTACTGTATTATGGTATTTGTAGTATTTGTAGGACTTTGGTGGTTTAGTGGTTAAGATGCTGAACTTGAAGACTGGAAGGTTGGCAGTCCAGAAGTTTGAGACCTGAGTGCTTCACAACAGAGTGAGCTCCTGTCTCTGTCCCAGCTCCAGACAACCTAGCAGTTCGAAAGCAAGAAATTACAAGTAGTTAAATAGGTACCACTTCATTAGCAAGGTAAACAATGTTCTATGCACTCTGCCTGCCACATGTCCATGGAAATGTCTGCAAATGCAGACAGTGCTGACTCTTTGGCTATAAATGGAGATGAGCATCGAACCCTAGAGTCAGATATGGCTGGCTTTTGAGCAAGGATGACTTTTACCTTTACCTAGTCCAGTGATGGCAAACCTTGGTACGTCCTCCAGGTGTTCTTGGACTTCAATTACCAGAAGCCCAAGTCAGCACTCCTGCTGATCAGGGCTTCTGGGCATTGATGTTTAAGGTCATCTGGAGTGCCATGGTTAGCCATCACTGGCTTAGTCCATAAAAATAAAAAAATCATATCTCTAGTGGCTCTTCGGCTATGAAACTGGCTTTCAAGCAAGGGTGACTTTTGCCTTTAATGGCCACCAGGCATCAGCAGTATATGGTTTTGTTTGTGACACATGGTTTTCCTCCCATTCCAAGGCTCAATGTGATGACACACAACTCTGTCTCTCTTTCCCATCTAAATCTAATGACCACATGGGGAAGACTGGGGAGTCATTCCCCTGATACAGGTATCTGATGCTAGCTGCATACTGGCAAATGCCTGAAGGTCGCCTGTGTGCTCACGTTGCCCAAGTAACTCTGACACCAAAAGCTTGTGTTGGTAAGCTCACATGGCCTGTAACCATGGAGATCTTATCCCTGTAATTTGCAGCATCATGCTTTAGGCACTTGTTCCTTAGCAGCACTGAGGTATATGGCAGATAAGGAGAGGGATTAATTCCCAGTAGGGAAATATTGAGCGAGGTTGTCTGGAGATCTGGATTTTAATGTCAACTGTGACCCCTGCTAGATGAGAGCCTTGTCGGAGCATGAGGGGTTGGGCGGTCTAACTTGGCAGTGTTACCCATCTCTTGTCAATGATGGTAAAGATAACGGTTTCCCTTGCTCAAAAGCCAGCCATATCTGACTCTAAGGTTCAGTGCTCATCTCTGTTTCAAAGCCGAAGAGCCAGCGCTGTCTGCATCTGCAGATGTTTCCATGGTCATGTGGCAGGCATGACCAGACATCCGAGTGCACAGAATGCTGCACTCGGGAATTGAACTGCTGACCTCCTGCTTTCCACTCAGTGTCTTAGCCACTTGAGCCACTGCGGTCCCTGTCAATGATGTTAGGCTAGGACTAAAACTCACGTCCTCCGTCAGATCCCTTTGGCTAGGTGAATGCAGAGGGCACATGTCATGGTCTGCTGAACCAGCAGGTGACGTGGTATCCAAATGGCTTCTTCTTCCGTGTCTAGGCCTGGCATGAAACTGCCAAAATGAAGGCACCTCTTGATGAGTTCATTCTACAGTTCCTTCCACTGAACCTAGTGTGAAAAAGATTAGCCAGCAATACAAGGCTGCTGTTACCAGGGTATGCCCGATTGTGGTTCAGAAAATACCACAATCTTCTAGGAGGCTCTTTCTGTGTACCCCATCCAAATGGCAAAAAACTGCATGCAAATGGACTTGATTTCTCAAGTCTATTTGCATGTGCAGAATGTCGCGGAGACATCTTAACAATGCACAGACTCCTCACTGAGTACTCCAAGGTATGGCAAAAGTGTTCAATATGTCTGGAGATTTGAGGTTTAGTGTGATGACATCCAACTCTTTGCAGGCGCACCCCCCAACAAAGGACTCAGACACCGGTATAAGTGGATAACGGCATTGGGCCACATTTATTGATTCATGCCCTAGTCCGAATTATAAATTTCAATTGGTACTCAGCCAATTATAATTCTTAAGGCAAGCAGGCCGCAGTAACACTGGTAAGGTTCCTCCCAAAATTGCCAATGGCAATTGGCTACAATGTATCCATTTGTTTGTTTACAACAAACAAATTGTTGACCGTAGTCAATAAACTAACTACTGACCCCACCCTCTGACGCGTATCCGTAAAATAACGGGGTGATGCATGCTGAATAGCTCGTGCCATCACCCCATTGCCTGGTTCGTCGTTGACCAGACAACGTTAACCAACTTGTGCCTATCTAGTGTTGGCCAGTCAATTGCGAACCTGCCGGATACCTGTGGGTCATAAATATTTACCTTACCAGTGCTACCCGCCCATGTAACCAAAGTCAATAGCAGACGAGAACCCCTATATCAAACCATAGCAACAGTGTGGGATGGGCAAAAAAGCCAGAACCCAAGAGCCAATTGTAGGTTCCAGCCAAAAATTCCCACCCGGCCCCGAAGCGACCAAAATATCACACTGTTCACTAGGGAGGGGGTGGAGGGAAAAACTTCTCCTCTCCGTCGCTTTCGGAAAATGGCAGCTCGGCTGCCTCGTGGCCACCCCTTTTAAAGAGGGATGGCCACGCCCCCCTAACTACCCGGATGTCTGAGTCCGGGTGGGGGGCCCCGCAAAGAGCGCGGCGGCCATTTTGGCACCGCGCTTTCATTCTCTCCTTTCCATTTGAATCCAAGGAAGCTGTTTCAGTTTGAGATTTGTCTGGGTCAGTAATGGACTGGATGAGGACGAAAAAACTGAAACTTAATCCAGATAAGATGGAAGTGGTCCAGGTCCATCAGAAAGCAGATCAGGGAATAGGAATCCAGCCTGTGTTATGCTCCCTCTGAAAACACAGAAGTACAGGAGGCATGTGCTTCTGGATTCATCTCTGATGCTCTGGTTTCAGTGATGGCTAGACATGCATTTGCATAATTAAAATTAGCTCACCAGCTGCATCCATTCTTGGAGATGTCTGATCAGTCCACAGTGACACATGCCTTAATTACATCCCAGCTAGATTACTGTAATACACTCTATGTGGGGCTGCCGTTGGAAGGTGTTCAAATACTCCAGCAGGTCCAAAAACATTGCAGCCAGAATGTTGACCGGGGATAATTACAGGAATTACATATCTCTCTTGTTACAGCAGCTCCGCTGGCTGCCGATCCATTTCCAAGCACAATTCAAAGTGCTGATTTTAACCTGACAGTCTGGCCAAGTTATCCTGCTCTGGTAATAGAGTAGACCAGTGATGGCAAACCATTTAGAGACCAAGTGCCCGAACTGCAACCCAAAACCCATTTATTTATCGCAAAGTGCCAAAACAGCAACGGGGGGAAGGAAGCACTCCCATTGGGCATTGGGGCAGGTTGAACTCTATGCTGGGGGAGGGAGGAAATGCTCCCATTGGGCTGCTGGGCAGAGGGGCAGGGCAAACTCGGCTGGGGTGTCTGCATAGATGCCAACAGAGAGGGCTCCGGGTGCCACCTCTGGCACACGTACCATAGGTTCGCCACTACTGGAGTAGACCATACTGCCAGTGACTCAATGCCAATCGTGAGGTAATGGTTAACTAACCTGACCACCCTGAGGACTAACAGTCTTGGGTGCCGAAGCCTACAGGGAAGGGTGATGGTCCCCAAGTGTATTAAATCCCAATTGAATCCATCCTGATGGAGGGCAGCAGCTTCATCCATCCTGGCCTGGGGCTGAGGAGGACTTTGTGTGCCAAAAGGGCTCAGGACCAGAAAGTGACTCACAGAACAGGATCAGTGATACAGGTGTCACACAGTGATGCGGAAGGCAAATTGAAGCACCATCTTTTCTGTCCTTCCACAAGCAGGCAAAGATCTTTCTCTTCAAGTAATCTTTTCCTCAGTGACTGGCTGTTAAAGAGGAAGTTCTTAAAACGAGATTGGTTGTGCTTTGCAGTTTTTAATGTGCCTTTTAGTATTGTTTTTATGACTGTAGTGGCTTAAGGTTAAGAAGCTCACCTTGTTAGCTGAAGGCCGGCAAGTTGGCAGTTCAAGACCTGGGTACTGCATGATGGAATGAGTGCCCATCTCCTGCCAACCTAGCAGTTTGAAAGCAAGAAATTGCAAGTAGATACTGTAAATAGGGACCACTTTGGCGGGACATGAAAGGAGCCTCATTCGGATGTTCCCTGAGTGGATTTCCTCCAGCAAAGATCCTTTCAACCCAGAAAGCACCTCTGTGTGCTTCTGACATGATAAAAAAATGTACTATTTTAATGTGACATTTGTTTAATCCTCTTTAAAGAACATCTCTCTTATTCTTTTTTAATGATTCAAGCCACCTTGGGTCTTTTTATTTGAGAAAGGCAACATAAAAATATTTTTAATAATTTCAGGTGAAACTCTGAACATTAGAATATCATGCAAATGTTCATTCTGTTCAGTAATGCAACTTAGAAGGTGAAACAAATATATGAGATAGACTCATTGCATGCAAAGCGAGATAGTTCAATCCTTACTTTGTTATAAAATTGATGCTTATGGTTTACAGTTTATGAAAACCCCAACCCCCCAATCTCATGTACCCCATAATCATCACAGAATCTCATGTACGCCGTGATCATCACAATTATAACGAATTAAGGCATGACATCTCTCGCTTTGCATGTAGTGAGTCTATCTCATATATTTGTTTCACCTTTTAAGTGAAATGAATGAACATTTGCACAATATTCTAATTTTCTGAGTTTGACCTGTATAATAATCAAATTAAATTATTGTTGTGTGCTGTCAATATGGTACTGACTTATAGTGACTCTAATACAGTAGTTGGTTCGAGGTAAGTTGGATATTTAAGGAATGCTTTTTGCCAGTTCCACGCCGCCAGGTTGCTTGCATGGCTCAGCAAGGATTTGAACTCAGATCTCCATACTGGTATCCCAGGGTATTATTACCTTCCTCAAATTTTGACCAATGCTGACTCCAGTGACTTAATCATGTTGTATAAAGATGCCAAAAATAGTCTTACTTGAAGAGGCTCTCTAGTCTCTCGGGATTAGTGAAACACATCAACAGAATCGATGTCTAATGGTGAGATACAGAGAATGTGTTTTTGATAGCACTCTGGTTTGTGTATCTGCATTAACATATACATTTGTGAAAATCCAAGGTGAAATTTTGCTGTTTTAAAAGAAGCCAGAGCTTCCAAGGTTTCCCTCTTTATGTATGGGACAAGCATAACTCAACTATGTGACTGTCATTCTTTGCCTCACAATGAAGACAAAAATGAAGCTTTTGGTATCTTACAGGTGAAAGAAGCAATGCAAAGAATTCATGACAGAGGCAATATAGGAAAATTGATTCTGGATGTGGAGAAGACACCCACTCCATTGGTGAGTAATCGGCATTTGAGTAAATGAGCCAGATTCTGTATCTCTCCACATTCACACAACATGTTGTTGTACGCCAGAAGCCCCCAATTGAGCATCCTGTTCTTGCATTTAGGGACTCCAACCCTCAGCCTATTCAGGGTCCTCCCAAGTGATGAAGGGGAGGTTGACTTCCTCAGCTATATCCTCCTTTCATGATGTTCCTTGTCCAGTGAACTCCTTCCTCCATCTTCTAATTTGGTTTTGCTCTTGCGTACCCTCAAGAATGTTTCTTCTTGCCATCAAGCTTTTCCTGGATCTGAGCCAGTAGACTTGAGTCTCATATCCATTTAGAGGGTGTTGAGGGTCCTTCTCTTGCTTAGTTCTCTCGGTGTCTGCTTCTACTTCTCTCCTTGTCTTAGGTTGAGGGATACCAACAAGAGGGTATATGTTCTCAGTTATAAATGAGTTCAGCATGTCAATAGACTAGTTTTTGCAAAAAGAAATATTCTAACATCTGCTCAAACCCATTGGTGTATTTAGGCCTCTCCTGTTAAACTCTGACTGGCAGATGCTGTCTAAGGTTTCAGACAAAATGATTTATTTGCCCTACCTGGATGTACTGAGGTTTGAATCTGTGACCTTAGGCCACTACGTTACAGCCTCAGCCCCATCCCCCTTTTTATTTATAATCTGTTTTAAACACAGATGGCCAACGACAGTACAGAAACCAGCGAAGCTGGAGAGGAGGAAGAAGAAGAAGACCATGAGGGGGACAATGAAAACAAAGAACGCATACCTTTCATCCAGCAATAGCTGCAGGCAACAGGAAGGAAAGCCAGAAGAAAAGAAAGAACAGAAGAAGGGAAAACAACCGAGAAAATCTGTTTTGTGCACCAGTGAACAAATACTCTAGTACAGTGTGTGTTGTGTATGGTTTTTTTTTTGTCTGCAGTCAGCTGAGTTCTTCTAAGCTGTTGATTACTGATGTTTTTAACTCAAGTGCCATTCCCACACGTTCCTACCCAGTACTGCATTAAGCCATTCCATCATTATCAACCCCTTCTCCTGTAATTGTCTGGTCAAGCTCCTTTCTAAAGCCTTATTAACAGCCACAATAATTTGGGGCTATATGACTTCTCCTTAGGGAGTTTCAAAGGTAGATTTCTCAAACTACTTGAGCTATTTGGAAGGGTGAGTTGTAGTGGGTTGTTTTAAATGCAGCTGCTCTGTTGGCTAGTACAACGAAACAATGATAAAATGAGGTAGGTCATATGGGTAATACCCAGTGATTTCAGTAGGTGAGTTCTGATGCTCACTTTCATAAGATGATTGGCATAGGGCAGTGATGGCGAACTTTAGCACTCCAGGTGTTCTGGAACATCAATTCCCAGAAGCCCTGATCAGCAGGAGTGGTAATTGAAGTCCAAGAACACCTGGAGTGCTAAGGTTCGCCATCACGGGCATAGGGAAACAAAGAGAAATAGCTGCACACCATGTAGTGCATGATCTGGACATTCCATGCATAGATTCAGTCTTGCTCCCAAGCATTCAAGCATTCTTGCCCTTAAATTGAGGGCAAGGGAGATTTGGTAAGAATTAGGATCCCACACATATAAATCTGCCCATTAGCCTCATATTGTGCCTTGTGTCAAAAGTGAGGAGCCTGTGGCTCTCTTGATGTTTTAGCCTATAATTCCCCATTCAGTCACCATTAGCCATGTAATTGGGGGCTTTGGGAAGTTGAATGTCAAAACCTATCTCAAGCCAAAATTTCCCACCCCGACTCCTACAGATAAAAGTCCCTCTTACTTTTCCGAGAAAAAATAACAATACCTCATTTGTATTATTTGATATACAAGGAAATAGGCTTTAAAAAGACACTGAGAAGCACTGACTGATAGAATTATATGTACAGTAGTGGTCTAAACCCGGCCAATTAGTTTAAAATGAATTCCACACTAGTGCCAACAAATTTTTACTGTTGTATAGTTTTTATGGCCTTATAAAGAAAAACAAATCCCCCTCAAGTCAGAATCTGAAAAGTCTTTGGCCACAACCCCTTTCCCTGGTTATTCAAAAGCAAAAGTACATTTTTACCATGATTTCAATTGTGGATGTGTGTATTTTGGGGAATATCCCAATATGATTTGGTGTGTGCTTAGATCCGAGAAAAACCTCTGTGGGCTCATGTTCTCTTATTCAAATTGGCATACAAGATTAGTTCAGAATGATTTACGGAGGACTCCTGCTGAAGTTATCTAAATTAGACTAGAAAAGAGCAGGAAACAAATTTGGTGATTTTTCTGCTCTTTTAAAAACCACCTAGTAGCAGATTTCACATTTTTATTACAATGATCAGGGATTTGGATATTGGAGGTGTCACTCATCCGCTATCTGATTTCCTTTCCTTTCCTTTTTCCTTTCCTTTCCTCTTCTCTTTCCTCTTCTCTCTCCTCTCCTCTCCTCTCCTCTCCTCTCCTCTCCTCTCCTCTCCTCCCCTCTCCCCTCTCTTCTCCTCTCCTCTCCTCTCCTCTCCTCTCCTCTCCTCTCCTCTCCTCTCCTCTCCTCTCCTCTCCTCTACTTTACTTTACTTTACTTTACTTTACTTTACTTTACTTTACTTTACTTTACTTTACTTTACTTTACTTTACTTTACTTTACTTTACTTTACTTTACTTTACTTTACTTTACTTTACTTTACTTTACTTTACTTTACTTTACTTTACTTTACTTTACTTTACTTTACTTTACTTTACTTTACTTTACTTTACTTTACTTTACTTTACTTTACTTTACTTTACTTTACTTTACTTTACTTTACTTTACTGGTGTCCCTCCCTGATTTACCATTTCACTCTTTGCTGAGCTGAACATAGAGATGAAGTATATGTACTGTTACAGCAGCCTGCATTGAAATGCTACGAATTGACAAAGAATGGGTTCGTTTGTGGAGGTTTTGTTTCTTTCTTTAACAAGAACATTCCAAAATTCTCATATTTCTTCATAAAGCATAGAGAAATGGCCTGAAATAAAAACAAGTCCAGATGTTACACAGACAGGTTCCACATAGAAAGTGTTTTGAGTGCTTAGCTTGTAAAATCTGGCTTTCAGTTCCTGTAATGTTTGGGGTGCAGCATTAGGGTAGCTGCCTCTTCCTATGATGTTCTACTACAACATGGATCTCTTACTGCTGGGAATAGCTTTATCTATTGAACTTGATCAGTATATGTTGATGAGAATTTTATTTGTTCATATAAAAAAAGAATTTACCTACATTCATTCATTCTTCATAAAAGGGATAGGAAGAACTTAAGAGTTTGAAAAACTATGTGTGGGAGAAAGCAAAATGTGAGATTAATTGACCCCTAAAAGTAGCCATGTAATGAAACAATCGCATGACTTTTCTTCAGGGTAGACAATCAGATAAACTCCCATTTCAATCCAGTGTAGATTCACTTGGCTTCATTTTGTGTAAAATACTAGTTTGCTTAATGCAGTCTTTTGCACTCTTTTGAACTAAACATTCTAAGTTGAGGCAAACACATCCAAAAGAACGAAACAGAGTGCAAAAGTTGTTCTTTAGTGCAACAGCCTTCAGTGATGTAGGTAATGAAGCTAAAGCCCTTTTACGCATTAAATCAGGGTATTGGCGATGTACTCCTTCACAGTTTTGTGACAGACTTAGAATTTGACTTAGCTTTCGCTGAGATGTACAACTTGTTCAAGGATCAAACCTTTAGCTAAGGATCTTATATTCTACCAACAATGCTGAGTAAGCTCTTTTTTAGTATTATTGGTTTCATCAGATACTGTCTTTGCTTAAGATCCACAGTGAATCTCACAACTACTTCTATGTTATGTATGTATGTACATGCACACATCTTATGTCAATGAGTCACACAATTAGCCAGGTCTCATTTGCAGTTATATAGTATTGCAGTCTATACCATCATCAGGGAACATTTTAATTTTGAGATTCATCTGTGAGTATTTTAATTTTGAGATTCAACTGAGAATCAATCAGAAGACCTCCCATTAGCAAATGTCACTTTGGAACTAATCCAGAGTGCAAATCCATTGTTATGGCTTGCTACAACAGGAACTGAAGCCACCGTTGCATAGAACCAGAACAATTAAAACTATTCATTGTGTTCAGTCATGCATGTTCATCCTTCTCTGAAATGACCCTGAATTCCACTTCCATGACCTTCATTTCATTTTCATCATATTGCCTGGAATCAGGATTTCATCCAGACACTTTAGCAAGATATGAGATGCAAACTTTGTGATCCCGTCTCCCCAGCCCCTAATACGAATCTTCCTGAAGCGAATTGTCCTGTACCAAGATTACATCTGAATTCCTGAGAAATGTGTGAATTCCTGAGAAATGTGTTTTCTACACAGACCCTCAATGCACACCATGTCTCAAAGAGATGGCTAGGAGGACAAAGTCAGGTTAGATCAGGGGTTATCAAGCCATAACAATGGGCCACCATTTCATGTGGCCCACCACCAGAAGCGGCAAAACCAGCCGAAAATGTGCCATAGATGCATTTATGGAACCACATGTCTGGCCCACTCAGCTGTCTGAGGGGGCGTGGTCCAGCCCACGGTGCAAAAATATTGAGAACCCCTGGGTTAGATTATGTGCTGCTAAAATATTGACGATGCACTGAAATACTTCATCCAGTCACCCAACTTATTGTCGAATCAAACATTTCCATTAAGAAATGGATACTGGACCACTTTGTTGTACAAGTATGAGGCTAGCATGTTGGAATGTTCTCCAAAGTTCAAAAAAAGAAAGAGAAAACTCCACTATATGTGGAAAGCAACAGAAGTTTAGCCCTCTAAAATTATGCTTATTTTCCATGTGTGTGGGATATCAGACATAGAAGAATATTGAAACATGAAACTTCCTCACATGTACAATGAAGTGGAATAATCTTAGACCCCAAGTATGTATGTGTCTTCTATACATCTGTATAATTTTATAATCATATATTTAACATCAGGTTCTGACTCCAACGCTGTCTCTGGACCTTTTTCAGTTTCTATCTAATTGGCTATGTTCTCAAAGCAAAAGAAAACAATTTCCCGGTTTGGAACACAGATCTGTGAAGGCTTCTCTTGAACTTCAACCTGAATGAAACGAATGGAAACATTTGTTTTAATTGTTATTTGTTGCTTTAGAGCTTTTGTTATATTGTGCCTACCAAGCAAATGATGTTTACATGAAAATATAAATAAAATATTAAGCATAGCATTACCATTTTGTGTGTGTAACTGGGATTTGAACACAAATGTCCCAAATCCTCATCTGTCACTATTCATTTCTGACTCTCGACCATGCCTTCTAGGCCTGTTCCGGAAGCCTGTTTCCATGTTTGTTCCCACTCCAGCCCTATGGTACCCTGCTTCTGTTCATATTGATTTCTTGGTTGTCTGATTTCTGCTCTGCCTGGACTATGTCTTCTCTATTGGATTGCACTGGACTTGTTCCCCCGGCTACACCTGGCTTTGACGTTAAATTTGGACCAGGGCTTGGACAGAATTGCTGTTTTGACTTTAACCTAGCTGACTTGGATCCTAGTGCCTATGTTGTTGGTTGGCTGCCAATGTCTTGGACTCTGACAGCAACTTTCTAAGTTTGGGCATTCAGTTCTATTCTTCTGCCAAGTCTGAATCCAAATATTGGTGATCATCATGGCGATCAGCCATGAAGACTGACCTGGGAATATAATACAATGGCCTTTCATCTGCCTTCTGCATTGCAGCATGACCCCCATTCAACTGATCCAGTTCCGCGAGTCACTTTCTGGTCCTGAGTCCTTTTGGCACGCAATGTCCTCATCGGCCCCAGGCCAGTATTGATGAAGCTGCTGCCCTCCATCAAGATGGATTCAAGTGGGATTTAATCCACTTGGGGACTATCACCCTCCCCTGTGGACTTCAGCACCCAAGGTTGTTAGTCCTCAAGGTTGTCAGGTTAATTAACCACCGGCTGATGATCGCGTCTACTCTATTACCATAGCAGGATAACCTGGCCAGACTCTATTCAGTTCTCACAACCCCTAAAAGGATTGGCACCAACTCTTTATCAGATAAATGAATCACTTTGCTTCCAGCACTTAGACTTATTTATTCTAAGTGTAAGTGTAAGTAAAGTTTAAAGGTGGATTGGCCCAAAACATCCAATTTCGCACAGATCATTGTGGTCTACTATCTTTCTCTCTATTTGTCTATCCCCAGTCAAGTCAATAGGAGTCCAAAAGTCATCAGTATTGATTCAGATTCAGGACCCAGATTGTAAGCTACACCAGACTGAATTGAGCCCTGACTTAAGGCGTTGACCAAGACCTGAATTGGATGGATCCAGGGACTTCATTCACACGAAAGCAAATTCACTGAATACCCTTCTCTTGGTCCTGAGTGAAACATGCATAAGGAGTGTGCTGTCACATTTTGTTGGGCTGTGTAGTAAATTTAAACATGGGCTATTTAGTTATTAATATTTATTTATGTAGCTTTATACCATATTTTAATAAAAGTTTCCAGCAAGTTTTTTAAAATTAAAGTTCAAACTTGTCATCCAACATTAAAACAGTGCTATCTATTTTTTTGCTTTGCAATGACCGAGGTAAACTGCACTTTTATGGAATCATTGGAGCAAAATGTACAGATGTTGCCTTGTGGCCAACCCCTGGCTGTTCCATTTCCCCCCTTCACATTTCACCTTAGGAGCTGAGGTTCTGATGCCAAAAAAATTCATTCAAATTAAGCTTACTAGTAGCTGGGGCCTATGGTGGCTCAGGGGTTAAGAAGCTTACCTTGTTAGCCGGCAAGTCGGCTGTTCAAGTCGGCCATGGGGAGCTACTGCTCCTGTGTCTTCCGGGTACTGCATGACAGTTTGAGGCTGTTCAAGTCGGCCATGGGGAGCTACTGCTCCTGTGTCTTCAGGGTACTGCATGACAGTTTGAACGCCTGTCTCTTTTGCACCTCCTGCCAACCTAGAGGTTCGAAAGCAAGAAATTGCAAGTAGATCAATAGAGACCACTTTGGTGGGGAAAAGATCTTGAGGACACGAAAGGAGCCTCATTTGGCCATCCCCTGAGCAGAGTTCCTCCAGCAAAAATCCTTTAAAGAATAATTTCTGACACTAAATCATTATTATACTAATACAGTGGTATCTCGCTTAAAGAGCATAATGCATTCCATGAGATTGCTCTTTAAGCAAGTTTGCTCTTTAAGCAAAACACCATTGTAAGTAACTAATTGTGACTTATGAATGGGGGGATTGCGAACCCCAATTTAGTTGTTAAGCGAGTTTTTGGTTGGTTTTAGTTGTTAAGCGAGGCAACCATTTAGAGAAAATTCTGCTCTTTAAGCGAGTTTGTCTCTAAGCGAGGTGCTCTTTATGCGAGGTTTTACTGTAGCTGCAAAAAAGATGCTGAACTTACAAAACCAAGAAATCTCTCTTTCTCTCTGATAGATCCCATATTCAGGTTTGAAGTGGAATGAAGATGGGGGTATCTGTAAGAAACATGAAGCTAGAGACTTAACAGATGTTTTCCAAAAGCAAATACCATAATATAGCACATCTGGCTTTTTGGATACTGCCATCTTGAGGACAATCAGGGCTACAGCTGGTCTTCATTGATTAACACTGAGAGACAAAGTAGGTCGCCCTTGCCAGTTGCAACCAACTCAAATAGCCAAGACTATCTGCATCTGCAGATGTTTCCATGACCATGTGGTAGACATGGCAAGACACCAGAGTGAACAGAATGCTGTTACCCTTCCCACCAAAGCTGTACCTATTTATCTACTTTGCAATTTCTTGTTTGCGAACTGCTAGGTTGGCAGGAGCTGGGGCAGAGATGGGAACTCACTCCGTCATGCAGCACTCGGGTCTCGAACTGCTGACCTGCCAACCTTCCACTCGTCAAGTACAGTATCTTGACCACTAAGCCAACGCAGCCCTGCAGCTTATGAGCTACTTTATCTTATAAAGGCTACCAAAGGTATGAGAGCATACATTTTCTGTTTAAAATGCTGCATACAGGCACTGAAGGTAAAGGTAAAAGTTTCCCTTGCTCGAAAGCCAGTAGTATCCAACTCTAGGTTTCAATGCTCATCTCTGTTTCAAAGCCGAAGAGCCAGCGCTGTCTGCTTCTGCAAACGTTTATGTGGTCATGTGACAGGCATGACTAGACACTGGAGCGCACGGAACACAGTTTACCTTCCCACCAAAGTGGTCCCTATTTATCTACTTGCAATTTCTTGCTTTCGAATTGCTAGGCACTGAACTCTGCAGGATTGAGAACCTAATAAATTCAATAAGACAGAACAGACAGGAAATGTGGGTTTGGAGGGGAAAAGAGCAGAGAACAAGAGAACACCTTATGACGGAGCCACCCAAATATTTTCTCATTTTGTAAACACGGAGCAAAGCCAATTCTCTGACGACAGTTTTCTAAAGTTGGTCAGAGTCGGTCCTACTGGGATGTGGCTCTCCGAACTTCTAACAGCCTGTGATTGAAGATTCTCACTCACTGCCTGAAGACAACCATGGCTCAAAAGGATTTTCTGATTTTCTTTCTCATCACTGTCCTTTTGGTGGATCACATCACCAGCCAGTTGTCTCGACCCAAAGCCAGGAAACACAGCAAAAGAAGAGTGAAAGGTAAATAGGCACCAAAGCAACTGGTGGCGCAGGGGTTAAACTGCTGTAGTCCAGCCAAAACATTGTGAGTTCGATCCTAATCAGGGATCAAGGTTGACTCAGCCTTCCATCCTTCTGAAGTCGTAAAATGAGTACCCAGCATGTTGGGGGCAAAATGCTAATTAACTTGTGAACCACCCAGAGAATGCAATAAGCGCTATCGGGTGGTATATACTGTAAGTGTGACTGCTTTTCTTTGGCCACTGTGATTCTCTGTATGTGTGTGTGAGAGAGAGAGGGGGAGGGAGAGAATTTAAATTATACACCAGCTTTCTTCTGGAACACAAACTGGTATACCAGGCTCTGATCAAATCCAGAGCTTTTTAAGGAAGAAACAGGTATCAGATTTGTAATATGAAGGTGATGTTACCCATCCAAAGATTTATTTATTTTTTTCACAGCATCCACAAGAGCACAAGGAACTTGCAAAATAATCCTATGCTTAAAGGTAAAGGTCACCCTTGCTTAAAAGCCAGTCGTATCCGACTCAAGGGTTCAGTGCTCCTCTCTGTTTCGAAGCTAAAGAGCCAGTGGTGTCTGTTTCTGCAGACATTTCCGTGGTCATGTGGCAGGCATGACTAGACACTGGAGCGCACGGAGTGCTGCTTACCTTCCCACCAAAGCGGTCCCTATTTATCTACTTGCAATGTCTTGCTTTCAAACTGCTAGGTTGGCAGGAGCTGGGACAAAGACGGGAGCTCATTCCGTCCTGCAGTACTTGGGAATTGAACTGCTGACCTCCCGCATTCCAGTCAGCATCTTAGCCAATTGAGCCACTGCTATGCTTACCTCTCGTTGATAAACAAAAGCTAAACACTTGAATTTAGACTTTGGAGACAGACCTGAGTTCAAATTCCCACTGGATCATGAAGCTCACTGGTTGATTTTCGGCTCAGGGGTCGATGTGGAGATAACGTTGGAAAGAAGAACTATGGAGATCATTGAAAGAAAGACAGAATATAAATGTAATAGATAAATGAATATCATAAATATAAAAATGTGGTAGGAAGAACAAGCTTGCTTTATTATTTCGTGTAGCTCCACTTGAATTCCTTGAAACTGGAAGCTGGTATCTTGTGTGTTTCTGACCTTATAGTCCAAGGTGCTGCTAATCTCTCTCTCTCAGCAGGCTAGAGAGATCAGTGGTTTAGGTATCTGGCTGTGGAGCCAGAGGTTGGGAGTTCGATTCCCCAATGTGTCTCCTCTGAGAAAAGCCATTCTGTGTAGACATGAGCAAGCTGTGCAGTCCCAGGATATCCCCAGAAGAAGGGAATGGTAAATGATTTATGTGCATTCTCTACCTTAAAAACCCTAGAAAGGGTCTTCTTAAGTCAGAATTGACTTAACAGAAAATTATTCTTAATATATTAATCTCTGTGTCACTCATTCATACATTTTCCAAAATTCCCTAGGTCTAATACTGACTTGTCTTTGGGTTGCAAGATACATTCTCTTGTTCTGAAATTAAGCTTCATTGAAACCAGTGGGACTTCTGGGTAAACACATATAGCATGGTGCTATCTGCATGCTCATCTGTTTCACATCTGGACTAGACATGGAAGAAGAATCTGTATGCTCTAATGCACTCTTCAACTTAATTTAGATATTTATAATCCTTGCAAATATATTGATATATGCCAATATGTGATTATTTAAGAGAAAAATGGGGACCTGAAGAGTCAAATTAACAAGCTTTGGCAAGAAGTGAACTCCTTGAAAGAAATGCAAGCTCTACAAACAGGTAAAAGGGGGTGGGGGTGGGGTTAAAGTAGTCTACCACTAAAAGAAAAAAATATATTAAAAATATATTTTCTGCCCCTATATAGTGAAATGGATGAAGATGGATTAGAAATAGATCAACATATGAAAATACAGTACATGGTTTTAATTATTAGTAAATTTGGGGAAACCTGTTATATGATGGCATTGATTATTATTGCATTTGAATGTGTTTTAGCCTAGTTTTGATTTACTGTTTTCAATACAATATTTGCAGTTTAATATTCTAATAGTTGTTTTTTACTTTCATATTGCCTTTTTAATGATATATGCTGCCATGGGTGATTGGACAGACAGACAGACAGACAGACAGACACTGTAGATAGAGAACATTTTTGAGGAAACATCAACACAGTTGGATGAAGGCTTGATGGAGGAGATGAAAAACTTTACATCCATGGTTCTCATTAGTTGGGACAAAACTTACCTTGCAGGTAATATTTGGGATCCATTTATTTCACAGTTCACAGAGTTTCTCAACCTTGGGCCTCCAGCTGTCCTTGGACTTCAATTCCCAGAAGCCCAGGTTAGCACACCTGCTGATCAGGGCTTCTGGGAATTGAAGTCCAAGAGCATCTGGAGGGCCAAGGTTGAGAAACCCTGAAGAGGTTTCTCTAGACCAGTGTTTCCCAACATTTGGTTTTTGCGACTTCAATTCCCAGAAGTCAATTTACCAAAGCACCGATCAACCAATGTACTCACTTAGGCTTCTGGAAATTGAAGTACCCCTGTGTGGTGTGGACCACATGTTGGGAACCACTGGTCTAGACAGCTTGGCTCTGAGACCAGTAAAAATCAATGGAAAGGGGGTAGAGCAGGATGACTGTAAAGGTTAGTTTTGAATACAGTTTCCATAAACTCTTTATGGTCTGCGTCCATGTTTCCTGGACATTTGGGAATTGAAATCTGAAAAAGTAACTTTTCCAACCAGTTATTTAAATTATCCATGTTGCCTGGACATTTGGGAATTGATTTAAATAACCAGTTATTTAAATTATATTAAAATGGGAGAATAGATATTCTATTTGTTGCTATGATTAGATTAATAATGAATATGTAAGAAGCAGGTTTTAACCAGCATTTTTAAATGCCTTGTCTTATGTGTATTTATAAGCATTGGACTGACCTCATTCAGAGCTAACTTGACTTTGGCACTTTGTAGCCCAAGCTAATGAAAAGGCCCTCAGACTCCTACCTGTGGTGCAAAGCCAAGTATGCATCTATTTCCTGAAGGTTCAACCCACTCCAATGTCTATACAGACACCGATTTTTCCTTGCAGGGTGCCAAGCAGCCAGGTCAATGAGACCAAAGGAACTGTTTGTCCAACATAAATAGTACAAATAACAGTATGAAGTCATTTTTAGGTTCCCACTGCCACCACACCTCTCCTAGGCTCAAGGATCAAAACGGCTAGAAGAATCACTAGCAAAATAGAACATCTAGAGCAGTGGTGGCGAACCTATGGCACACGTGCCAGACAGTGATGGACTGCCAAAAAAAAATTTACTACCCCCACCCTGGGTGTGGCTAACTCTGTGGGCGTGGCTAACTCTGTGGGCCACGCCCACTTGGCCAGCCACGCCATGGCTTGGGGTAGGGAGGTGGGCATGGCTGGCCAAGTGGGCGTGGCCTGGGGGAATTTCCGCTGCCGGTTCCCGGGATCCGGTGGGAATCTGGAGCAGTATACCACTGGTGCCAGAGGGGGCACTCAGAGCCTTCTCTGTAGGCAAGTGTGCTGTCACCCCAGCACAGAGTTTGCCTCTCGCTTCTACCCAGCAGCCCAATGGGAGCACTTTCTCCCTCCCTTGTCTGGGGTAAGGCAGGTGGCTCACATGCGGCGTGAGGGTGCAGCATGGACAGCAGCCTGTTGAGTCTGTGGCGAAGGTGAGCTTGGGCACTCGGTCTCTAAAAGGTTCACCATCACTGTTCTAGAGAATCAGAACTGCCTTCAGCGTTATTGCTACAAGGGGGCAAAATAAAATTCTGTGAGGCAATTCTAAAAATGGGTTCTCCCAAAATAAAAATTGTAACTTTTAAAATGAGCTTTAGATCAGCACCAAATTTCATGCAGTAGGAGTAGATAGTTTGGTGTTGTTCTATGCCAAATATGGAGATGTTTGGGCAATGGGGTTTCAGGTTATTATTTGTTAAATTAAAACTGTTTTATTCCCCCTCCCATGCAGAAACAAGTGACTCTGAATGTCCCTAGATTTAAGATGGCTCATGTAAACAGAAAAGAGCGATCTCACTTATCTTGAAAGGGAATGATTGGTCCCATCCACCTTTTCCTATTTGGACAGAATCCAGGCTGCAGGGGCTGAATTAATAATCCTTTAAAAAAAAAACATTTTAAAAGGCAGGGAAGTCTGACTTTGATATAAACTAAGCATGCATGGAAAAGTTGCTTTCGATCAACATTCTCTCTGGGATTCAGAGACCAGGCTCCTCATAGAAGTCTTCAAAGAAGAAATAAAAATTGTAAACTTTTAAGCCAAGCTTCAGATCAGTAGTAGGAGTAGATAGTCTGATGTGATTTTGTGCCAAATCTGGGATTCTGTGTCTGGTTGTAAAAAAAAAATTATTTTTTTATTTTTTTATTTTTATTTATATTCAAATTTATATGCTGCCCAATCAGGTAAACCTGACTCTGGGCGGCTCACAACAAGTTAAAACACACATAAAACAATACAAGCAATTAAAACCCAACATACCCACCCACCTACCCCATTCCTCTTAAAAACCCACATTAAAAAACTGCCTTCATTGACAATTAAAAGAAATGGGGCTTAATTTATAAGCCAACAGGCGGGGACCACTCTTCCATCTGGGCCCCACACCTGCCCTGCCAACCAGGTTTCTAGGTCTTTTCTGAAAGGTAGCAGCTCCATCTGCTCCCGCAACTCTACAGGCAGCAGGTTCCACAAGGCTGGTGCAGACACGGAAAAGGCCCTCCTTCGTGTACCAGAGAGACGGGCCCCTCTGGCAGATGGAACAATTAGGGAGCCCCTCCGATCCGCTCTGGTTGGATGGGCGGACACTCTTGGGATGATGTGGTCTCTAAGGTATCCTGGCCTACTACCATGAAGGGCTTTAAAGGTCAAAACCAGCACCTTGAACTGCACCTGGAGACAAACTGGTAGCCAGTGCAGCTCCCGAAGTAATGGTGAGGCACGAGCATAACGCCCGCGCCCCATCACCACCCGGGCTGCCGCATTCTGGACCAACTGCAGCCTCCGAATGGTTGACAAGGGCAGCCCCATGTAGAGCGCATTGCAATAATCTAAACTGGAGGTGACCAGAGCATGTGTGACCCTGAGCAGGGAGTCCCGGTCCAGGAGCGAACGCAACTGACGAATGACGCAAAGCTGTGAGAAAGCCCTCCTGGCCACAGCCGCCACCCTGACTTGCTAGTAGCAGCCCCGAATCCAGGAAAACCCCTAAGTTGCATGCCGGGTCTGTCTGGGGCAAAACAGCCCCATCCAAGACCAAAGTTGGCAGCTCCCTGGATAATGCGGGACCCCCTATCCAAAGCCACTCAGTCTTGGAGGGATTCAATTGTAGCCCATTGTCCCCCATCCA